>CM072919.1:6900315-7073490 GCA_037013685.1 Acridotheres tristis
AGAGCCTTGGGTTAACTGCTGTTGAGAGTAATATGTTTCAAGTGCTAATAAATAATTTTTGTGTTGGGCAGACAGGATGATGATGTGACTCAGGGTCAGACGCTGAAAACGAGCATTGCGTGAAGTGCTGTGTCACTTGTATTTCTTGTTAAGGAGAGGTGTGATCTGGTCTAGTAGTTACAGGTTATTGTGATAGCCACTGACAGGACAAGGGGAATGGCTTTAAACTGAAAGAGTAGGTTTAGAGTAGAGAATGGGAAGAAATCCTTTTCTGTGAGGGCAGACAGGCCCTGGCACAGGGTGCCCAGAGCAGCTGTGGCTGCCCCTGGATCTCTGGCAGTGCCCAAGGCCAGGCTGAACACTGGGCTTTGGAGCAGCCTGGGACAGTGGGAAGTGTCCCTGCCCATGGAACAAGATGAGTTTTACGGTTCATTCCATCCAAACCATTCTGTGATTCAGTGATTTGTTTGTGGTGGTGCTACAAACACATTAAACTAGCTCTCTTTATGACACATCCTCATTAAAATGGACAGAGGGAGAGGGAGGATAAGTAAAAATGTGAGCAAATTCTCTGAGAAAAAAATTTATCCTCAAAACCCTGTGAGAAAACCCTTTGAGGGTCAAGGAGGGTTTTGAAGCCATTTTTTTGGACCACAGAGAACTGCACTGCACTGTTAAGGAAATGCATGTTAAAAGCGCAACTCTGGGCTGCCCAGTACAGGGAAGACATACTGTACTGGAACCAGTCCAGCTGAGAGCCCCAAAGATGATGAAGGGTGTTTGGTGTATGAGGCAAGGCTCAGAGAGCTGGGATGAATCAGCCTGGAGAAGAGGAAGGTCAGTGGGATCTTCTAAATGTCCATAAATACGTGAGGGGAGGGAATGAAGAAGATGGAGCCAGACTTTTCTTCAGTCAAGGCAACACAAGAGGCAACAAACTGATGGGTAAATGTTTCCAGTTAAAACAGAAGAAAAAATATTCCTTGCTGTGATAATTGAGCACTGAAACAGGTTCCCTAGAGAGGCTGTGGCATCTCCATCCTTTGGGATAATTCAAACCCAAGTGGAGATAATCTCGAGCAACCTGCTGCAGCCAACACTGCTGTGAGCAGGGGGAATGGACCAAAGGTCTCTTCCAGCCTCAGCTGTTCTGCAGATCCACGATTCCCTGATGGAATTGAAGAAAAGTCTTTGTTTTATTTAAAGCAATAGCTTCCCCCCCCCCCCATGCTTTGTTATTTTACTCTTCGGTTGCCATAAATTAGTGAAATTTCTTGGTGTTCTTTTTATGTGCCAGCACTAACCTGCAGTTTGCTCTGCAGGTGTCCTGTAGCATGGCTGGTGAAGAAGATTTCTTTTTGGAGGAGAAGAGATTCAAGCAGTACTGTGAAGACTTTGTTAAACACTCGCAGCAGATAGGAGATGGCTGGGAGTGGAGAACTAGCAAGGTAAAACAAGCAGAGTGTTGACTTCTAGAGACTCTTGGTGGACTTTTTGAGCTGCTGACAACCACCACAAGCTCGAACATCCTTCAACAACGCAGGAAACAGATTTTTTAACACAGCTGGTCCAAGACCATCACAGTGCATAGGTTGATTTGAGGGTTTAGGCTAACGTTCTGGATGGGGCTGTGGATCTCTGAATCTTGGCCAATCTATCAAAACCCTTTTTCAGCTGTGGGCAGGACCAGGCAATGAATGTGGTGGTGTCACAGTGAAATTCAATCCGTCCTACTCCGGGCAGCTGCCTGTGGTTTTATATCCCAGGTTCATTTTTAACCCTTTAGGTTCAAATAGCACACAGCATTGGTTCTAGATCCTTGGCTTAGTATTTTCATTACAATTCCTGTCAGTTGCATACAGCAGCCAGAAGTATATGCCAGTATTAATGATCAATTCTCATTATTTGCCACTCCTCCATAAATTTCAAACCTCTACCATAATAACTACATATTGTTTCTAGGTCATTAACCAAAATTTTATATAGCACAGGGGTAAGACTAGTCCCAAAGGACCCCATTAGGATCACTTCTTTTATGATGATTTCCACATTTTTTAAGTTACGCTTGAGATCTGTGAATTAATAAATTTTCATCCTGTAGCACGTGTAAGATTAGTGTGGGATTTAAAAATGTTTTTTTGTATTTCCACTTGTGGAATCCACAGATATCTTAGGGAATTCTGAGCATATGTTGTTCCAACTTGTATATTTATCAACCAAACACGTCTTCTGAAATTACACTGACAAATTGTGTTTTCTTTAAGAAAAATGCTTTTACTGTATGTATTTTTTTCATTTACTGAATTCCATATGACTTTTGTTATTTTGCTCGGGATAACATCAAACTAATATGTATATAGGTACAGAAATTAGCCAGTATATGTATTATAGTGTATAAATATATATTGATACAGTATATAAATATATATTGTCACAGTATTTGAAGATATATTGATGCTGGGTTTCTCGAACATGTAGGTTTTCATGTTCACTTTTTTGTGTATTCTTTCTATTGTAGAAAATTTGTTGCTCTAGGTTTTTTTTTTAAGAGTTTAAGGGCTTTAGTGGTTTCCCATGCTTTCATGGATTTTTTGGAGAAAAGTCATGATTTCCCAGTGTGTGCCATCATTTTTACATATGTAGTTGTACATTAATATTTGTAACCCTTTCATCACAGACAGTCAGAATTTTAGTTAGAGGGAGGACCTTGGACTTAGACTTGTTCTGTTCAGGAGTTTTTAAAAGAGTGCAAATGTTAGCCAAGTGTTACAATGCACCCTTTATTACAGAAAACCATTTGAAACTTTAGATTTCAGTCCAAGGCTATATTTGTGAGGATTTATTCAACAAAGAAAGATGTTCTGAGCCTCTACTGGGAATTTAATACATGGGTCAAAGTCTGAACTTTCTGTGAAATAAGCTTTGCTGGAAATAGCAGAATGAGATAGATTTTTGTTCTCATATAAGAAAAAATTCTTAGAGGGTTGTTTTCTTTTTTTTAATGGGCCAAGTTGGCGACTCTGTGATTTCAATGTGTGATAAAAACCTGGCCATGGAGACCATCCATGTATAGTGTGGAGTCTGAGAAGAAAGTTTTTCCTCAACAAGATGTCTCATTGTCTTTTTGCTTTTTTTTTTTTTAACCAGTATATGTGTTGTGGGTAGTGTGGGGCACTCTTAATTTTGCTGATGTAATGCACTTGGATCCCATTCCCCATTCCTGACTCACGTGAATAGACGCATTGATAGCAGTGGGACCACACAAAGTGAGCCAGGCTGGTAGAACTGTGTTCCTGTGTTCCCGTGTTTTCTGTGCAGATTAAATTTAGATGATGAAATACTCATTGTTCTCACGGAGCTGGCTCTTGGTGCATAAGCTCACATGGCCCAAGCAGAACCCTGTATTTATAGCTGTAAGTGAAATGTTCCAAATGATGTTATTTCTATAATGTGTTTTCTTGGTTTGGGGTTTTTTTTCCAACTGGAAGAAAGCTGTAAAAAAGCCAAGAGCACCTCTACAGCAGGAGCTGGTGGAGCTGAACTTGGGTGCTGCTGTAGGGATGCATGGTTAAATCTTGCTGTGGAGGTCGAGATTTAACTGAAGCAAACAAGGCCCTGTTTGCTCTCTGCTTTATGTTTGTTTCCTATTTAGTGAGGTTAATCCAGGTAATCGTACCAAAAGCTGCATTAGTTCCCTTTGGCTTGTGATACAGCTGCAGTAGCAAGGGACTCCCTTTGCACATTAGTGGGATCAAGGCTCTGGCTACAGCTTTGATTTATGGGGGTATAGAAGTGTACAGAGCACAAAACACTGTGGAGCGCAGCAGGAGGGATGCTCCTCCTTCCTGCCTGCTCTGACACACACACAGCGAGAGACACTGCTGCCTCCAGGTCTCCATCCATCCATCCATCCATGTTTTTTCGTGGCACTCTCAGAATGTGAAGGCTGTGAGGTTTGACTGCACTCTGTTGGGAGGAAGAACCGGTTCAGGGAGGCAGAGGCTCTGTCCAGCCCTGCTCTGGCACAGCTCGCTGTGCCCCGGGGCATTTCACCTCTGTGGGTGGCTGCAGCACTTTCTCTGCTGCTCTTAGTGGGGCAAATCCCTGTGCAGGTATCTTTCCTCCTGCTGGCACTCTTGGGAAGTTCCAGGAGGAGACACTTAGGAGGGACAAGGAGACACTTGAGAGAGTGTTGAGAGTGAAAGAAGTGGATTTTCTGTCACCAGTTTAGGCTTAGTTTTCCTTTTGTCATTCTCTGTGCACTGGGTTCCTCCCTGCACAGCCTGCACTTGGCTCTGCAGCCAGAACATGCAGGGAAGTTTGGTGGGTTCATGCTCTTAATGAGATTTATTGAGAAAATAAGGCATACAGGAGGAGAAGTGAGCAATATAATTGCCTACAGTGTTATTCATGCTTAAAAATCAATGGGAAAAATGCATGCAGAGAGCGTTATCCTTTTTTTTGTGTGTGTGAAACTTGATCAGAGCAAAGTAAACAAGGAGCTCATAGGAGATTTTGGAGGTGTGTATAATCTACAGTGTCTACGGAAAGAGAGAACTAGTGTGTCAGTATATAAAAACCTGTGATGGTTTAAAGGTCAAAATAAATTGCATAAACTGTGTCAGCAATGACAAATTAACCAAAGAGTTAAATCACAGTTAAATTTGCAGTCTTGTCAAGTAATTTAATGCTATGTTAATGAATTTTGTAGTGAGACTGTTTTGAATAGAATCCTTTTTCTTCAGATGTTGTGCACATGCTCCCTGTTTGTCTAAAATAAAATGTAATGGAACAGCTAATAAACCCCCAATTTATTTGTTTCCTTTGAGAAATAAATCCTTGACACGCAACTACTGTTCTTTGTGTCCTGTGCATGCCTTCTCCCTTTCAGAGTGTTATTAAACATTTATCTGTTATTAAACATTTTCTCTCCTTTTGCTCCTAATTAGGAAAAATAAAATGTGCAGGTAGACAGGCCAGTAATGCAGGAAAGCTCCTAAACTTTTCTTCTGCCACTCTGGGATTGTACAAGGGCACTTAACAACTGTGGGCCGTGTGGCCTGGGAAGCAGAATGATAAAATGGGGACTGGGAGAAGGCACAGCTTCGTCTGTTTTCTCTTACTTTTGACCTCAGAGGTGATCAAGAGAAGGAAACAAGTTGTGACTCTGCATACATAAATTCCGAAGTGGTTTTGTTTTGTTTTCAGAACTTTGTAAAGTTAGAGGGGGAAACAGAGCAAAACCAAACCAGCCTCGCAAGAGCTGGGAAGTTAATCCTGGCATGAGTGCATTGAAATAGGTCAAAATTGTTAATAACTCCTCATCTCTTCATCACCTTGGTGCACTGCCTTCCTGTTCTTTGGCACTTATCCTGATCCCCAGGGTGCAGTTGTCTTATTCCATTAATAGCTGTATTAAACTTTATTTTTGCTGTTCAGGTCTTTGACTTTCTTCAACACCAAGGACTGGTGTAAACTATCTGTGAGAAGGTGCTGAGGAGCACTGCAGTCATCAGTGCCTATAAAAAGACTTGGAGCCTGTGCCTAAATACCACGCTCTGTTTATTTTCTAGAACAGTGAAGGCATTTACCATTTTGGTTACAGAAAATTTCTTTTCTCTCTTTCTGAATGCAGGACCTTGGTGATGGTTATCTTAGTAAGACACACTTCCAAGTAAGAAATAGACACATCCCACCAGACCTCAAGGAGAAAAACAATGATAACACTGAACAAGTGTTATGTGCACATGTAGAAGTAAGTACAGATTTTTGAACTTACGTGTTTATAGAATAAGTAATAAAATTAAAAAACCGCTATGCTAGTAAGTCCTTCCAGATTTGAATTTACCAGTGGTTTTTAATTAGTTGTCCTACAGTTATAGGGAAACTAATTAATATATCTCATTGAGATGTACAGCTGTATTGGTGATGAAAATTGGGAAAGAAATGGAAAAGCATCCTTTATATAGGTATTCTCCTCATAATATTTCTTAGCATTTTGATTCACTAACATTAAGGAAACTGTTTTTGTGTGTGTGTGTTTGGAAAATAGATTAATCATCAAGATTTATTTATTTTAGACGTAAATGTTAGTTAAAAGAATAAAGGAAACTTTGAGGTTAACCCTCATCTGAAGTGATATTTATTGAATAAGACTTTTATACTCAGTGGTTACTTTTCTACTGTGGAACTGAATTGTAGACAGCAATTTTTTGAAACTGGTGGCGGGAAATGAGATGTTCCTGAAGGAGAACAAACGTCTTTCTTCCAGAAAATTAAAACTGTTCATTAAAATCTGGCTGGACTGATCTGAATGATTATTTGCTTGCTTGAGTCTGCATTAGACCTCCAGATTATTGACTAATCAGGATATAAATGACAGGGATTCCCTCCCTTGTTATGTTGTTGCCATAAATAAGAAAATAAATCTTGGATTATAATAGACTGGAAGCAATGTATTCTGTGTGCTATAAGCTGTTGAATAGGTGGATGGTGGTACGCTTTGCAGTTACCTTTTTCTGCAATTCCTTTCCTTTTTTCATCAGCTCTCTGATTGCTTTTCTTTTCCCCACTGAGCCTCTGGTACATTTAAGACATTTCTGGTCTGAAATGAGTATTCTTTTGGCCTGGTTTCTGAAGGAAATGGCACTTAAAACAATTGTGCTATTAGTCTGTGATACAGTAATTTCTGCTGATTTTTGAGCTCACTCACAGGTTTCAGCTGCATTTTAAAGAGGGATAGATATCCAAGTCATTTAACGAATAGCTAAGGCATTTTTCAAGTTTTTCTTTAAATTGTATTCTAGTATTTTGTTAAAAGAAGGTGGATATCAATGCTTCAGGGGTTGTTATTTAATTGTCATTAACAACAGTGTTTGTACACTTCAGTCCTGACTTGTAACAACAGATTACTATTTATATTGAAAATCGCTTTTGGTGATTGTGACCCTTTATTTTTTTTTTTGAATAATGAATCGAGTCTTCATTACAGAGTGCATTTTAAAAGAACATCTGTAAAAAGCTATTGAGTCCTTCTTCTGGAAAGAAGGTGTCAGTTATAGAAAATGTCATTAAACAGAAAAGACTTCAGAGTCTCTAACATACTGAAATGTTACATACACCAAAATATTATAGTAAATAATACACTGAAATAAGATTCCAGGCCAAGCTTTGTGATTTATCAAGATACTGAAGTGAGCAGTCCATGAGATGTTTTGAAAGATTTCTTTGTTTTGAACCACAGTAGTAATGTGCAGGTTGGAAGGACCCACTTTGAGATAGAGCCTTTGTACCTGTCATGTAGGAGCAGTAAAGCAAGAGAAAGGTCTCAGAAAATTATGGAGGTTATAAGACCATAAGAAAAAGAATTAATTTCTTCTCCAAAATATTCAACGCCTAATAGAGATGATGTCAAATTTACATTCTTCATTGAGCTGAAGGGTAACCAGACTGTTAAAGTTATTTAATCTATCAAATAGGAAAATTAAATTTGCTATGGATATGTAGAGTAAAGCTGTGTGTTTAACACTAAGAAAGATGAAAATGGTGGCTGTAGAGAGGTTACATTTTCTTAGGCACAGTAGTTACTGTGTAAGATGCATGTTCTTTTTCACAGATATTGAATGCTAGAGACAAATTCCACTCTAATAACAATCTGTTATTTAAATAGGTGTTAGGTTTAGGTTTTTTTTTAGTTTTAATATGTGTTGTACCCATAAATCACATGGTATTATGGAATTACTGCAATCTGTTTGAGTAAGTTATTGAAATACATTCTGATGAAAAGCAAAAGTTGTGATCTTGATGGAAATTGGAAAGGTTTCTTCTGGCTATTTGCATTCAATATTTACCTTTTTTTTCCTTTTTCTTTAGAAAATTAATACTTTTTATTTTTCTATATTCAGAGCTTAAAGATGCTCAAAATGAGAAATTAAATTTCATTTGTAAGAAATGTCCAATAGTTGCATATTTCACAATTTTCAGTTCCAGAATTACTGTTATGATCTTGATTTTTCTATACTGTATCTCTATTATTTGTATCTTATTGGAATATTTCCATTTGTCTAATCTGATCTCCTCCAAGGTGTGGTAGATGCATGTGCATGTAACAGTATAATTAACCAGGAACAGTAAGAAAGGAAAAATACGGAAATTAAGATCTGAGTAATCAACATTCATTGTTAGGAACAATCAGTGTTGACAAAAATAAAATAGCCTGTGCTGTGGAATATGCCAGGGAGTAAGAGGCCAGAAGAGTTTCTTCTCCTCATCCTGGAAATCCAGTTCAAAGGTTAGAAATAGAGCATTAGTTTTGGCAGACAAGGTGAAAATTCGGAGGAACATCAGAAGACAGATTTTTGAAGTTGGGTGAAGCTGTGGGAAAGTTATCCATAGTAAGGATAACTTTAACTCCTGTGCAAGAACCCAAGACACATCAGGGAGGAGGTGATGTAGAATAAATCATAAATATATCCTGATGTTAAAACTGCAGAGAGGCAAAATTATTCTTGTTCTACTCGTTTTTAGTCTGTGAAGAGATGCTGAAACCTAATGATATGATAAAAAAATACACAAATAGCCTGAAGTAACTTTATTGAAACAGAAAATAAATTATCAGTTATCCCAGTATCAAAAATATGTTACTCTTATGAGATCTACTGGAAACCTGACCAATTTACTTGGGATTTGTTTCACCTCACTGATTAGCATGGGTAGTTAATGTTTCCAACTTTCCATCTCATTGACTGAGGTCTAAGTTTCAGGAGCCTTCCTGCTGAAGGAGTGATGAATAACTTTGTCTTCTGATCTTTTCCACAGAGCAGTCTGTATTGTGTGCTGGTTCCTTTTATACAAGTTGTGTTTTCATCTGAAAACCAAGAATAAAATTCTATGTGGGTTTCTTTCTGCTTATTTTAGATATCTGCAATATAGAGCTTGTCACTTAAATCTTTGTTTCAGGCTGAGGAGGTAAAAAAGCATTTTTGGGTATAAATCAGTTGACCTATTTTAGGTGTCTCCTCTAAGAGAGGATGAGTCTAAAAGTCTAAAAGTGTGTGTTTTTCCTCAGGGGTGATCAAGGTTAAGCTGCATGGCTGTAGATGCCTGCATGTTGTCATGTGAGCCCCACACAACAAAAGGTGTCTCTGGGCTCCTTAAAGCACTGGGAATTTGTGCTGGTGACTTCACTGGGGCCGAGATTTCACTTTGATGGTGAAGCTTATGCTTAGTTGAGGCTCGTGCTTTGTAAAGTAGCAACTTAAAGATGGTTTAAGGAAATTTGTCGTTTTATACTTGGCAGTGTCTCAGTTGTCAAGCTGATTATCTTAGTGAGGTGCCTGGGGATCCTGTCTGAGGCAGACCCTATTTTTCCATTTTTCCATCCTCCTAGAATAGGATTCACACTGTTCTTCTGGTACGCCATCCTCCATTTCTTGTGGTTTTAGCTTAACCAAGATGTTTATTTCAGCATTCTGATTGGTAAACAGAAGTGACTAATGACATTGTGACTGATGATAAACTTAAGGCCAAGCTGGTGGAGGACACCCTTCTGACCTATGAGATCAGATTCAGTCCCTTGGATGTGATCTGAAGAGTCATAAACCTTTTAGAGTCTCTTCCAAAAGAGTAAAAATAGCCTGAGATGCAAAGCAAGGGACAGATAGGAACACAGGGGCGCCATTTGAAAATTTTTAAGTTGCCATTTTGTTCTGGTTAAATTTTTATTGAATCAGTTGTTGTCTTTCTGAGCTGTTCTGACTTTATGCCAGCTGAGTGTCATCTGTACTTTTCCACAGACAGCATAAATCTTGTGTAACCACCATAAAGCGTTCTGGCTAATTCAACAACAATCTTCAGTATGTATTCTTTCTTGATCCAAATCAAATCTGTCCTCCCAGGACATCTGTCAGGGTCTTTATCAGTGAACATGGGGCTGTGTCTTCTTTTCTAGCAAGGACAGAACAGTTACATACATTATTGCATGAATTGTTGATAAGGTGAAATATACTGTGCAAGATCCAAAGTGAAGGTAGTTCTCCTGCCTCAAAGAGCTTACACTCTAAACGAGTGAAATGGGAAAATCTGGATTCACTTTATGCATTCTTTTTGTTTGTTATTCAAATAGCCCAAGGGAAGCAATAACTTGGAGTAATAATTCTCAGTGTGTGGTTTGTCTCAGCTCCTCTGGGTATTGCAGAAGAAGTGAGTCAGCACGGAACCATTCCTGGAGCTGGAGCCACTGCCACTTTATAAAGGAGTGGGCAGGTTGGGAATGCTGAAGGTCTGTTCATACCTGATACTGCCTTTGGAAAAGGAGCACTGAGCCCCAGCAAACACGCTGATGAAGTTGTGCATTTGCTGTACTGTGGGCTCCACCTTTGCTGGCAGCTGTTCATGAGTGTTGGTGAGGATCTGCCTGGTGGGGGATGTGGGAATGAGTCTGACATCTTTCTTAAACATTGTCATTCCATACTTTGCTGTTCAGCTGTGCTTTTAAGTTTGTAGCAAATAGAAAACTACCATTTTTAGCAATTATTAATCATTTTTTTTCTCCAAACAAATCCAGTATTTTTACAATTAGGAACAGCTCCTTTTTATTTTTTTCTGTGCAAAAATAAATGAGATGAACGCAGTGTAAACATTTGCATAACCACAGTATTTGTTGGATGGTTAAGTGAAAACCCAGCAAAAGGTGCTTAAGGAGAAAAATGTAAATACATTTAATAGAATCCAGCATTCACTGCAGGAGATAATGGAAGTACCTTAGTAAAGAGGGAGAAAATCAAGTATTGCATACCTAAAACATCAGTTTGTAGTAAATGTGTTGGGCTCAAGTGCAGTGAAGTTGCTGGTGTACCAGCACCGTTTTCAAATGCCACATCACAGAAATTAAACCCAAATGGAGACCTGTAAAAATAAATCAAGAAACCACTTATGCTGAAGAGTTCTAAAGCGTATTGCAAAACGCAGTGAAGATCCTCGTGATTTTGCTTAAAAATCTATTAATCCGAAAGTTGGAATTAGCCTTTATTAAACCACAGGAAAATATTCCAGTGTGGATTTTATTAACTGTTGTCTGCATGGAAAGGCTTGGCAAAATAAAGGCATTGTTTAGAAATATCAAGGCTGGAGAGAAGTTTTTTTTTGTAGACATTACACCCCTTCCTCGAGCTGGAAAGCTGTGAGAAAAAGAATGCCTCAGACAGGAGGCACCTGAGCCCCAGCCCTGCTTTGGGGCTCCTGTGATGGGATGCCTGAGTCTTCTTTAAGTGCTTCTGCTCCTGTAGAGTTCAGGAGGCACGAGGAGGTTTTGTCTCCCACACACAGACCGTTGTGCATCGTTTTCACATTGGAATCCTGGCAAATCTCGTTAGCAGTAGTTACATTTAGTTTCCAACAGCTTTGGTGACATGCTGTTGGCTTGACTGTCGTTGAGGGTGGTGGGACCCTGATCTGAATTCTCTGTCTTGCTGTTCTGTTTTACCCACTAATAACTTTCCACAAATCTTAGGAAATATATCAAAAGCAAGTATATAAACTAATTATGATGCTTTTGGGAGAGCTGAAGGAGCACTTTGTATGACCTCCAAAAGTGACTCATTTTCTATTTAGATGTTAGCATGGAGTGATTTCAGCTTTTTATCTGCCATCTTGGAATTCGGAGCTGTCACTTAATATTAGCAAATAAATGCTACATCAGACACAGGAAAAGATGCTCTAATCCAGATTTGGTAACTGAATGTGACAGTTTAGTTGGAGTTACCCTGGTTGAAGGCATGATGTCATTCCAGCAGAATGCCTTTCTTCTGCAGTAAATAAACCTTCATTTCCTGTGGAGCATGCACTGAGGCTGTGGGAAGTGAAGGTGATTTTCCCAGAAACTGAACTTTGGGAGAGTAGTAATGCCAGTGACGGAGCTCTTTGTAAGCTTTTGTCCTGGTGATCCTATGTTTTAGATACTGGTTGTTGTTTTGTTTCCATTTAGTGCATTTTCTCATGATGTCTGTAAAGGTGTTTTGAAAAATCTGTACAGTGCTTTCAGAGCATCTAGACAAGATCAAAGTCAGAGTAAAGTATTTACACTCTTTTAATTCTTCAAGTTAAAATTCAATTAAATAATTCTAGTCTGCTTTAATGTCATAAATGTAAATTCTGGTGGGGTTTCTTTGTACAGTAAGTCATTATTATGAGGCTGTAAAAAATAGTTTTTGAAAATTGTGCCAGAGCAGACTTGAACTGTGGTTGTCTTCACATAGTAAATTGTGTTAATTTACCTTAGAACTGTGTGTAATTGCATATACAGCAGCAGTATCAGAGATATGTAGGTCACAGAGTCACTCACCTATGTGGACTGTGTGCTCCCCCTCTCAGCTTGCTGGGTTAATAAGATTTTTTACATGTCTTGGTGACTCTTCCATCAAATGTTTTGATGCTTGGCATGCCTTGATAGCTGGGCAAAACATCAAGCTTCTGCAGTTTTATCAATGGAAAGGCTTGTGAGAAATTAAAATCAGTTTTTCTGTTTCCAATTTAAAAAATATTACTGCTGTGTTCTTAATAGGAGAGACAGTTTTGAAAAAAGACATTTTTCCTTTGTTGTATTGTTCACCCCCCCCCTCTCTCTCCCCCCTCTTTTTTTTTTCTCCTCCAAAAAAATGTTCAAAGTGAGCTGCCATGAGTGGAGGAGGTACTGAACTGATGGCAATAGAAGCAGTGCTTATGTTGGCACGTTTGGCCACACTTTGGCTTCCTTTGATTTAATATATTGAAACTAATGCATGTTGTAACACAGTACCACCATGACATTTCCTAAGCAGCGCTGTGTGCCTAGGGATAATGGGAATGAAGAGTTTGGGGGATCTAAATTCCCCAACTCTTATGTATTTTGATATCAAGACATACTTTAGGATGCAGTAGAACACAATTCACGTTGGTTGTAGTTGTTCAGAGCTGTTTAATCACTGAGATACACACATTGGATTTTTCTCCAGGCACATGCCTTGAGATGTGATGTTAAATATCACAGAAAGATTAATGTTAACATTCCTGCGTTCCTGAAAGCAAATCTCCAGAGTGTTTGTAACAATCTGACCCTGCCAGGTGTAGATACATTTTGTAGATAAATACACATTTTCAAATACTTAATGACATTAATTCACTAATGAGAGACATGACACTGTAGTGTTTGTCAATACTATTTAACCACAATAGGAACAAAATCACAATCTGGTCAATTGTTAGCATTTTACTTTTAATGGTGAACCTCAAAACACTTCATGTTTCCGGCCTTGCATATATGCCTGCTTTTGTTTCTCTTAAATTAAATTGTACTGGTTCAATGTTATGCTCTAATTTTCTGGGGATGATGATGCTCATCTGTATTGGAACAATGCTTTTATTTTGGCCAAGTGCCTGTGTTTTTAGCAGTGTCATATGATTATCTTTCAGTGTATTTGGATTGCTTGCCTGCAGCACACAGGTCGTGCTGGCTCAGAGTGCATATTGCAGATTTAGGGCCTCAGAGTGGCTGCCTGAGAACCAGGCTAAATGGCCAAACTTCCATATGTTGCTGCTTTGTGGAAAATTCATGGTTATTGTCCTTTCAGCTGTGAGGTCCAACTGTGAGTTTTGTTTCCTTCCCAACACCATCTCACTCTCATTGTCTCTGAACTCTCAAGATGCATGAAAGAAATGCTTTAAGTGGTTGTGAATTTCTGTTCTGGAGAAAGATGCAGTCTCATATTTAATTTCCCCCCCTGCACGATAAGGTTTTCTTTAACATAAATATTTTTGTTAGCCTTATTAATTAAGAAGCAGCCACTGCTGGGTTTGTGTTAATATTGTAAGTAAAGCAATTTAGCTTTTTTCTTGAGGTCAGAACGTGGTGTTTCTCGAGAACATTATAGACTTACATTGTGTAATCAGTGTGTGATTTTGAGGTCAGGTCCTTTCTAGATATAACTAAAGAGCATTGAAGTTCACTGAAACTTAGGAACTTGTGGTGCTGGAAAATGTGTTCTAGAGTTACAAATTATTTTTCATGAGTCATAAAAATATCTTACTTTTCCCCATATAGACGAACACACAGAGAGGAGACCTGCTTTTTTACCTTGTAGGAGTCAAGACTTAATATATATACTTTAGAAACATGCCTATATATAAAGTGTATATATAACATAAGACTTTTTTTATACTGCACTGGTACTCAATATGATGCTGCCAATGCAGAGGGTTCGGATTTGGTGCTAATGTGATTATGAACTCCCCAGTTTCAAAATTTCTGTTCTAGTATATGGCAGAAATTAATTTGGTTTCTGTTAACTTATATGAGACAGGTGTTTTCCTGAATGAGCAAGAGAATAGATCTTTACTACAGAGTGGGGTTTTTTTTTCACTTGAATTAGGTTTGTTAATGTTGTGTAATCTCTCTGCCCTGGATTGCCAGGGACTAGTTCAGGCAGAACTTGGACATGCTCACTGACTTTTTAAATGAGACACTCACTTCTGCTGAGTGCAAGATACTGACTACAAGGGACATTAATGCTTGGGAATGGAAAACACACTTGGCATAAGTGAATGTAACTGGGAGTATTTTCCTTAATGGGTGGCTTTCTCATGATGATCTCTGGTGGTAGCAATGAAAATGAGTTATTTGAGTTGACTCAAACATCTCTTACCACCATTTTATTCTGAATTCTGAGGAAGATATAATGTCGTACACTAAATAAGATTTAACTTTGCTGTTTGAGGAGGAAAACAACAAAGTTTAAGAACTCATTGTGATCATGAGATAGACATGTTTCTGGGATAAGTGATCAATGAAGTTGTGGAAAGGCAGACGTGTCCAGTAAGGGAGAGAGAAAGCTGAGAGACAAAAGACTCATGCTTTAGGTCATACTTTGTAACATAAGCTTTGTGTCCAACTAGCAATTTTTGTAATATGATCATTAGTGTTTCCATCTGTATTTTGTGTTTTTCCCTATTTGATAGCTTGCCAATAAAATTCCTTTCCCAGACAGCTGAACCTAGCTCACACACTGACAGGGCACAAAAAAACCCCAAACCCCACCTTCAAAGGAAAGCACATAAAAAAAGCTTAGAAATCACCCGAAAGCGTTAACGGCTCTGTTGGCTGCTACACGATGGGATGCAGGAATTGCAATAATGTTCTCTTCCATCTGGTGCCTGCAAACTTGCTGTTTTCGGAGGCATTCACTGCTGTAGCAAACTGTTCACTTATTCATTCTTGTGTTAGTTGCCCGTTATTCTTTGGAAAAGACTCGGGTTGAAAGCGGCTCGGTTCTTTGTTGCAGAAGTGCTCAGTGTCAAACATATTACAAGGAGATGTCAGTCCAAATGCAAATATCATCAACTCTCAAAGCCTCCCCGCATGTTGTGTATATTTGGAATGTGCTGTGAAGGTGTAGTCCCAGGAGCGAGGATCTTGACTGACAATACTCCAAGGAAAATCATGCAATGTCCGTGCCAAAACGTCTATCTCAGGCTGAAATTTCAATTTCCGCTTTTAAATTTCCTGGCTGGTGTTAGTTAACGTTACAGCCTTGCTTTTCCTTCTTTTCTTAGGATCTTGGTGGTTATTTTCTTTGTTGCATCTGGACTGGTTAATTTTCAGGAGGGTGAGATAGCAACTGAGTGGAAGGTGTCACTCTGGGAGGGAGGAATGGTTTAAGGAGCTAAAGCAAGTGAAGACACATTTCTTATTGCCAGACCACGAGATAAAGGAGTTCATGTATAATTTCTGAGCACAAACCACTTAAAAATATCCAACTTTTGGTCATCCCTGAACATCTGAAGTCACTATGTTCCTACAGCAATAGTCTTTAGTGATATGTTCATAGCAAGACAGGTTAGCTAACACCTGTCATATATGATCCTATCCCATAATTAGTTTCTTCAGCCCTGCAGTATTAAGCAGGTAGATCAACTTACTAATAGTTTTCCTGAAAGTACTACAGGATTTCCTAGCATTCTGCCCCATTTTGGTTGAATGTTACATAACGAGGTGCATTTATATAAATCTTGTGTTGATTTCAGAAATTGAGAGCCAGTATTGGGGTGCACTGAGAAGACCTTGGAAACCTTCATCTCAGAATATGTGAATTTCCAGGTGCTGCACGATGTGCATTTGTCTTTTCCAGCTTTTTTTTTTTTTTTTTGTGGTAGGATTTTGGTTCTGCCTGTCCTGATGTAACCGTGGTGGCTGTGTGTGGGATCTGGCACTGCTGTATTTCCACGTGCTGCAGGTGCAGTGTTTGAAATCCCAGCCACCAGGTCTGCTCTTGAGGGTCTCAGGGCTTTTAGGTGTGTGGGAGCCAGTGGTTGTGCCTGTTTTTGACTCAACTCTTTTGGAAATGCTCTGGAGATCACTTAGGATTCTGTTTGTCACCAGAGTGTACTCTTGAGGTTGTTTGCCAGTTTTTTTGTGCTTTTGAGTATGTCTAAATAAAGATCTTATCTGCTTGAGTTCAGGCAGCAGCAGTGCAGAAGTGGGTAGATGGTCATGGTGACCTTCAAAACCAGTTATTTCTTCACCAACTAACTTGGAACTTTAGCCTGAATATGATTTAATGATTCTGAATTAAGAGTCTAGCTAAAGCAAACTGAATTCCATCTTCCAGCTTCATTAGTCCTTCAGTTAGTGCTTGTGAAGCTTCTGTTTTCCCTCCTGTATACCCATGGAAATCCATACCTTTGGGATGTTGGTAGGGAATACTGAACCTTTTGAAAGGGAGTATGTCAGAAGAATTAAATGTTGTTATCTGGGCCATACGATTCCAGCAGTGTGGAAGCTGAGGCAGGTGTCTGAGCTGATCTGGACCTTGGCAGCAGTGGGTCCTTTGCTTGGGAAAATCAGGCCACATGGGCCCTTAAAGACAGCAATTCCAATCCGAATGAAAATCTCTGATTTTGAAAGTGTTGTCCAAAATTTAGAAGATAAGGCAAAGTTAAGTGTCTTGAGTAGTTGCACAGGTTTGCAGGAAAGAACACAAGAGCAAGAAAAAGCTTCCTATATGAAATCCTGAAACCATCCAAATAGGATGCATGGAATATATTTAAACATCTCCTTTGCAGGATTCTTGTCTTTCAGCAGAGTCACAGCATGTGTTCTAATACATATTTAACGTATGTTTAATTAGTCCAGTGTTTAAGATGCTGAGGTGTAGTTAAAAATTAAAGAAGTTATTGAATCAAAATTTTGATCTCATAGTCTGGTATAAGCTAGAAGTGCTTAGCACTCAGAAAAAAAATATTTTTACTGCTATTATTACTACTGTCCATTTAAATATAAATGGCAGACTGTCTCACAGGTTTCTAATTTTTAAAATATTTCTAATTGCTGCCCATTGTTAGATGCTTAAATTCTATATTCCCCAGGTTTTGTCCTGTATTTTAGAGGGATAGAAACACATTTGCTATTTTAACATTAGATGTAGCTTTTGTGTAAACTATAACTGCACAAATTTTAATTCTGGGAAAAATGTTAAACATTGGAAAGATGAGACTGCAAAAGCTCTGCAACACCGTGGTTAGCAAGGTGTAACACTTTCCTTTGGATTGTGTTAGAGAACCTGTTTTGATCTGTTTTTCTGTGATGTGTGCTTCAGACTCTGCCCTTGCCCCTTCTCAGAAATCCTTTCTGTGGAGTGATGCTAACCACATTTGAGCAAAGTGAAGGTTTTTTAAAGATAATTAAGCTCCTGCAAGTGGCTGAGTGGAGGACAGGCCCTGAAAGTTCTCTGCCTGAGGTAACTCACTCTGTGCCAGAGAATCCACACGACAAAGGCCTTTTTTAAATGTCTCAGCTGGGGCAAGAGCCTTCTCCTTCCTTGGGTCCAACTTGGTGCAGATCTGAAGGATAGAAAAACCAGCCAGACTATACATTTAAAGGTAATTCCAGGTAATTCTGGGCTTACTGTATTTAACAAGCAACCTGATAACCAATTTCAAAATGTTTTGTCATCTGAATTTGAGGCAATACAAAAAGATAAATATGAGCTGATTAAAGAATTATGCTTGCATAAAAAAAGAGACTGCTTTTTGCTATTGATTTTTTCCCCTCCTCTCTTTCCTCAAGTGCCTGTGCTTTGAGAAGACAGAGGGTACATTTGATGGAATGTGAGTAAAGATACCCTTGCATTCCTGGCACAGCATGCAAAGTGCATGGATATTAAAACATCATCTTGTTTGGGGAAGCCCAGCTTAAACTGTAGCTGACACAACATTTGTCCCTGTGAATGGCAGATTTGAATGCATATGAACAGTGACAATACCTTGGCGAGGTACTTTTTCCTCCACTGTTAACCAGATTGGTGGTATTGGACTTTATTTCCTGCACCAGGCTTTTTACCTCACCTACCAACTCTACTGATTTTCTTTGGCTCTGCATGGAAAGAGCTGCCACAGTAGGGTCTCATTATAGAATTTTATTTGAAACCCATCTCTAGAAATACCTCTAAAAATAACTAGACTTCAATGTCCTTTTTAAAAAAGTCTTTCTGAAAACTGCTGAGATAATAGTGTGACAGAGATCTTGGTAAAAAAGAAGAAATAAAAAAATAACATGAGTGGGGTGGTTGGTGATATTTGTCAGTTAATGTATTTCATTACCTTCAAATGCAATGCATGTTCTTAGTTTTCTGGAAGGTGTTCTCACATTATTTCAATTAGCTGGCACTTTCAGGTTTTGTCCATTGGTATTTTAAACTGTTTCTGAGAATTAACTTTCACCTGTTGTGAATCCCAGACCGTGGATCCCAGACCTTGTTACCATGTGTAAACAGCTGTAGCAGGTGTTCCATCACCTCTTTTTTCAGTCAGGTCTGGGAATCTTGCTGTGATGAGCTGTTCCGTTACATGTGTGGAGCCCTTCATGAAGGACAGCCTTCCTCAAAGATGTAAATAATATGTAATTAAAAAGCATAATCAGTTTTCTTTAGTGATTAAAGAACATTTAATGGCCATGCATGAGTAATACAACAAAGTGCTTAAGCAAATCAAATCAGAAGCAAGTGCTTCAAAGTTTTTAAAATAGTAATTATTAAGAACTGAACACTTGACACTTTGAGCTGAACTTATTAATAATTTGTAGGCATAGAGGGAGGGAGTGAATGGATGAATAGAAAGAAGTGTGAAGAGTAGGAGGGAAGTGAGCTGATGCAATACTTTGGTAAGGAAGAGGATGAGCCTGTTCTAGTACTTTACAGCCTTTTTCTTTTTCTTTTTTTTTTTTTTTTTTGGTAGTTTCCTAGTGCCAGAAGTGAAATTGCAAATAGTTTAACTTTCAGCAGCAGGAGAGCAGAAGGATGGGTTTTCCATGCTTTTTCTTTTTTCTTCTTTTTCCCTGCCTGTTTTTTGAATTGTCTTTTACTTAAATTTTCCCCCACCAGTACAAAAATCCCTAGATATTAAAAATTTTCTCTGTAGAGTAGATAAAGATGTATTCAGTTGGTCCTAAAGTAAAAATATTTGTTCTTAAATAATTTAAGAAAAACAAGGAAAGTTTCTTCAACACTTCTCTCAAAAAAGAGGTTAAGGAAGATACTTATTGGGGGACTATTAGTCAGTTTGAGAGGATCTACAACTTTTTAGTTTAAAAGAACAGTTGAAATAAGTTTTGAGTATGTAACTAATTAGATTTGAAGTCAGATTTGTAGAATTATTTTTCCCCACTAGTCTATTGCAAGTGGCTTGTTGATAACTATGGCATTATTAAATTTAATTACTGTTCTGATTATTATTTCTGAAAATGGTAAGAGTTTTTGGTATTTAACAGCTGATGGATTTCTCTCAGCAGTTGTGTTTCTTAATGAGCAAAACCTGAAGCTCCTTCAGGCTTGGTTTCAGCATGTAGTGGTAAGAGCTAGAGAACATCTGGCCTGAGAAAACAGGCTCGAAAGGTTATATCATTAATTGATTCTGTTTAAAATAAATAGATGGACAACTTGAGTGTTTATGCTTCTTAATTTCCAAAGGGCAAATTTAAATTTCTGGAAGAGGTTTAATGGTTTTGACTGAATCATGCTTCATCTTCCTTTAATCAAACATGTAGGATAGTCTGAGAAGCAGCCATTGTATCAAGATCATTAGGGAAAAAAACCCCAACATTTAGGAATGGCAGAAAAGTATAGCTTAGTCTTTTTAGATTTAAGAGTTTTCAGAAAGAGAACCTGCTTTATATATGGAAAATAGTTGTGAAAAGAAGCTGAGACAAGTACCAGATGGTTATTTAACCCTGCATATAGCAATATTAAAGAAAGAGAAACAAGCTCAGGGAGAAGATTGCAGATAAAATTATATTTTATTCTGTTCACTAGGTAAATGGAAATAAATTCCTTTTTCCAGTAAAGATTATTTCAAACAAGGAAGTATGGCTGGTGAGGATGGGTCTGATGAGTAACTACTGTAGATAGTAAATGCTTCAATCAAGGGGAAACAATTTTTGGGAGGAGATCATGAAGAAGAAAGTTAGAGATAACTTCTAGCCTAGAGTTTCTGTCAGGTGTCAGAAATCTGTTGGGTTTGGGTTTTTTTTTCTATTTCAAAAGGCAAAAAGCTATATATTTATTAGTCTGGCATCGGTGATATTAAAATTTTTCGAAGAAATTCTTAAAGAAGATTTAAGTAAAAGTTGAGTATGGAAATAGGATGGAATGCAAGATGATGTTACAGAAGGTAGTGGATGTATTGAACCATTATCTGTGATCTGGCAAAATAGTTGAGTGACTGGACAAAGACAATTCAGCACTCCTAATCCATGTTGAGTTTAGTAAAACTTTTTATCAATAGCCCACAGGAAAGCAAAGCCGTGTGGTAACACCACAAAAATTCCTCCTCAGACAAATCTGATGTTTTAAGTTGTAATTGCAGGACAGTGAGTCAGAGAGGGTTAAAGAAGTTTGCTGCTGGCAGAATATCTGGAGGCATTGTCAACACAGCAGAAGGTAAAAAATTCCTTTGGAGAGACCCAGAGGAGCTTGAGGAGTGTGGCACAGCAGAGCCAGGAGGAAATTCAGTGGTGCAAAGTATAAGGTCATGCACTTGGGGAGCACAGGTAAGGTAATGCTGCTTCAAAAGCTTGTGGCTCATTAGTTGGAAATGACTGAGGAGGAGAAATAAATTGATGCTTTAGTTGATCATAGGATTACTGTGAGCTGCTCATGGGCATGAATGAAATAAAGACAGGTTTAGGTTCCGTCTGGCTGTTGCTCTCTGATGGAATTGGTATTAAACAAGGATGTTGAGGACTTGTCTGTCATGTTGTGTGTTTAATTAGAGCTACTCCCACTGAAACAAAAAACCAAAGAAAATTAAAACAGAATGGATTTTTTATGTTGGTTGGAAAAATCAGATTGGGAGAAAAGACCAGAAGAACTCTCATTTAGTGTTAAAAAGAGAAAGCCTGAAAGGAAATATGATTTATCTCTGTTAATATACTGGGTAAAAAAGGATTGGAATTACAAGGAATGAAAAAAAGCTCCTTAAACTAAACTATCATGTTGGCATGAGAATTTACAGCTACAAATTGACCTTGGATAAACATGCACTAGAACCAGAGAAGTGAGATGCTAAAATAGTTTCCAAAAGGATCAATAGTATCCTGAAGTGAGTTAATCTGCAGATAAAACTATATAAATCTAGAAAAAAAGCATTCTATGATGTTTATACCTGAACTTCATCACCAGGAGGTCCCTTAGCCTCCTGTTTCACAGAGCATTGTTCTGAGAAATTAGAAAAAAAAATCTGTGGCTTCGGTGCAAGATGCACATTTAATTTTATTAATTGCCTTTGTTTATATGTAAAATCAGATTCTGCAAGGCTGCTTGGAGAGCAAGGAAATCAAAGTCGAGCTTGAACAAGAATGAGTATTTTCCCTGTGTGAAACAGGACCCTCATTTTTACATAGCTCTGTGAGAGGGATTTTCACTTTTGGCCTAGATAAGGGGTTCTGGAAGCCTGGGATCTGATTTTGAGAGTGTGTGATCCTCAAAATCCCTCAGATTTTATTCTTTTAAAAAGCTGTCTCCCAAGTTCTGTTTTCATGTGAAGTTCAGCTAGGAGTTTCTCCTTTTATGTCCTGATGGATTAAAGAAGGAGAATGCTGCAAGGTTAGTAATTTATTTCACCTTTATAGCCAAGCTTTGTCTTGAAGCAGAGAAACACTGGTCTTTAAAAATGCCATTTTTAATCACACACAGTTTTCGATTATTCATAGCTTTAGATTTTTACCTTTTTCTTGGTAATCTTGTTTCCAGCTTTGTTACTGAGAACATGGTATTTTCTTTTCCTGGCTGGAATTTGTTTTCATTTGTCAGGCATTTGGTGTTGAAAAGGAGCAGAACTGACAGACAGTCTTCTCCAAGGAGGATCTGTAATAGGAAAGCAGCAGGGATGTAGAACCTGAGATAAGTTTGGGATTTTCTGGAGCTCTTTCAGGAGTCCTGCCAACTGGAGGGGTCCATGAGCACCTGGAATCTCTCAGGTGGGAGGAAAACACCCTGGCAGCATCTGTACAGAGCGCCTTAGTTGAGATTAAAATAAAAGAAGCTAACGACAGAATTATAATTTTTCGTGATAAAATCTAATATTAATGTGCTCTTTTTAGGTTAATTTTGTCTGAGTGACTCAGACAGTTCCCAGTTGTGATTGGCAATCAAGAGCATTGATATGAACACTGTTTCCTCATGGAAGTGACAGGGCTCAGAGCAGACAGTGTAATTGTTTGCTTTTCTGCACAGGTACAGGTGTGATTGCACTGCTTTTATTCAAAGGAATGAGTTCATGGGACTGAAGAAGTTGTTGTGTAAAGTATCAGCGACAAAGACTTATGTGGAGGGAAATGTAAATATAAAATAGAATGGGCATTAATTAGTCATGCTAAGCATTGGCAACTCAACAGGTTCTAACCTTATATCTTAAAACCAAATTAAAATCTGTAATAACTTTTTTTTACACTTTTCCAACATGGCATATGCTTTTCCTTGAGGCTTATCTCTGTAAATAAGAATTCAATATCACTGTTTTTTCTCTATGTTAGGTTAGCAAAGTTACGTATTTCTATCTAGCATCTGATTTTTCCCTTTGCCCATTCCAAATTTGGCTTGGTTCTATGTCTATTACTTAATATCTGCAGTATCAACAATTCCTTTAATGCCTGTGTGGTTAAGAGATAAACCAAAAAAAATTAGTTATTTTGAGAGCACCTAATATTAAAGGGATGAAAGACACAAACTCTGAACCATGGCAAAATGGAGCAAAGCAAATACATCATAGCTGGTCAGTCAGTCTTGAAAAGCTAATTCCAACTCTGTGTTACATACTCATCATCCTTCATAATTTTAAAGAAATGTATGTATTTTTAGGTGTTGTTACAAAAGTCATGTTTCTTTTTTCTTTCCTGTGTTTGTCTTTCCTCCAAAGACTATATAAAGAATTGGTATTTTCTTCTACAGAGGAAAATGTGGGAAAAGAATATGTTCAGATGTGTTTCAAGTATGCTTTTGGCACTTATTTCTGTGATTAATGCTGTTTTGAATAGAAGATAAAATTTTCAAAACTGTTAACCCTCCTAGTGTTTACATTACATTTTCCAGTTAAAGATACAAACACATTTTGCATTTACTGTAGCTTCTCTGGCCTCTTGGGTTTACAGTGGAAGTTACTTACTAGCATGGTAATATTATTAATTTTCCAGACACAGTTGTAGCGTTTTTTTGGGTTGTATCTGGTAAAAGTCTTGCACACCTGAAGAAATGAATAAATTTGGGTGTTTGCACTTTTGGGTATTACTGCATTTTGTTCCTCGAGGTTGCTGAAAATGGAATTCTTGCTGATAGGAGGGTATCCATCGTTTGGAAATATGTCTAATAGCTCACAGAGCTATTTGGCAGTGACTTTGTTTTTAAAAAACAGGTGTTCAGCACAGAGAGTTGTTACACTTGAAAAAGTCATTGGTAAGATTGTTTCAAAGCAGGGTTTTTACAGTTGGTAAAACTGCGAAGGTGCCAGGGCGTGTTCCAAGGTTGTCTGACACGTGATAATGTTGTCCTGTAATTACAGGTTCTCCTCACCTGTGGTGAAGCATCAGGCGTGGTTTTTACCATTTTCAATTGTAAAAATTAAACAATTTAAATTGTAAAATTAAACAGTTGCTAAAATGACTTTTAAAATACATAGCTATTTTAACAATACAGCCTGGTAATATTTGATCTTAATTTTGGAATGTTTGGATTTGGAAACTGATATCTAAAATATGAAAATATGTGTTCAGTACTGCCATCACTTATTTTAAAGGTTTCTAATGTTCATAAACAGAAGCAGTTTTGGAGTTACTTTAATCAAATAGTGAACTGTGAAGTCACTAATTGGGGTGAGGGGTTTTTCTGGTTGTTTTGGGTTTTTTTTGTGGTTTGTTTTAATGTTTGGAAATGCTCACCATTTTGGCAGTAAAGGATCAGGATAACTGAATTATACTCTCTGCTCTGTTGTGAATTTGAGATGTACCTCTGATCAAAGCTTTTTGCTTTTTTGTGTCTGTTTTCAGACTAGTTCTTGCTTGTAGGGGGTAGAAGCAAACAGAAAAAACCCAACTTTGTAAAAGTAATCTTGATACAGATTATTGAATGAGCTCTGTATTGTCACTTTGTACTGGAATATATTTCTTAAAATATTCAATGAAACCATTAAGGCGAGAATTTTGCCTTGAATTAATCCTTCACTTCATTGCAATGTTTACTTTCCTTTCAACTATTCCTGTGTTAAACAACAAAAATCCATTTAGGACTTTGCCTTTCCTGTTGCAGCTGGGTCTTCTTGGGTTTATTGCTGAAAATTTTGCCCAACTTTTTTAAAGGGTGGAGCTGTAGGATAAGCAAACGTGATGCAGCTTAAAGAAAAGTCATAGCACTAAAGAGTGTTTTTGAGAATGTAAAGACCTCAGGACAGGGCTGTTGGATATTTATGTTACAGATGGTCTTGTAAGTTAGAAAAAACTTTGTCACATCAGAACTTGTATAATCAGTGTTTAGTGTAGTGGTCTGCATTCCTCTTCCATCCTGAAATTAGTTGACAGTAAAAACAAGAAAAGTGGGGTTAAATTTCTGTCCAGCGTAATGTTACACGTTTTAATGTACTGATATGAAATAAATGGTTTTCTTTGACTATGAAGTGGCTTTATTTTTTTCTCCTTTTTTCAGAGCTATGATTGCAGTTTTGATGAACATTCACTTTTTTCTTTTGCTTAATGCTGTGTGGATATTACAGTACGGGTGAAAGCATCAATAGAATTTCTGTGTAGAAAATCCATTTTCTACAAACTCAGATTTTTTTCAGGAACTTAGTTTTCTAATTAGACAAATGAAGTAGTTCCTAGGATCAGATTAATCCTACTGAAAATGTGTACAAGGTTTTCAACTTTTCTGAAAGTTTTTTTATCTGCTGCATTGCCCAGCAGAAATGTATTTTTAAAATCTTTTTCCACTAATGTCCTAATGCACAGGACTACCAGGATTATCAAACTGAATGTCCAGCCAGTTCAGATTTATATGGCACACTTTAATTCGGAAATTCTGACATTTTCTATTTTAACATTTACCATCTCAGACCAGAAGGTTTTTGCTGTGGAAAGCGCTCGTATTTAACTTGTGTATTGATTAAAGAACAAGACAAATGTTACCACGGCGGGTTTTGTCATGGGCTGGGAGCGGGCAGCGCTCGGCGGAGCCTCAGCAATTCGGTGTGTGTGCTGCGGTGTGGGTCGGGGCAGTGCGGTGTGTGCGGGATCCCTGGTGGCAGCAGGCAATGAGGGACATTCGTCTTGTGATTTGTTGTCCCTGTCAGTGCCGGGTGGCCGGGGGAGAGCAGAGCTGACATCAGCTCCTGGGCGATCCCAGCGTGCTGTTAGAAACTCCATTTCCATCCCCTGCTCTATTGACCGCCCTGCCCGGCTCTGTATCATCAGCAGAATTTGTCAACAATCCCCTGCTTTTGTGCTCGGGTTGTGGAGGAATATTGTAGCTAAGATTGCAGTCCAGCTGTAGAGGTGCTTTGTTAGTTGACTGTCTCCCGGTCAATAATTCTCTCTTTAGCTTTTCACATTATTCTCTCCCCTTTCCCACTTGGCTTGTGTATCACATTTTGAACATAATCCCCATCTTCTCCACTTTAAAGAACCGCTTCCCATTTGGCCTGGTATCAAATATTTTACTGCATCCAGCCAGATTGAATCTCCTGCATTTCCTTGTCCACTAATTCAGTTATGTTATCAGGGGAAGATATCAGGTTCCTTTGGCTTGCTCTCTCTTTGACAAACCAATGTTAAGTTTTAATCCAGTTTCTACATAGCTCTCTCTGATTAATTATTCTTTCCTTCAAAAATGTTTCTAATCCCTTTTGCCATTTTTAAGTACCACTTGAATTTTGGCAGTTCTTACTTTCTCCTTTAAACTTAGGATTCAAGAAATAGGGGGTTTTTTTTTGCTTACCATACCTCTTTTTTGTTCTCTGTAGGAATTTTCTTTTCATACTCTTGGTATGAATTTGTGAGGTGATTATTCACCCAGATCTGCAATTTTTGTTTTCAGTAGTTCAGGGTGTAAATTTTAGAAAGTTTTTGTATCTCTGATTTAAATAAATTTAATCCTCTTCCAAATTCCAGTCCTTCCCCACTTATTCTGGTTTAACTCATGATCTCCCTTATTTCTCAAATATTTAAAAAAGATCTAATCATAGATTTAGAAAGCTTATCATGGGCAGTTTTTGAACAGATGCTGAATTCAGGGGGACCCATGAAATGCCTGTTCTGTGGTTCTGTGGTCACCTGGATATTGCAGGTGTGTCAGAGCACGTTTCTCTGTTCACCATGCAAAGATTTGTTACAAAATCCTTACTGCCGCTCCTTGAACTTGTAAAATTCCTGTCTGATCCTAGAAAGCAGAGCACGCTCCTGATTTTCCACTCAAGACATTAAAATTTCAATAATCTCTGCCAGTCTGATGGCAGATGGGATTCCCACCTGACTTGGTGTCTTGCAGTTGGTTGTTTTTGAGAGACTGAGCAAGACCCAACAGTCAAATACACTTAATATCATGTCTGTACCTATCTTCATGTATTTTTACTTGTATGTAATTGTAATCTTTGAGTCAGATTTATTTTATGTAAGCAGCTATCCTGTAATTGTCTTAGAACTTTGTTAATCCACATAAAAATGTTTTTGTTTATTAATTCAGGAAATTTAGGTGAGGAAATAATACCAATATTGCATCCAAAAATGCTAGAAACATTATTTCCATTTTTTTGGTTTTTTAAATTTATGTCTTGGTGTTTCCTCATGTGTGCTTTTACTCTCTGTTTGAGTAACAGGCAAATCTCTCACAACCCTTTTCCTGGTTTAAAACCCTAACTATACCAGGATCCTGTAAATATGAGTGGCCATGGTGTGTTTTTATTGAGAGAGGTCAGTTTTGTGTGGATGCCTAATCAACATTTGCACTCAATGATCTTAGTGGCTTTTGCCAGCCTAAATGATCCCATGATTCTACAAAGTCCAAAGCAGAGAAAGAAGTCTGCTGTGAAAAAAGAGTTCCACATAGCTGCACTCACGCTGTGCATAGGTGTGTAGATGTTTGTGAAAACAAGCAAATTGATATAAAAAGGCATTATTGGCCTTTTTTTTTTTTTTTGGTAAATTAGGCGGAGTCCTCTCAAATTCAGATTATTAAAGACCCTGGGAACTGGTTTCTGCAGTTAGTAATTCCTGATTGCTCAGGTGTAACTTCCAGACTCAGCTAAGTCAGGAACTCTTACCTGAATCATGATAGCATGGGCACCTCAGCAGTACTGTTTGAAATATCATATGGACACCAGGCCTTTATTCTAAAATTATTCCTTCAGGGATTGCAGTTGAGTTGCACAAACCTGTAAACTGAAGTTAAGAAAAAACTCAATTAACTTGTCTTTGATTTTGGTACAATGCTACCATTTATGCCTTATGAATGAAGGCATCATATGGGATGTTAAAAAACATGAACGTATTTTTAGTTGCTTTTCCTTCCCTAGATTCCCTGGTTTTGCACCTGGCTGAAGTTTAATATTTAGGGAAGCATGGTCTTGGTTGTCTCCAGATTGATTCCTTTACATACATAACCAGAGACAATTTAAATAGTAAATATCTTGCTGTGGGACCCTGCTTGGGCTACAAGCAGCAGCATGCAGAACAAAGTAAAAAGGTTCTTTCAGCCAATGTTTAGGAAAATACTTTCCAAGAGATCTGCAGATGATTAGAATTACTGAGTGCTCTCCTCTCTGGCTTCCTGTTTTGGAATTGGATGCCTTCAGGACACTTGGAATATCTCAGTTTTGAGAAGCAAGAGCAGTTTAACCAAGTCTGTACTTCATTGTCTTAGCTACGATTTCTGTTAGTTGCAAATAGGGATAAATATATGGAATAACCCCTGAGATACCTTAATGAAATTGAAGGAATAAATTATAGAGCAGCTTTTGAGGGAAATGAGGGCAGATAAATGTCCCAACAGTCAGAGCCATGTTCTGGCTTTTTCTCTGCACATGTGTACAATTAGTGGCTCTTTCCTTGCTTCTGGTTTCCCATCCTGTGGGATAATGAGTTTGAGCATTTTTTGAAACAACTTGCTAATTGCTTAAAGCATTTTATGTAGGTTATTTATAAAGTTTGAAGGGAAAATTTGATACAATTATTGAACAGTTATATACAGAACGGTTTCTTGAGATCCCTGCACCTAGTCCTGAGCAATTCAACTACAAGAATAATTCCTTGAAATGAGATTAATTTATTTAACAATTCAGCCATTATACTGATTTTTCACATGTGTAATATTTTTGTAAGAATCCATGAGCTTGGCCAAGTGCAGTTATGTACATCTGTACCATTTCTAGGTGTTTTTAACCCTTCTGCCACAGTGGTGTTGTCTGGTCATTGTGTTTTGGGTGTTGTTGACCCCATGTTTTCCACCCCATACAGCAGGGGGAATATTTGGGTATTCATAATTCTGTACCGGGCTCTCTTGTAAAATAAAACACAGTTTGAATGGAGACTGTTGGAAGAGTCATTCCAGACAAAAACATTGTCAATAATTCATGCAGATTTTCTACTTGGCTTTAAAGAATTGTAAATCAAATTCCAAGTGGTTAAGTTTGCATGAAGACTTATGATGTACCACATCTCTGGAAATTGAAAATACCATGTAACACTCCATGGCAGTTTTCATTTGAGATCAGACTAATAGAGGAAGTAATTCAGTACATCTCTCCAGCTACTATGGATGTCTCCAGTATACATTTGGTGTGTTTATGATCAGTGACATTTGATAACTTTGTGTTTGTTCCTATTTAGAATATTTGTACAGAGTATTTTGTTTGAAAATGAACTTAAGGGCTTTTGACCTGCCCCAGTTTGAGTTCAGAGCTTTGCATTTTCCTCTGTAGAGCTGAAGGTAAGTGCATGTGTATTGTATCAGTTATGAATACAATAAAGAGCTTTTCAGAGTGGGCAAAAGCTGAACATATTTGACTTGGTTGGGTCTGCCTCTGTTCAATTTAAAAACTTAGCTATTATTTGTGGGTATTTCCAAATGCAAACAATCAGTGGATTCTAATGTGCAATCATTTTTTGTCTTAAGTGTAGGAATAAATTCACGTTTTCTTTTGGACATTTTAGGAGTAACTTCACGACTATTTTGAGTAATTTCATAATTATTTGTAGTGATAGCTATAATTTTTAAATTCAGGCTATTTTGAATGTGAAATTGATCATTGTAATTTAGTATGATCTTCCTGTTTTCCTAATAAGAGAATAACACATGTGCTTTAGCCCTAACATACAGTTAAGAGGATTAGATCTCACATCCAAATAAGCCAGTTGTAATTAAGCCACGTTGTTTATGATTATTGTTTCTAGTGGTTGTGCTTATCTCATACAGTCTATGGCCAAGCTTAGGTTAGCATCTCAGGTAACTTTCAAGATGTATCATTTTGTCAGATATTAACTTAATCAGATGCCATTTCCTTTTTGAAGTGGGCAGCATCCAAACTTTTCTATTTCTTGCAGTAAGTCACTGTCCCAGTGTCACAGCTGTTCCCTTGGAGTGTCCTGGGTGGGCACCAGTGCTGCCACTTCTAATTGCAACCCCTTAATTTCAAATTTCTTGTTTTTACAGTGCCAGATTTTGTGATAATTTGAGCATTTCTGTCTGTAACTTTTTCACCAGAATTACTGTTAAACACTGTCTGTCAGTCTTGGCATCGTTTTCATACAGTTTCCCATCTGAGAAATTAATGAGGATTTGAGTTTGTCTTCTAAAAAGTAAAGGTTTGTAGGCATTTGCTGTCAGTCTCCCTGTTGAATTAAGCGTGGCCAAAACTGGGTTGCTGCTGTGATTCACAAAGCAGAAATAATAATCCTTGTTCTAAAAAAAATAAAGCTGACCTAAAATACAGCTGAACTGCTACTGTTGTCTTCCAGTGTAGATTTTTTTTTTTTCCTTTTTTTGCCTGTTGTAAAGCACAGAGCCCAGTCCTGGAAGCACTTCAGTTCTAAAGAAGCAATAATCTGGTGGAATAGTACTTAACCTCAAAGTAGTAGCTTACTCCAATTTGTGCAAATGGGAGATAATGACAAAAATGATGGAAAAATCCTTCAAAAGGAGGCTCAGGGGGGCCCTTGTGGCTCTGCACAACTCCCTGACAGGAGGGGACACATGGGGGATTTGGGATCTGCTCCAGGGAACAGGGACAGGAGGAGAGGGAACGGCCCCAGGCTGGGCCAGGGCAGGCTCAGGGGGGACAGCAGCAGGAATTTCCCCATGGAAAGGGTGGGCAGGGATTGGAAGTGCCCAGGGAGGGTTGGATCCCCATCCCTGGAGGTGTCCCAGCAATTCCTGGAGGTGGCACTGGGTGCTCTGGGCTGGGGACAAGGTGGGGATTGGGCACAGCTGGGACTGGATGGGCTGGGAGGGATTTTCCAACCTCAGTGATCCTGGGATTCTGTGATTGAAAAGCAGGTGGCACAAATTAGTGGGTACAGGCACCAGCATCTCCAACTGCTCCTTTTCCCCACCGTACTTCCATGGAGAGAAAGCTGCTGTAAATTCCTCAGCCTGAGGAATGACATTGGCACAGAGCATTGGTGGGAGGCACTGGAAGCAGTTCCGGGGGGCTGCTCTGATGCTCTGTAAAGTCTGTGTCTGTAGGGGGACCTTGTTTTCAGGAGTTACAGGTAGTTTGGATTGGTCCATCTTCTCTCAGAGGATGAGCTGTGTCCTTCTTGTCTCCTTGGATTTCTTTGCCTCATTTCCCAGATTTCCTGTCATTCCTACCAGAAGAGTTTTCCTAAAGCACCGTGCCTCTGTTCCAGCCCTGTGCCGACAGCCTTGTGCTCTCTACATTAAAACAAGAGAAAATGTTTCTTCTGTGGGAGGAGAAAAGCCACCAAATTCTGCATTTTATATGTGACAACTCAGGGAGAATGAGGAGTGATTTTGTAACAATTCCCCACCTTTATGTGAAGACAAAATTCACAACTGTTCTGTTTTCACGGTCTGTTGCTTCTTTTGCTTGAAAAGGCTTTGCTTTCACTTGTGATAGTGGTTTTGAAGCAATCAAAAGACAAATCTAATTTCCAGCTGTTAGAAATGATTGTTCATGCATGAGGAACTACTGCAGTTTTATGTGCCATATCTTTTTGGGATGTAAGTCTTGGTTTTGGTGTTTTGGTATGCCGTGAATAACAGAAGGCTTGGAGTGGGGGGGGGCAAACTTCTTTGGGGAAATTGTTATTTTGAAAATGACTGGATGCTTTCATAGTGTCATGGCCAGGGTGCTGAGTTCAGTCAGAAGATTTCCCTTTGGAAAATGACATGTTTCAGGGATCCACTACCTATTTACCTTGACTCCACTGGTGACATAGTGGCTTTTCAGGGCAGCTGCATCTTGCAAAAGAAAGCTCCTTGCACACGGTATTTCAGGCATCACCAAATGATTTAAGAGCCACTTTCTTGCTCTGTTATTGAGTATTTAACCAGGTTCTTCGCTTGGATGACTAAATTGTAGGAAGTCCAAGACAGTGGGGAGGATTTTGTAGCTGCACACAGAAAATAAATCCATAAGATAACTTCGTTAGTTTCAGACCCTTCTGTTATGCTAGTGTTTTCCTCATCTATCACCAGTGATGTCAGCACTAGAAAGCACCTGGAGGTGGTTGGATTCCCCATGTATTCTTCACATAAGAGAGCATTTTATCAATGTACATAAAAATGGTGCAACTGGTGGTAAAGGGTTTTGTGCATATTGCACCGAAATTCTTCAGGGGGATATCTGCATTTTTACAGGCTGTGGTAGAGCAGGCTACTTTTGATTAGAGCCTGTAGATTTGAGCACAGTGTGAATATTTAGTAGTGATGAAGAGCAGTGACACTCAGTAAATGCACTCAGTGTCCCTCTCCCCAGGCAGGGTCACCTCGCTGGCCGCTGCGTGGTCAGTGGTGGTGGCAAAAGTTTGGAGGTCTCAGGGTTGTGCCAGGCTTGGGGGGTGCAGTCCTGCACAGGAGGGACCAAAACCTGCAGGAAAATGTCCTGCAGAGCCTGGACCCGCGGGGGCTGCAGCAAGGATGTGGGGTCTGAATGCTTGGGAGAACACCCGGGAGGAGAACAGAGATAGGATCTCAGCACACAGCCGCACCCTGCTCATCAACCTCTGCTGTAATTCTCCCTGACGAACACTGTCCCACCATTCGGTTCCCGTGCTCAAATCTGCCTGTTTGCCAGGGGAAAGGGTTGAGAGAGCTGCCCCTGGAAGTTCCTGTGTTTCACTGGTGGCTCTGCACCTCTGATGAGAGAGGAAAGGCGATACATTTTCAACTTTAGAGGCTGAAATGAAATTAGATGTAAATGCAGTACGAGCAACGAAGGCAAATTTGCTCATTAATCTGGGTGCATCTCCTTTTTCCCCTCCCTCACACTGAAAGTAGCACTACCGGTACCTGTACCTGTGTCACCTCTTCCCTGTCCTGCCTTTATCCTGCAGGAGAATCTCCTTTCTTCAGAGAAAACTTCCAGGCTTCCCAAGGTGCGGTATTCTATTTTCTTCATGTTTAGTGAGGACATTTAGTAACTTCAGAGATTCCCAATTAAAAGCTTTCAACGATTTCTAAGATTTTCAGTTGAGGGTTAATTGTAAAAAGGCAGGAATAAACAAAGGCCGAGGCAGCAAGAGAGGAGATGAGGAGCGTGGGGACTGCGAGAAAGGCAACAGTGTCTGGACATCCAGGAGAAATGTTTATTTGCACCACTTCTCTTACCTTTTCTCCCAAAAGGGGGCCTGCTTCTTAATTTCAAAGGGAATTTAGGCTGAGCAAGAATGTCTGGCTCAGTGGGCCTCTGCAGGTGAGGTGGAGATAGGAAAATGTTTGGTGTCAGCAGGGAAACCCATTTTTTTTTAGGTAATTCTGTCACTGTCCCAGTTTACCCTGTGTGCCTTTCTTTTCCTTCATGGTCTCCCTGCAAAGGAACCTTAACCCACCCCTCCCTGTTTCTCTGGTGCCACCTAACTACCCAAAACCACAATTAACTCTCTCCTGCTGTCAAATTAACTTGTTACCACAGGTTTTAAACTTGCCTTCCTCATCAAGAGGAATAGAAATAGTACAAATACGTTATTTTGCCTTCAGAATGACACCTGGCAGTGTTTCTTACCTATTGATTTAAATAATTTAGCATTTTAAAAGGAACAAATCAACTTAATTTGTTTTGGGGATACTTAAAGGTTGAGGACAATTTTATATCAATTAAAATCAGTGCTAATTCATTTATGATGGAACTAATGTAATTAATTAGGTAGTTGCTGCTTATCTTCTTTCTAATACATACATTGCTTTTAAACATCTGCTCAATAGGCCATTATGATAGCACAGGAGTGATTTTACCTGAGAGCAATAGAGGAGCAGATGCTTCCTGATGACAGCTTCCCAATTTGTTTAGGAAACAGCCAGCCAGTCCTGGATTCACAGTTTTAACTTGAAGCATGACAGACATGCAAGTAAATTTGAAAATCAGAAAAATAAAAAATTTGAGGAACAAGTTTCTTCATATTGTTTGTAATAACTGCAGTTTGGTTAAAATGCCTTTTTTGGTTGGTGTTGTATACAACATTTTTCAAGGTTGATGTTTGTGTTTTGTCTTTTGTGGTGTCTGTACACATGTGAATGCTTTGCAGCAAAAACATTTTGCATTTATAAAACCATCAAAATTTAAATTTGATTTCAATGTTGTCTAGTACAGTAACTAAAATTCAGCATTAGCTCAAAAAGAGTCAGAACAACACAAATATGAAGAGGAAATGAGAACAATTATTCAAATAAAGAGTTAAAATAGACTATCATGACATTTATAAAAATAAAGTGAGTTTTGCTTTTTTAAAAATAAGTTACACCTGTGTTTTGTATTTATGACTTTATCTGTAGCCGGTTAAAGAGTAAAAATGAAGTCTTGTGAGCTGATATAAAACTATCTGAGGCTCCTTGGTTCAAGTGAGCCATTTGTAGATTTTTAGATGTTTCAAAGATCACCTAAAATGACTGTACTCATTTTATTCATCTCATCAGCAAAGTTCATCTCATCAGCTACAGAGATACCATCAAAACTTGTAGGCTACAAAATGTACTTTCCCTACAGAAATACTGTGGGCTGTACTTGCAGAGACTGTAAAGAGCACGATTGCGCATCAATGATGTGTCTTTTTAAATCAGAAAACGTGAAATTGCTGTTTACTGAGAGGAAGGGGGATTAGAGTAGCCCTGAGGAGGATTCAGCTATTTGCCTTTGCGTGCAGGTCTAAAATAGTCACAAATTAGTCATTTTACCATTATATACAAAATGCAGTGTATGCAGACAGTCTTCTTTTCTAGAACTGTGGTATTTAGCAGAGGAACAGGTAGTCTTGCCATTTCCAGAAGTATCTTTTAGGGCAGGGTAAGCTGGTGACTAAGCAGGAGGTAAGGCTGTGGTATCTGTTGAAACATTAATGCCTGGGAAGCACCATGTAGGCTCAGTTCTGAGCACAGACTCTTTCTCCTCCCCATCACACATGAAAACTGTAGCTGGGTTTGGTTTTTTGTTTTCTTTTCCCACAGGCTGCTGATGGTCTCTTTTGCTGTTCTTCTAAAGAAGGTTCAGCATTACATGGAGAAGAAATTGATTTTTTTTCTTATTTTTTTTTTTTTAAACCTGTATTTTACATATAACCACTGGGTATGACTTGTGTGAGGAGGAGAAGAACTTCCCTTCTTTTCACTCATGTGAGAACTGGCCATATCATACCTGTCTTTATCTGGCCTGTGACATCAGGAGCAGCAATCATCACTGTCCTTCTGGCAGGTTGACTTTAGGATCTCTTCCCATGCAGTTTTTAAAACTAAGTTAACCCAGAGAACACGTTTTCAAACATTCCCGTTCAGTGCTTTAAGCACTTATTTCCCCACAAGCAAAAATCAACCATTTTCCTGCAGACATCTAGGATTTACCAGGAAACATCTGCTCTGTGGCCATCTGTGATCTTCTCACTTCAAAAATGTCCAAAAATGTATGGGCAGTTCCTTGCTCTGCAGCTTCCCAAGCTCTGGGCTTTTTTTTGTGAACTTCTGTCCCTCTGCCTCAGCAGCATCTGGGTGTCTAATACATTAAATTTGGGGAAAGTCACATGTGGAAAAAAACCTGAAAATATCTTGGGTATCATTACTGTTAAAGTTCATCCGTTTTTATATTTCTTCATATATTGATTCATCCATTGCTGACTTGACTAAGGATGTGAGATAAAAAAGCAAAATAGCTTTAAATTTCTGGTGTGTTGCCTGAACATAGTGTTCAGAGAATGCTGGTTCTTCCTTTCTGCTTAGTCTTTTTCTGTTTTGCTTGGACAGATACCATAAGCCAATATTCAGGGTTGCTTGGCAATAGCCAAGTTGTGAAATGCACACCCAACCTGTGGGGCATTATGGTTGCTAAGTTCATGCATGTAAATTTGGGGGTTTGAGCACTGAACAAGTCCACACCCGGAGTGTCTTCTTGGAAAGTTTTTTCTTATGTTTAATCTTAATGGCGTTATTAATTTAATGGTTCCATTTTCAGAGACGTTGAGTTATGACAGCTTTTCGAAAAGTCCAAACAACTGGGTGCTTAGCACTGTTGGAATATTAATTTGAAGTGTTGTGAAATTTGTGCTGCAGCTGGGGTATATCTCAATGCAATTAGTTTCATCTATTTTGATTTGTTTCAAATCTACCATAAACTTTAGTACTTTACACCTAGAATATACACTAACAGGGGAAGAAAAACCCCCTCTCAGTTTTATTACTATATTTTATGTTATTATTATAATTACATTATATGATATATTTTATATTATTAGCAAAAACAACTCCTGGCAAAAAGCCTTTAAAGAAAGTAGATCAGAGGATTTTTGGTGGATACGTTTGATTTGTCTTTTGGCAAGCAAAACCAGATTATTTAAGGATACACTTCTAAAATGGTCTATACTGAATGTAATGAGGAGAGGTACAGCTGTAGTCCCCTTATTGTGCCAGTTACTGTGCCATGAAGATTTTAGAGAGAGCCTTAGAAAGGGCTCAGCTCTGGAAAGGCTTGCAAATAGTTCCCGGTTTGTGGAAGGAAGTGTGCAAGATGTCTTTGTACATTTCGGACTCCTCTGATTTTCTTGCTAGCGTTGAGAAATTCCCTTGGGAGTTTGCACGAGCAGTGCTGTGAAGGGGGTGGTTGCCATTATTTCCGTTCTGCATGTTCACTGGGCTCACAGCAGTTTCAATGCAGAGGCTGACGTGTTGCTGTGGTCACTGTGTGTCGTTTCAGGAGCCCCTGGATGACTCTCAGGCTGCTGGGGCTTGCAGCACAGAAGAAGTGGTTCGCTATGAGTACCACGTCCTGTACTCCAGCAGCTACCAAGTGCCTGTGCTGTATTTCAGAGCATGCTTTTTGGGTAAGGCCACCACAGACTCTGTGTGTTTGGTGCAGTAGATGTGGAAAATTTTGTTATCAAGCTGAGGAAGAGATGTAATAAGAGACGAAGAGATTGAGGCTGCTCACCAGTGAATTTTTCAGTGCTCTGGACTCAGAACTCCAGGAGCGTGGAGACCAGAACAGACTAAATATGTTGGGTGGAGTAGATGTAGAAAATTTTCAATCAAGTTGAGGAAGAGATGTAATGAGATGAAGAGATTGAGGCTGCTCACCAGTGAATTTTTCAGTGCTCTGGACTCAGAGCTTCAGGAGTGTGGAGATGATGATATCATCCCAGCCTGAGGGGAGGCTGATCTTTGGCTCCTGGCATCTTGCCTGTGGTTGACTGAAACTGCCGGTCATTTTTCTTGTTCTTTTCTTGAAATGTCTACGAAAACTTAGAGCTACAGATTTAATCTGTGCTGGGCAATGAGTGGACGGTAACCACAGTGCTTGAGCCACAGTTTGAGCCACCAAGGGTGGGGTCTAAATATGTCTTTTAAAATATATGCTGTTTTCTGTTTAAATTTGCTGCTTCAGGGAAAATAAAATAATACCAATATGATATTGACTTTTTTTTTTATTTATTTTTTTTTTTTGTATTGAAGCTGGCTCTTGAAACAGTCTGATCCTGTTATGTACATCTTGTTACCCACTGCTCCGTGGCTGTAGCCACTGTGATTTCAGCCCCCATCCTGTCAGGGGAGGCAGGAGGAACGCTCAGCCTCCCACAGAGGCCACTGTTGGTGTCACCGATTTAATCAGGAGTGATCACACTGCAGCACTGGCTGTGCTCTGCTCCTCGCTGCCCCAGGCCTGTGTACCTGTGCCTCCAGTGGCACCTGGCTTGTGCCTGCACTGGTGTGGCCAGCAGGACCAGCTTGTGGCATTTGGGGACAAGGTTTAGTGGCAAGCATGGCTGTGTTGGGTTAAGGCTTGGACTCGATCATTTTAGAGCTCTTTTCCAACCTAAATGATTCTATGATCAGCATCTTTTTTGTTTTGAATAATAACTTTATCTAGATAAAGATGTCTGAATGTTGCCAGTGATATCTTTTTCTTTTTAATTAAAAAGTAGCTTAAGCTGCTTTGAATGTGTTTGGTAGATTTAATCACTCTCTGCCTTATATTGTTTAATGGTTTCTAATTTTGCAGTGTTAGCGTTTCAAAAAGCACTTCAGATTCAAAACTGAAGAACAAAATTCTCATAGGCTCCCTGTTGGAAAGATTTTAGTCTGAGGTGCAGTTTCAGGAATGAATAATTTGGGGTAAATTTTCAGACTGGGACGTGGGGAACTGGGGACATTGCTCTGCCTTTACCACCACCAAAACTCATTTGCACACATCCTGTTGTAAATTTATTTCCAGCATTATTACAGGCATTTACAAACGTGCAGTGTTCTGCCTTTCAACTTATTGTGCAGACAGGAAGATAAAGGTAGTTTTGCTGTGAGAGACGGGTTAGCCTATTTGTGGTCCTGAAAAAATGTCATCTTCTTGATTTTTGCTGAATTTATAGTGCAGTGTCTCTACAGAAGAGGATGGAGACGCTGCAGGTAGAGGAAGTAGGACAGTATCTCTACTGTACTGTACTTCCATATAATTAGTATTCACCATAAGCAGTTAATCACCAGAGAAGAGCTCACAGAGACAAAACAAGTTGTTTAGCTTGTCAGCACCAGGGAATCGGAGGTGTTGAAACATGACTCCTTATAGCTGGAAGTGGATATTACAGGAGCCAGTGGATGATCTAATGCACAATCATGGTATTATGTGCCAACAGCTCCCCTTGCAGTACAGAGCTGTAATTGCTCCTGCAAGTACAATTATCTTTTAAAACACTTCTTGGGAACCTCTCACAATGGAAAACAAGGGCTTTTTTTAGATGCTTCCGAAGGTCACCTGGGTTCTCTTCAGCATTTTAAATTCTCTTTTAAATTATAACAATATCTGACTCTTGAAGGGAGCAGGATACAAAATGCTGGCAGTAAGTGTGTTTCCTACAGTGTTACCAGCTGGTATTCTCTGATTTTAATTATGGGCAGCTTACTTTTGAAGATGAGGAATTTTGTCTTCCCTGCACGTTGTGGGTCTGCCTGTGCCGTGCTGTCTGAAGGTCCCAAAGTGGGATTTTTGGAAATGTACACTTGTCACTTGCTCACAGACACGTGACATACGTGAGCAGATTATCCTTTGTCTTGTCCCAAACTTGCTGTGAGGAAAACTCTGGGAAATGCCCTGAGTTTTTTTCTTTTGAGGTAACAGTCCATGTCATGGGCTCCTCACTTTGTCAAACAGTCAGCAATACTCATTGCATTCTTCACCCGCACTAATCAAGGAACAATCTCCCCAAAACTTACCTCAGTTTCCCAATCTAAATTCCTGCCATTATTTGTAGACTCGGTAGCAGGGGGAGTTCCTCCCAAGTCTCCTGTGAGCTGTTCCTGGTTCCCCTGGGATCCTGTCCATACTGATCCCCGTGCTAATTGCAGCTGGCTGCAGGAGGTAGAGGTGAACAGTAATCCTTCCAGCGAGCTTCCACAGCCCTGCCCCGTCTTGCCTTCCCCAGCACAAGGCACAGAGCTGGAATTCAGAGCTCTGCTTCCTCCCTGGCAGTGCCTGCAGTGCCCATCACACCTGGGAAACAATAATTCCTCTGTTCAACCTGGCTGAGGGCTTTTGCAGCATTCACTTCCTCCCTTTGTGTAACAGCAGCTGATGTCAGCCTGTCCAAATCTGCATTCCAACAGACACTTTACAAACTTCTCTGGAATGATGATACCAGTGAAATCCTGCCTTTCTCCCGCTGCGTGTGAGTCCAGCTTGCATTTCCCTGATCTCTCAGTCCCTCCCAGGAAAAAGCTTCCCTGTAGACTTGCTGGGGGGATTTTCCTGTGATCTCCAGCTTGGTTGGCATCCTCAGGAGCTTGTGGCAGTAAAGACATCCAGTTTTCACTCCTCTGTGCTAGAAGTTCAAGCATTAGAGATCACTTCTTCCTGCAGAAGGGAAAAAGTTGCATTGTATCCTTGTCCTCGCTGCTGTCTAAATTGGATGAAATCACTTTCTTGAACTCAGCTGGTTTTTGTGGTTTGTGAGGTGAAGTTTGCTACGTAAGGTGGTGCAAAGTAAGGTTTGAAATTTTGATTGCAACTGAGCTAAAACATTTTGAGAGACATCTAAACTTTTTTGTAGTCTCAGGGGATGGATTTACAGGGAAGATCTTGCTCTGTGCAAGGACAAATACTTCAGTTGAAAATAGTGATTAAACATGATGAGACTGTCTGGAAAGGTGTTTGGGAACACTATAGGGTACAAGAAGATATTTTTAGGCAGTGTGTACATACATAAGAAACACTTTTCACTGCCTCATGATACTTTCCACGTGGCATATATTACTAATTTCAGACCTGCTGAAGTCACAGTCAAGTGTCAGGAGCTCAGGGCAGAAACTAATTTCTCCAAAATCAGCCCTGTGCCTGCCATGCCATCCAGAAACTGAGCCCTTCTTTCTTTCCCTGGCTTCTGAGACTACCAAATAGGTAGTTGAAGAAATGCATGAACCCCTGCTGATATCTGATGTCAGCAATTAGCCCTCTTGGAGACAGATGGTATAGGCAATTATCCTTCCCCTTCAATGCTGGCATCAGCCAGATGGGCTGAGCTAGGTCCAGTAAGCTTTCTTTAATCAGCAGAGTATTTTCCTCTTTTCCTAGTCTTTAAGATGTCAAGGAGCTTCGTTTTTTTTCCCTGAACCATCCCTATCTGAAGCCAGCCATTCAGAAACCTCTTGCCATACATTAGAAAACCCACAGTGAGGTATCAGCAGCACAGGTGAGCACAGGCACCATTTAGGGATCACCCTGTGTGTAGAGGAAATAATGGCTCCTCTCACACTTCTCCTTCTTCCTGCAAAGGCAGAGGGAGCAGCATGAAAGCTGGCTAAACACTGAAAAGAAAGAGCAGGACTAATGGGAGTCAACAAGAACTGCACCCTCACTCCTCTAGAGAAGAGAAAAGAAATGAGGTTTTCAGGCTGACCTGCTCAAAATGCTCTCTCAGCTCAGTGACAGCTAAATCCCTGCCAATAAAAGCCATGCTAATCAGTGGTTAGAGAGAGGGAGCTTCTGAGATAGGGCAACTTCCTCCAGCCCTGAAGGCATGACTTTCTGTATTCACAACCACGCTGGGCCTGACTGAAGTGCTTTCCAGAATACAGATTTACTTCCTGAGCTCAAAAACATGTAACCACCATGTCCTTTCTCAGAAACACAGCTGCTCTAAAACCATATCCTGTAAGAACTGGTTTTATTGTGGCTTTGGACATAACTGAAATGGAATAATTTCTATGATCATACATTATCTTAAGCCGTAGGAGGGTTTTTTTTTCTCTTTTGGCAATGGTTTCTTAAGTTTGTTTCTTTATAAAACACATCAGAATGAAGCCTCAAAACAGTTTGTGCACCATTTCACCCAGAGTGTCAAATAACCTTTAATTGAAAAATCTTAGAAATTGTTGAAAGCTTTTCATTGGGAATCTCTGAACTTATTAAATGCCCTCACTAAACATGAAGAAAATAGAATACAGCACCTTGAGAAGCCTGAAAATTTTCTCAGAAAAGAAATACGGAATTTTGTCTGCCTAAAGATCTGTTCTTTGCAGAAATTAAGGTCCAGCTGAGAACTGCATCTCCTGTGTGGTCTGACAGCCTCACCTTGCTACTGTGAGAGGGCACTCAGTATTCTGCATTTTAACTATTTCTTACATGGTGACATGATCGAGTTAACCCCAGCTGGGCAGTCAAGAAGCTTTTCTCAGAAAAGTTTGTTGTAGTCTAAAAAGTGTAAATAATGAAACTATCCCAGCTGTACTTGGGATAAGCCTTGGGACACACAGCAGGCTGTGTCCTTGTGGGTGACTAAATAAATGCATAGAGCCTTCACCTTCCTCTCCTACCCCTTCTCGTGGCTTGGTGCTGCTGTTTCCTTCTCATTCTGGCTGAACTTCCCAGTCCAGCTCCATCCTAGGGAAAAAAAAAAGAGGCATGAAGGCAAGAGGCTGCTTGGCTCAGCAGGTGCCACAGTGGGCCCTTGTTGCCAGCAGCAACAATTACTGACTGCTCTGTCAGACCAGCTGGATGTTTGAGGTCTCAGTGGGTTGCAAGAATGTTTAACAGGGCTGCTAAACATATGAGAGTGCTGGAAAAAGGGGGTAAGAGTGCCCAAAGAATACAGATCCGTGTTGAGAGCAAGTCTGGGAGCTCGTGAATGGAATGAATTCACCCTGTGGTAAAGAAAAATCTCGTTTGTGACTATAATATGGTTAATATTTCAGTACCTTCTGATCATTTCTAAACATGGGATTAACAGAGTCAGAGGGATCTATTCCATGTGTATGTGAATCTGCTCAGTGTCATTATAAAAATCCTCACAGAAAGCTGTACAGAGCACAGTTTAGAGTGGCAAATCAGATGTTGCACTAGAATATGTTATTGTAGATTTTGCACTTGGATTTTCTCTGTTGAGAACAGAATTGCAGGTATTCACGGCATTTCCTATCACCTGTACACAGGTGATCTGAGTGTAAATACATCCTTCTAAAAGAAATTTATGTTGTTGCTGCAAATTTCTTTGTGACTGTTAGACTGTCTCCAGCACAGCTCTGGTATCTGTCATCACTAGACAGTGGATGTGATGGTCTGACAAGTCTCACCTTCATGAGGATAGCATGGAAAAGATGATTAATGTGCTGTTACCCCCTCAGATACCTCATTTGCCACACGATTCTGCTATATTGTGCTTATATAAGTTCAAAACTTAATACTTTTTAAAAAATATGTGCAGAAAAAACCAGAGGCTGTAGGCAGCTGGTTTGAACTTGTGTCTAAACATGGCATTCAAATGTTAATTGTGTGAATAAATCTTTTTCATTCTACAGACATACAAATGTCAGTAGAATGAAACTGATTATCAGAGGATGATGGTTTCTGACACCTGATAAATGCCAAGATGAAGCTACTTATTGAAAGCCTATCGAAATACTCTGTTTGCCATAAACAAATATTCATTAAAAATAGACATGCTTATTTTTTAAGTGGTTGAGACTAATATCTTGGCGTAATTCTAGCATCACAGCTAAAAACCTGATGCAGCAATGCTGTATAAATGCAGCTCAGGAACATTGTGGACACCCCAAAATGCAGTAAACTCTTATCTGCAGAATTTTTTTCCTGAGATTTCTTTCTCCACTCTCTCACTATGAGCTGCATATGTTTACAGTTGGTGACTCTCCGTGGTGCTATTTCGTGGCTTTAAATCCACCCTATCAAAACTTTGTTTTACAGAACTAGTTACACTTCACACCTTGCAATCAGCACAGTGAGTTCTTACTCTCAGGTGATAGAGAAGAGAACTGAATAGGGAATTTTAGTTCTGTGTGCACCTTCAGTCAGGATTTGGACAGTTACCAGTTTTAGGTTTTTTTGTCCTATATTAAAGATACAGCATGCTTAAGAGCTTTGGCTGAAGGTGGTTGTTTCTTCCCCCAGATGGAAGGCCTTTAACTCTGGATGAAATTTGGGGAAGTGTTCATGCATCCTACCAGGATCGTCTGCAGGAGGGGCCCTGGGACACTATTACACAGCAGGTGAGAATCCTCTGGTCCTTCATGAAATTGGGGAATGCAATATATGCATAATATAATGCCTGGATCCTCAGTGGCCTTATTCTTCTCTTGGACAGAAGTGAAAAAAATATTAAAAAAAATTATATATGTTTTTTATATATATATATATATATATCATGTCGTGCTGAACCATTTGCTAGCAATAGTTTCTGTCCTGGATGTTGAAGGATATGTGTGTTTGCTTTTACATTATCTCACATGTAGAATACTTTTCCAAAGCCAGTCCTCAAAAATTCAGGCAGTTTCTGAGTAATCGTGAATTTGGGTAAATGCAAAAGCAGACTTATGTAAATAAAACATATTGGTATGACATTTAATGGATTGTCTGGTAATCAAATTACCAAAAAAGACTGTGTGTAATTTTCAGTTTTAAATTGCAGCCTTCAGGATTGAACAAGGGAATATTGGTTTCCTATCCAAATTTAGGATGGCTGTCTAATAGTGCCACATGGCTCAGAGCTGAGCTGCTTGCTCTGGTGTCTTCCCTTTGCTCCAGGTCTCACAAGAAAATCTGACAAAGAATTGAGACTCTGCAGGTGTGAGGTTTATTCCCATCAGACCAACGTGTATCTTTCCTTTCCTTTCCCTTTCCCTTTCCCTTTCCCTTTCCCTTTCCCTTTCCCTTTCCCTTTCCCTTTCCCTTTCCCTTTCCCTTTCCCTTTCCCTTTCCCTTTCCCTTTCCCTTTCCCTTTCCCTTCTATTTCGATTTTAGCTGTTTCCAGGCACTCAGGTCTCTCTCCACAGCAGCATGACAAGGGTGTAACATCCACCAGGTCCTACAGGTGCTCCCTTAATTCAAATAACACAGTTTAATTACAGGATGCCTGTTAGATGGTGCTCGGCCATGGGAACACAAGCAGCATTCTTGCTTTTGCAGCCACAGACTATTATTTATCTTACAACAGCTTCCTGAGAACCTACCAAGCCATGGGTGTTCTGGTGATTGCTATGCATGTCTGAGTTCCAGTTGTGAGCTGGCAGGTTCTTACAATACACACTTCTCACATGAAGCATTAATTACCTGGCTTGTCTGTGAATGAAGATGAGGATATTGGGTTTTAATAACATAATTTGATAATACGACACTACTGAGAATAAAGCATAAACGGGATGTTTGGAATGTGTGAAATCAGAGTTGTGGAAGCCAAAAGGAAAATCAGGTCACTCCCACACGGGGATTTATTTTTGTTTCTTAAGGGACAGTAAATTAAAAACTGTCCTGCATCTAATACCTGGAAGTATGTGTGGGATACATACACACAAATTCCTGCAGAAACAGGAGTTTTGGGTGGCAGAATGTGTGGAGTGATGAATCTGATTCTGAGACACCTTCCAGAGGTGGTACAGCCAACTGTGAGAGCAGTGACAAACACAGAAAGAACATTTTGGAGAAATTAGCAGAGTTAACAGCTGCAAAATGTGACTTTCTGTTAAATAAGATTATGGAAGATAATGAAAAGTAGCCTGCAAGCCTCAGATCAAAGCAAGAGTCAGGTCTACAAGAAAAAAACTGTTTTTCTCCATCAAATGAATCGGGATTCTGAACTGAAATATGGAGTTTTGTCTTGCCTTGCTGCTTTTCTGCTGACCCATTTTGTTATGTGGGTTAGGCTTTGCCTGCAGGGACACAGATCCTATAACGCAAGTCACTGGGCAAACTCATCAAATCAGGCTTGAGCACTCAGTACACATGAGCAGCAGAGTAAAAAGGTTTAGGATTTTAATCCAAGAGAGATACAAATTTTAGATGCTGCAAGCACTCCACCACTGGGAAGAAAAATTGAGTTTGCAAAGGGTCCATGCATGTTATTTCACTTTTAAGTAGGGCTGATCTGCATTGTGATTGGCAGACCAAGAAAAGAAAATGCTTACTGACTTTTTGGGACTTTTTTCCCATTTATTTCATGAAATGAGAGTGCCAGGCCTGTGCACATTTCTGATACAACTGTTTTTTCTTATATACTCTCTGTGATAGAATACGTCTCTAATAAAATACGTCTCAGGAGCTGAGATGAGCTGCAAAGAGTGGAGATATTTGACATTTTCAAATTTTAGGTAAAATTTGTGCTTTTATAGTTACTTTTGATTACGGTGGAAAGTTATGCTCATTTCCAGAGAAAGCATCTTGAAATATTTTTCCTGACTGGATTACTGCAGAAAGCAGAAGTCAACTAGTTACCTTCTCATAAATAAATTAACATGATAAGGTTGCATAGTATTTTATAATGATAATTGATAAATGGTGATGATTTAATTGCACTTCCTCTAGTAATAATCTTAAAATGCTCAAATGAAGTTCCTGTGATTGGCTTTCTTGTGAGTTAAATCTCCCTGGGGTCTTCAGTCATCCCTTCTCCACATCCGGCGATAACTTGCTTTAGCTGTTTTAAATAATACAAATCAATTAGAGCACACAGCTGTTTAACAAAACTTCCAAATGTTGCTACAGGTCTCTGTGGGTATTTCCTGATGACTTATAATGACATCAATTTAGCACACCTGGTAAGATCTGTGTGAGCTGGAAGTGGCTTAATTCTGCAATGACAGGAAAATTAAGGAGTATTTATGGATTACTGTTGCCTTCCAGAAATGTTGCCAACCGTGATTTTCAGCTTCTTTTTAGGAGGATTCAGAAGTGGAATTACAGATATTGCAGCCCCATCTCCTGAACTGTGTACTTGTAACTTGGTGGGTGCTTTTTAGTGTTATTTATTTATAGTAGCAATTTAAATACCCTATAAACATGCATTATACGTATGATGTAGAATATTAGTTATATTAGTTATTATTATATTAGTTATATATTATATTAGTTATATTATATTAGTTATTCGTTATTATATTAGTTATTTATAAGATATTAGTTATACACAAATACATAATGGGACTGCCTAAACAGCTCAAACTTATTGGGCCCTCTGTGTGTAATAAGTGTAAGAAAGAGCAGGTGTAATGTCCCAGTTAGGAAGGCAGCAGCCCAAAAGTGCCACAGTCAAATGTTTAAAGGTGAGGGAAAATTGAGAGAATAATACCTCACAAGAACAGGAAAAAAGTTCAAGGAAAAGAAAAAGAGCAGAATGGAGAACAGAAATGAGACAAATTGGGAGAAATCTTCCCAAATGAGAAGGTGAACATACTTTGTCACATGGTAGTGTGTGGTGTAAGAACCAGGAATTAAAAAAAAAAAAAATTGATAAGTAATATTGAGTTTATCTGTAGAGGCTGCATAATTGACCTTTTATCATTTTGGGAACATCTCTGAAGATGAGTGGGAGATGTGAAGCAGCAGAGAGTGACTCTGTGATTGTAGCCAGAAATTCAGGCTGTGTGGCCTTGGTTGGGCCATATCTGTGGAGTTGGAAATGCAAGCCTGAAAGGCTTTTTTTATTAGGATGGGTGTGGGATAGGCATTGTCAGGGCACAAATTTTCATCCTGCTGGGGCTGAGGGCTCCACACCTCTTTTGAAGTGCCTTCATCAAGATCCAGGACACTGGTTTAGCCTTCACTTCCAGGTATTTTCCGCAGAGTGTGGAATGATGCTGGATTGATGGACACAGTCACCTTTTAGGAGGTAAACTGAGACCCACTGATTTCTCAGGCACCCTCTGAAATTTAATAATAGTGGAATAAGGGATTGGAAAGAAAATGGGTAAAGACACTACTGATTCTTCATAATTTTTTTGCCCTGATGGATATTTATAAAAGTGTAGACAAAACAGAAGGACTTCAACAGGGGGAGAGACAAAGCTCTGACAAATATATTTCTAAGACTACGATGAAGTTGAGTATTAATGTAATTAATTCTATGAACACAGGTGCCCAAGTCCGTTTTTGATTTTTGTTACTTCTGCTGATCCATGCCTTCCAATAATTTTTTTTCTGTGGGGAAGCAAACTAGCAAGAGAATTTTGCAAGCTGACGAATGAAGCTGATCACAGTCAGTAGCATCACCAACAATTTTGTTTTTAACAGAGTGATGTTGTCATAAAGCCTGACCTTCCCCTGAGGAAACAAAGTCGTAAACACAATCAAGTATTGTGCTAGGGCTTAATCAATGCTTAGTGATGATGGAACGTAAAACCAAACATCCAAGGATAGAAATCGAATTGCATTACTGCAGGAGGCTCAAGGGTTGAAAAACTACCCCATAAAACAAGAACAAAAGTTGGTGACTTCAAGAGCCTGCAGAAATAGTCTTAAAAATTAATCTGTGAGTCAGGATTCCACAGGACTGTGGAAGTTGTGGAGCATGTGTCCATACATGGCTCCCCCTCCTTTTTAACCAACGCTGTTCAGATGCAATTGTTTCTGCTACCCAAGTGCTCCCAGCTGTGGGAGGGGACACATTTCATGTGTGACACCTTGGTTCTGGATTTGCCAGCAATAACTGAGTATTTTCCTGGTTTAGCCATTTGCTGTTGCTGCAGATAAAGTAACTCAGACCATTCTGGTACTGACTGTATCCTGAAGAGTGAGTGATCAGGAATTCTGCATCTGTTTTTTCTCAACCATTCATCCCTCAGTTTCATCTAAACAAGGTGTTTTTCTTCTGTCATTTGATACTTAGCAGGTAGTTTTAATATGTCCTTTCTGTCATATCAAAAGTATTCAACCAAACCTAAGTTAGGGAAATCACAGCACAGAACTGCACCTATTTCTGAGTTAATCCAGAGTCTTTTTCAACCAGGAGTTAGGAATCTGGAGGACACATTCCTTATAGTACCACAATAATCCTGTCCATTACATCACTTAATTTATAGCAGTGTTAACAGAAAAATCAATAAACATTATTTCTAAAATGTCAGGGATGTTAATAGTGCGATTTAAAAAAAGGAGAAAGAGTCAAAACTCTGAACAGAACACATTGATAAAATGTTGTAGAGGCACATCTTGCTGAAAATGTGATAGGGAGGATTTAAGTCATTACGGCTCAGTCATTTTGAAAAATGTGGTAAGGTAGCTATTCTTAGACATACAAATCTTTCTTGCCATATTGTGGGATTTTGCTAAGTGGGGGAGGCTGTATACAGTATTTCTTAACAGAAGGTTGCTAGGATCGCTCTTAACGAATTTCAGTTGCATCAACAGTTGCTATGGATCCCCTGCTAATATTTTTGGAAAATTATTAGTACAACTTCCTGAGAAAAGGGAATCTTACCAATACAGACTGGAAAGCTATTTGACAGGGGGAAGATACAAGGATGGCAAAGCTGGGTGGATATTTACTTCCCACTAAAATTTTCTACGATATGTTGAACTCCTGGGGTTTAAACCAAGCTGTAGTGTTGTACAAGCTACCAAGGAGGTTTTATTTTAAAACTAGACACTGATTAATAATGTTCAGGTGCCCTACAGTTTAGTCATGCTTTTCCCCATAAGATGTCATGGACAATAATCTAGTCTAACTAATTTCATAGAGGGAAAAGACCAAATAATGAACTAATACTAAATGCAGAGTAAATACAGAAGCTTGATGGATATGCAGCTGGCAGATGTGCAGCTGATGGCGCCTGCCAAGACTTGTGCAAAGCATTTGACACTGTCTGACATGACATCCTTGTCTCTGAGTTGGAGAGCCATGGGTTTGGTGGATGAGCCCCTGGGTGGGTGAGGGATGGGGCTGAGTGGCCACACTCAAGACTTGGGGTTGATGTCCGGGTGGAGACCAGGGACCAGTGTGGGGACCTGATGGAGCTCAGCAGGGCCTAGGTCAGGACAATTCCAGCACAGGCTGGGGCTGAGCAGATGGAGCAGCCCTGGAGCAGCCCTGGGGGGCTGTGGGGCAGAGCTGGGACCCCAAAGCCCTGTGCTGGGCTGAGCCCCAGCCCGGGCAGCAGGGCAGGGGCGATTCTGCCCCTCTGCCCCCCAGGTGACACCCCACCTGCAGAGCTGCCCCAGGGAATGCAGGAACCATGGAGAGAGACAATTGCCCAGGGCTGGAGGGACAGCACACAGGGAATGGCTCCCAGTGCCAGAGGGCAGGGCTGGATGGGATCTTGGGAATCGGGAATTGTTCCCTGGCAGGGTGGGCAGGGCTGGCACAGGGTGCCCAGAGCAGCTGTGGCTGCCCCTGGATCCCTGGCAGTGCCCAAGGCCAGGCTGGACATTGGGGACACTGGAAGTGTCCCTGCTGTGGATGGGGTGGGAATGGATGGGATTTAGTCCCTTCCCACTGCAGCCATCCTGTGATTCTGTAATAATTTACATGCAGAGATAAAAGCAATATGAAGTTCCCTGCCAATTTCTCGGACATAATTCAGGACAGACTTTCAAGTCCTGGTACTATTGTTACTTGAGTTATTCTGAATTGAAGACTCAGTAATATTTTCCATGCAGATTTCATAGTTAATTGAACAAATTACAATGTAATAGTATTGATTCTCTTGATTATTTTCTACTTATTTGGGAAAATCTGTTTCAGTGCTGTTTGTTGGTTTTACAGATAATTTATCTAGCAGTGGTTCTTCTTCCAGAGAGCTTCCCAAGCAGAGATATGTGGAGTAAGTTGTAACAGCGTGTTCCCTTCCTGGTCTGGCATTTCTCCTTTTGAGCTGAGGTGGATTCTGTTCTGTCTTCCCCCCACCATGCCTGCTGGCTGTTCACTGCTGGAATGAACCTGTCTACTGGACATTCCCCAGTTATGGAAAAATCCTAAATTACACAACAGCATTGACTGCACAGTATGAAAGAAGTGAGCATCATATACGGCACACTCAGATCCATTTGAAAGGCCACTGGAATGGCAAGGCATTGTAAACCATACTTTTTTTCGTACTTTATTAATTAAAAAAAGCATTTTAAGCACTGCTGAAATGGGAGGTAGGTATCTGTGCTAACAGAATGCAGTTTGTACCTAAGCACCTGTGCTCTCGAGTGGTGGCAGCAGATAGTGTCAGCAGTTCAAAAGCATTTAGACAAATTCATGAGGCCACTTGTCCATAGATGGATGCAAAATTACCTGGCAGGAGTGTGTCCTCCAGTGCCCCTGGTGCAGATCTGCTGGAGCAGTGCAGGGGGAATGAAACAGAGGAAGCCCAGGCTTGCACTGATCCCAGATGCAGGAGCCACTGCTGGGGCATCCACTGGAATCCCTGGGATTGTGGGATGAACCCTCTCAGGCCACTTGTGTCAAATGCCAGCATGGGTTTGGGTTGGGTTTTTTTTCTCCCTATTATAATTTTTTAATCAGGGTAGAAAATCTGTCTCCAGTGTCTTTTCCATACTTCCACAGCTTGTTGGATCGTTCAGTTTTGCACCTTAGATGAATCTCACAACTTAAGAACAGATTTTAAATAGTAATTAATTAAGACTATATGCTTCATAACTAAAATGGTGACAACTGAATTAATCTAGTTTTGGCAAGCATGGAAGAAGAATCATCTGTTTATTTTCTTAGGAAAATGGCTGAGATGCCATTTCTTGACAATGTAACTATGGACCTGCCAATTTTTAAGTATGAAGTTTTCTTGAAAAATCCTAAATGCATAAGTTACGTGCTTGTGAGAAGCTTTAAAAGCTTAAAAGAAGCTTGTTAAGCTTTAGAAACATGCCTGAGTGTCACTTACTGCTTTGATTCCTCCTGTTCTTAAAATTAATAATTCAAACCTTATTATATATATAAAATACGTAATTACAGATCAGCAGTGTTGGCTATTCTTGATTACTGTTTTGCTCGTCCTGCATTACCTCTCCTTCCTTTCAGGGATCTTATGTTAGCTATTTAGTAAACAATAAAACAATAAAGTTATAAAATGTAAAACATAATCACCACCTCTTCAAAACTGTAAGGACTCTAGAATCGGGCAGAACTGGGGCATAAAATATAAATTACAGAATCACAGAACGGTTTGGTTTGGTTTGGAAGGCACCTTCATTGGGACCCATGATGGATTTGAAACAGCAGATGCAAAGTGGTAGGCGTGGTTCATCTCAGAGAAATTCTGGCTGTGTTAAGTGTCCTTGTATTTCTGTGTTGTAGGATCTGCCAAAGCATCTTTGCTTTCCTCAGGAAAATGCAGCCATTTAATTGCCTTTTGGGCTTGGACCTGGTGTTTGATGAAAGAAGGACGGGATCCAGCTTAATTGGCTGCGTGGTGTTGGAAGCAGTGGAGGTGTCAGTGAAAAATCGTGGCTGAAGTTGGGTCTTTGGGAGCACAAGGGGGAACGGGGGCATTAAATCATGGGGGCAACTGCAAGAGCTGGAGTGTGAATCAAACCTCTCTGCAGCCTCCTCTGACAAAGGCTCAGTCACCACAGAAATCTGCTTTTTGGGGCTAGTTTGCACCTCTCTGTCTTGTCAGGGTCCCTTCATGCTTTCCCTTGCTCGATGCCAATGCAGATCTGCTCTGATTTTCTGAGAAAAGCAGGAGAGCTGTGGCAGTGGTGGTCGTTCCTCAGCAGGCTGGGGAGGCTGTTCCACCTTCAACGTCTGCATTTGGTGGCATTCCTGTGTTTTGTTTTTGCAAAGCTGGAGAAACTTGCCTCAGTTACGCCAGCAGGATGACTTGGCTTCTGGTTGTGAATTGCAGCCAGTGACCATGAATACATTATCTGTCCCAGGCCACACAATCCCAGACTGGTTTGGGTTGGGAGGTCATCCCGTTCCACACCTTCCACTGCTGCTCCAAACCCCAGTGTCCAGCCGGGCCTTGGACACTGCCAAGGGGCTGCCACAGCTGCTCTGGGCATCCTGTGCCAGGACCTCACCACCCTCGCAGGGAGCAATTCCTTCCCAAAATCCAGCATCCCCCTAAGTCAGTAGGATGGAGAAGCCCTGTACAATTACTGTGCTACCAACAGCTTTATTACTGTGATTTACACCTTCTGTCAGGATTATAAAAGTTCCCTGTGTCATTACAGTTCCTTAACATTGTGCTTGCAATGTAGTGATTCCATAGTAATAGAGTTTCCATTGTAGTAATTGCATTATTAGAGGAAAATCCCTTTGACCTCAAGTTCCACACGTTTGAAGTTCCATGTGTGCAGTTGCTGCTCTGGCTGTGGGACTCAGGGTCAGTCTGAAGAGAGGAATCTTCCTTCTTTATGAATGTGTAGAGCTGGATTGTATTAACAAGTAAGTTATTATTGATGTGCATGAAAATAAGGAATGAAAAGGAAGATAGGCCATGAATTCAAGAACGTAAATTACTTGTGGTATGATCTTGAGTGAAGAATTTTTACTTAAACTCAGCAGTTTGCTTCAGTAAATGTGGTCAGACACTGGGAGGAAGGGAAAAACTTACATCCTCTTTTTTAAATTGCATCACTGTTTCCTTTTCCTAAATGGAAGAGATTATGGGGGGCATGTTTTATTAATTCTGACTTTCTTTTTCTGACCTGGTGGCTGGGGTTTTAACACTGCTGGAAAAATGTCTGGAATCAATTGTCACTAGCAGTGGTGTTTGCTGGTAGGATCCTGCTTGAAATTTTTGACACCCCTGTGTGATTTTATTTTTGCAAAGCAACATCATGCAAACCAAGTCGGGGAAGAGGCAGTTTCAGGCACAAGTCCCCTGCACTATCATCAGTGGAGAGACCATAAATGTTGTGATGGATGCTTGAAGGCAGTTTAATGTAGCACTGGAGAAAATAGAAGCCATTACCCCTGGAAGAGCTCCAGTTATGACACAGAAAATAAATGGTGCTGTTACAAGAGATGTACTGACAACAAAATTCCTGCTGGCTGGGGAGGAGAGCAGCAGAGCACGGTACAGAAACCTACAGACAATTATCTGTTATCTGAAGTAATGTTTATTTTTGGCTTAAATCCGACATGAAGACTGCTTGATAAAATGACTTAATCCAATCTGACAGAAATTTAGTCTTAATTATACTTGTGCTTGGGAACTGCCCAGTCTTTGCCACTGCTCAGATCAGTGTTGTGACATTTCCCTGCTCAGCACCTGTGTGTGGAGGGCTGTACCTGCACGGACAATGAAGAGAGAGCTGTGCTGTCCAACCCAGCCTGGGCTGGCATTACAAAAACAGGTTCAGGACAAGGGGGAACAGCTTCTCACTGCTGAGGGCAGGGCTGGATGGGATCTTGGGAATTGGGAATTGTTCCCTGGCAGGGTGGGCAGGGCTGGCACAGGGTGCCCAGAGCAGCTGTGGCTGCCCCTGGATCCCTGGCAGTGCCCAAGGCCAGGCTGGACACTGGGGACACTGGAAGTGTCCCTGCCATGGCAGGGGTGGCACTGGATGACCTTTAAGGTCCCTGCCCACCTAAACCATTCCAGCACTCTGTGAATCATTTTCAAGCTAACTCATTTCCATTTAGTGTTCTTCATCCATCTCTTGGCTTCTGGTTGTGAATTGAAGGCAGTGCCCATAAATACATTACCTATCCCAGGTCACAGAACCCCAGACTGGTTTGGGTTGGGAGGGACCTGAAAGTTCTCTCCCAGATTTTTTCAGTGGGAGGAGTTGAGGCAACAGCTACAGCAGCAGGCACAGAACATCCTCACACATCTTTCCTGCATCACCTAGGAGAGAGGTCTTTCTACAGAAAACAAATGAAGCAACACTCTGAGCTTCCAAATTCAGCAGGGAGATGCCTGCCTGTGAAAGTATTCTTTCCCCATCCCACCTGGGTCAGACTCAGAGGGAAATGAAGACGTGTGATGGATTCCAGCGTGTGGTGCTGAACAGGCACTGCTGTAAATCAGCCTCATAGCTAGATAGATCCCAAATCATAGGCAGATCCAAGGAAATAATGCTGTTGATTTCAAATGAGCTGTGTGTCAGAGTATTACTGCCCAGAAGAGTTGTGGGCAACCTGCAAATGGGTTCTTGCAGCACAACGCCAGTGAGTGCTTGTGGGAATTGACTTGAAACTCTCACACTGACCTGGTGCATGACTGACTGAAAAAAGATTAATTGCAAACAAGAAGTGGGATGATTCTTACATATTGTTTGTACTGTTTTGGGTTTTTTTTCTTCATGAAGTCCCAGTAGGATTTTATATTTTTGGTGTAACTGGCACCGGACCAGGCTAGATGAAGGGTAGAATTTCTGCCCTAATATTTTGCTCGGGATACATTTCAGTGCATTGTTCTGCCAGGTGAGTGCAGCAGGCAGTGAGCTAATGCTAATGAAGCTGATGCAGCACAAACTTTCATTAATCTTCACCCTTCTGACAGTGTTTGAGAAGGACTTGGGGCTGATCCCAACTCAGACACCCTACCCTCTCTCAGGGCAGGCTGGGGGCCTGGCAGTGAGAGGCTCTGTAGCCCATTACCAATTCTGAAATCATCCAGGGCTTTGATAGCTCCTGCATTTTTATTGGCAGCATCCCCATGCTTCCTGCTCAGAGCTGCTGTGTCAGTGGTTTAACCTTGAGTGTACATCAGAGCCTCACAGGATGCCACTGTGTGCAGGATTTGGAATGTAGCATTTGACTGAATCAGAGCTGGTGCTCTCTGAGTGTTTTCCCTGGTGCTCCACAAGCTTCTTGTCCCCACCTCAACCTTTTCCCTTTTTAAAGGCTGCTCCTTAATGGTTCTTGGCTCAGGGTTTCTTCTGGTCTCTTGTACTTCTGTGGTTTTTCCCGTCAGTGTGTGACACATTCCTACCTTTTCAGCAGTCATTCCTGGGAATGTTTTCAGTGTCACTCTGTTGTCATGTCGTAAGAAGAGGAAAGACTAAAAGAAGAAAGATATAGAATGTGAAAGTAATAAACTATTGTAAAAAACCAACTCCTCTGGCCTCTGTGTGTCACTCACTGGCGGTTTGCTGAAGCAAGAAGTGCAGGGCAAAATCAAATACTGGGGGTCAGGGTGGTTGGGAATAACTGCAGACTGAACATTCAGCTCTGGGAATTATCTTCATGCCTTTTTCAGAGAGCTAAGTCATGTAAACCCAGGTTACTTCTCTCTTTTTTCTGAGAGTTTGTGCTCCCTCTTACACTCATCTCCTGTGTAAGAGAGCTTGCTGAAATTTTTTGCACTTTTTTTTTTTTTTACTTTTCATAATAGTTTTGTAAATATTATTAGCTATATATTTTTTTTGCTGTCTTTAAGGTATGCCATTGGCACGATCCATGTATTTTCTGGAATCATTTGGAGCCTAAGTTAATTTGAGCAGATAATGAAAAGGGTGTTTTAATTCAAAATACTACTCTTTCTCCAGGAAAAACTGCATCAATTCACTTTTGACAACAGCAGATGGTAGCATTCTTATACAAGTTATCTGTTTGCAGTGTGAAACAAAGCTGAACACCCTTTTTTGTATGTTCTGGAGCTTCTGGGAGTTTTGTAAAGTTCTCTTAGCCATAAGGGGATTGGTCCTTGTGAGAACATTTTCAGCATCAGAACCCAGTGGAAGTTAAGGCCACCTTGAGAGCACTTCCTTCTCCAAATGGAACCATGTGTATTTCCCAGCACCAGCCTGAAAAGATGGCAGGGCTCAGGGTCGTTTAAGACCTTTTTTCCTGAGGGGAGTGGGTTTTACGTGTTATATTTGTTCGGAGTACAATTGTACAATTTACACAGTAGCTTTGCCTCTCCGCAGCCAGTTAATGCTGATACAATAACTTGAGTTACTTTTGCAAACCATTACATTTTAACTGAAATAGAGGCATAGCCTGGTTACTAATCTTATTTCCCTTTCAATAGAGCAGAATATGTATTATTGATGTGTAATATGTACAATATATATTAATTTGTCATGACTGTGATAGGAAGAACAATGTGAGCTAAGACTCTGAAGTTAGGGAAATTGCATCAGGGGCTGACTTCACCCTGCCTTGTCTTTTCCAAATGCACGTGATCAGTTTCCTGCTTTTCCCTTCCATGACAGCAAATTCTGTTCCCTTTTAGGAGCACCCCATCCTCGGGCAGCCTTTCTTTGTCCTGCACCCCTGTCGAACCAAGGAGTTCATCTCTGCTGTGCTGAGTGCCTCACAGGACCATCACAGGTGAGGGGCACTGCTGGGCCTTGCAGGGCTCTGTTGCAATGCAGGTAAAGTCAATTAGCTGCAGAGTGGAAATGGACAAAGCTACTTCCTTGGTCCTAGCAGAATAAGACTGATGTATAGTCACTTCAGGCCTGAAAATTAAAATACGTTTGTGATAGGAAAAATGAGGGAATAGCCCCATCCGAAGTGGTTTTGTGACTGTTGAGACTGTCTGGAATTCAGAAAAAGCTGTGATAATATATTTATGGTGCTTTTTTTGTGTTTTTTCTTCCCCTAGACACACAAATTACATCATACTGTGGCTCAGTACTGTAGGCCCAGTTGTGGGCCTGAATCTGCCTTTGAGTTATGCAAAACTGGCACTTGAGCAGAGCACAGATGCAGATTTGGCTAAAAGGTAAGAGAAAAGGAAATGATCCTTTCCTCTCCCATCCTCCTGTTCCAAAGATCAGATGGATAAATGGAAAAACCATTACCTTTGAAGCCCTTGGTTAATTTAGGACTCACCTTTCACTGTTTTGCTTACCTGCCTGCCTTGTTGCCTCCTTTGCTTTGCAATGAAAATTTGTGCAGAGAGAGAGGTGCTTGGCCCATTGCTGACACCTTTAATGAGCCCAGAGGGTGCCTGGTGCCTTGGGGGCTCTCTCAGGTGTGCAGAAGTGTTTTAAATTGGTTCCTCCAGCACAGGGTTGGGGGTCTGGCTGCAAGGATTTTAATTTAACTCTTTTGTGTTTGCTGTCACCTCTCCAGAGCCCTGAGCTGAAGGACTGGGAGTGGTTAGGCTGTGATAAAGCTGCTGCAGACTTCCCTGGGGATGAAGGATCCTTCCTGGCTGGCCATGCCAGAATGGAAATGATTGCTCATGGCTCTTTCTCTGGCCAGAACTCGCCACTGGTGACAATGGGAATTGGCTGCAGCTGTGGGAACACCTCCCCAGCACCACCCAGACCTGACCTCCCTTGAAATCACTCATCTCCTGCCTCCTGTGCCTGTGCCCTTGGTGAGGCTGCACACCAATGCACAAGCCAGAACCCAGTTTCTGTAACTACTGAACTTAGCCCTAGAAAACCTGCACCATCTGTGGGGCAGAAAATGCAATATAAACACAGAAAAATGCTCATGGGATGTGATGTGAGCTTGTGGCAGTCAGGGTATGAAGGCTGTGAGCTCAATCCTCACACGGGGCACAACTTGTTAATGGCTTAACTGCACCACCTAATTAGTGCCTTGTCTTCATTTCCTTCTGCCTTCACTCAGAGTCAGGATTGAAAACACAAAGGAGATGAATTTCTCATTGGGAATTGGTTGTTTATTAAATCTTACCTAAAGTACAGAGTTCTGCAGCACTCCCAGCTACCAGCTAAAAGTGAGCAGAATGGAGCTGAACCGAGCTGGTTACAAGGTGTTTAAAAGCCAAACAGTCCAATAAAGAACTGACACCTGTATTATTTATACTTTTGACCCAATAACCAAACTCCTGTGACCCACAGTGCAGCACTGACTGTCCAACCAAAAACTACTGCCAAAAGTTGGAATCATGAAAGAAGAAGGAAGAAGACAGAAAGAGACAATGCCCCAAACCTTCCATCTTGTCCCATACCCTTTGCTGTATTCTAAAACCCCAAATTCCAAACCCTTCACCGTGTGCAATCACACACTTCTATTTAACTACACACCCGGGATTTTAACTCCATCACTCGAATTTTGGAATCCTTCTCCAAGGGCTCAGGTCAAAGCAGTGTTCTCCTGGGGGTCAGTGCCAGAAAGCACAGAAAGCCCAAAACTCCCAGGATTCTTCGATCCAACAAGGGTATGGGGCTGAGACTGCTTCACCTGGGAGCCACCTTCTCCACCAGGGCCTGGAGAAGGACCAGCCTGTGTTCCCCAGCACACGGAACATCCTCATCCCTGGAATATCTCACACACATCACCCCTCCGGGAGCAAACCGGGTGGGGACTGTCACAAACGGAGCCCTTGGAGCCTGCATGGAGTGAGCAGGTCCAGCTCTGAGCTCAGGTGCCTGGAGCAGCCGTGTGGCAACATCTGGCTCTGCTGTGCTCCCTTGCCTCCAGGGAAGCTCCCCGTGCCCCTGGGAGCTGCTGCTGTTCCCAATTAGCCTTTCTGTTGTGGTTGTTTGATCTCTACCCTGCTCTGCTTCTGCAGCCTCTCCTGACAGCTGTTGGTTTTTGGGGAATTGCCTGGTGGTGCTGCCACTGAGAACCAGATTACCAGGAACTTCCCTGCCACCCATCCTGGCTTCTCTCCCAATCCCATTTTATTGGTAGTGAAAAACAGAGTCTGAGCAGTTGACCTTGAAACACAGATTTTATTTTGTACCTTCAGCCATTGCCACTTGCACACAGAGTCTAGTGTGTGCCCCGTCAGAGCTGGGAGTGTGAAATGCATCCAGATTCTGTTTTTCCAGACCATGTTTTTAACTTCCATTACTTGTCATTAGTGGATATGGACTAGAGGGTGCAGTCCTTCAAATTCCATTGCTGCGGAATTTGTTTGGAATTTGGAATTAATTTGAAATAGCCATTTGGAATTAATAATAAAAGCACGTGGTTTATTCTGTTCTGTGTCGCAACAATCTGGAAAGCCGTTTTTCTCATGTAAGATTTACAAAATATGGCCCCCAGCTACATTGATTTCGTTAACACTTTTGGTAACACATGCTTGATGATTGCATCCACAGCCCATTTTTAAATTTAAGTGACTCAGATAGGAGGAAGAGCCAACAAAAAGAGGTAACAGCAGGTTTAAGAGCTGTTAAATGTTCATCCCTGCTCCCTGATCATCCCTGATCCTCACTTGTAATATCCTGGAACAGAAGAATAGAAGTACTCAGCCTTCAAAACATGAAATTTATATGTAAAGGAAAATAAATATTTTTATTTTATATGGAAAAGTCTCAACACCCATTGCTTTCTACGTTAATTTACCATTTGCAAACAAGAGGAGGATTATTTGTCCAGGGCATTACACATTGTACTGGGCTCAAACAACGAGGTGACAGTGCAGTGTCTCATCAGTATCAGTGTTTCCCTGAAATTTGCCTGGAAAACCAAAATTCAGCTCGGTTAGCACAAATACATGGAGGTTAGATGGAGAAACAAATAGAAGGTAACATAAATATTGTGGACAAGGATATTAAGCCCGTTTGGATAACTCCTTTTTAATGGCTGAGATAGGATGTAGTTTCCTGTTTACGTTTATGCCTTAATGACTTAAGATACCTTAACTGAATTTTTATGTACGGAAACTATTTTTAGTTTTTTAAGCAAGTGAATTGTGGCACTGGTTTGTGATTATATTTTATGTTGCAATTCATTATTTAGTGAAACTACTGAAGTTCCTTAGACCTGAGCTGGGGTTTTGTCTACATGCATTGTCTGAACTCTTGCATCCTACCAAGGAGGGCATTTCCAGTTTAGATTTGTAGATTTGCTGAGTTGTTCATCTTTGTTAATCTGGGAAGACACATCAAGGGAGGTTCTTTACTTCTTGTAAGAGAGAACAGTCTCATACCTGCCCTGGGTTGCCAGAAATCCTCAAGAGGAATTAATTTTATGTGTTCACCTAAGCAAAAAAAAAGTGTTTTCTGCAGTTGCAGTTGGTAGCCATGTACATAATCCCTCATTTGTGTCAGCATGACCAGGTAAGAATTTAACCCCCTGCCAGGAGATTTGAGGTTGCCTGGCTTTGGTTGCTAACAGGAACATTCCTTTCCAGGCAGGAAGTGTGGAGCTACTTAATTGCAGCTAAATGCAGTCAAGTAATCAGTATCAATTCTTGCCGCAACTCCATGAATTTCAGCGAAACTTTCTCAGTAACTTTTTTCTCCCCCACTCTTGGTTACGATGATGTTTTCATGAGTCTGTTTGGACATCTGTATTTATATTGCTCACATAAAAATGCAGTTCCAGCACAAAGGAAGGACGATTGCTCTTCCCTCTGAATGGTGAAGTTACAATTATTTCCTCAAAAAGACTCTCTTCTAGAGAACAGCGTGTGTATGGGTATTTATACCTATTTTTAGTAACACGTAGGCTTTTAAAAGTGTTTCAAGGAATTCAGTGCATTTTTTAGCAATAAATTCTTACCACCTAGAATAAAAAAAAAATGCCTAAAGCTGAGAGAGCTGCAAAAGTAACCCTGTACTGAGTGCTCAGGATTTAGGAAGGTGACACACAGGTTGTTATCTCTTGGATTTCATTAAAATCGTAAAAAACCCTGCACCACGAGGAAGGTTTCAGTTCCCCACTTGAGAGCTTGTTGCAGCTGTCACCTCCTGAAGACAAATTCACCTTCGGGCGAGAGGGGATTTCACTGCTGTGTTTGAACAGAGAATGGATTTACAAAGCACACTCTTGACACCTTCCTCAAGTGTGTTACAAAACAACATCTCTTGTAGCAGTTATTACTCAGTCAGCTACTGCTGGTGTCAGATGGTTGGCCAATTGCCTTAATAAGTGAAAATATTAATTAGTTTTGGTAATGAGGTGGGAAACATGGCCTGCTGTGGGTTCCTCTCTGTTTTGGAGGGTTTTGGGTTACAGAACACATATTTATTAGCCTTAAACCCGCTCTAGTAGCAATTTGGTGGTGATGGGCTCAGCTCATCTTTCTCCGAGTTCTTCCTGCAGTGTCCAGGTGACAGAAGCTGTTCCTGGGCACTGGCACAACCACAGAATCACAGGATGGCTGCAGTGGGAAGGGACTAAATCCCATCCATTCCCACCCTATCCACAGCAGGGACACTTCCAGTGTCCCCAGTGTCCAGCCTGGCCTTGGGCACTGCCAGGGATCCAGGGGCAGCCACAGCTGCTCTGGGCACCCTGTGCCAGCCCTGCCCACCCTGCCAGGGAACAATTCCCGATTCCCAAGATCCCATCCAGCCCTGCCCTCTGGCACTGGGAGCCATTCCCTGTGTGCTGTCCCTCCAGCCCTGGACAATTGTCTCTCTCCATGGTTCCTGCATTCCCTGGGGCAGCTCTGCAGGTGGGGTCTCACCTGGGGGGCAGAGGGGCAGAATCGCCCCTGCCCTGCTGCCCGGGCTGGGGCTCAGCCCAGCACACGGCTGTGGGGTCGCAGCTCTGCCCCAGCCTGGATCCAGCCCCCGTGTCCTTTGTCACATCCCACTCAAGTTCTCGGCTCCGGCATTTCCGTCCCTGCTCCCCGCTCCTGTCGCGACATCTGGTGGCGACACGGCGTCACGACACCGCCCGCTCCATCTTCCTCCTCTGGAATTCGGGACCACGAGCAGGGACAGTCCCTGCCCTTCTGCTTCCCCCGGGAATTTAACTGCACAACCCTCGGGAGAGATTCTCAACAGATTAGATTCCTTCTCCACTTTCATATAAATTATCGAATTTTCACATCAATTCTAGATAAAGAAATGAGTTATATGAATCAAAGCCTTTCCCTCACCACACAGACCAACTGGAGTTATAACAAGGGAATTATTCACTCTGACTTCAGCCAAATAAACAATTTGAGGTTTTACTGCATTAAGATATCCCTGAACTATGCATTTTTTTTAATCTGGCTAAGCAGGTAAAAATTCAGAGACACACAAGTCCGTGCAGAACTCTAGCATACCACAACAGACATCTTAAAATTGGGCAGACTTGCCCCAAAAAACCTATTTGTACTCAACACAGGTGAAACTCTCTGGGCTGCGTGGTTGGTTCAGTCACCATGGGGAGTTTTGTACCTGTGTTCATACCTGAGAACAGAAGTGCTGCCACAAACACCAATCCCAGCATTCCAGTGTGTGTGATGTGAGGAAGGCTCTTTTTAACTATTATGCATTAAAATCCATGCAGTTTCCCATCCCCTGGGGGGAATACTTTGATTCCTGATTAGTAGTCAACAAAGAACAACAAGAGCGGGCTTTTTCTCTGGCCAGATCTAGGGAGAAATTTAATTTCAGTTTCTATGTGAATATTTTTGTGATGGTCCCATCTCCTCCTTCCAAAACCCCAAATAAGCAGCACGGAACTCCTTTAAAATCGAAGAATTTATTGGTGGTGTTGTCAGACAGGTGAGCATTTACGACCTGGGTCTCTCCTTCTTGCCCTTGTAGAGGGCCAGCAGGGACACGTTGGCCACCTTGACCACCTTGAAACGCACACCTGGGATGTCCCCCACGGCGTGGCCCTTGCGCCCAAAGCCGGCCACCAGCACCTCGTCGTTCTCCTGTGGGGACAGCGACAGGACAGGGTGTGAGCACCAAACACAGCTTCCCGTGGCAGCTGCACCCTCCCCCAGGCTGGCAGTGCACCGCTTTAATCACAATACATCTGTTATTCACGCCTTCTCCTCCCCAGGTTTGAGGCTCTTTGGCAATTACCTCGATGAAGTTCAGGCAGCCATCGTTGGGGACAAAAGCTGTGATTTTCTTGCCGTTCTTAATGAGCTGGACCCTGACACATTTCCTGATGGCAGAGTTGGGCTGCTTGGCTTCTACCCCCCTGCAAGGGAAACCAACCAGCAAAGAAATCAGAGTAGTACAGGAGGGGCGGTAATTAACACAAAATTAACGTTTTTACCCTTGCATTCAGCGTAAATTTTATCTGTATTTCAACACCTGTGAGCTGTTTGTAACTACTGAATTAATATTACATAATATATATTAATCTATATTTATGTATCAATCTATAAAATACCACTTCCTACACCAAACAGGAACTTAAATGATATCTGGACTAATGCAGTAAAGTTCTAAAAAAAACCACCATACCAAACGCAAAAAAATACCCAAAACAACGGAAATCAAAAAGTGCCCCAAAACCAGAGGCCCATGAAATTTATGAATTATTAAAGAGGGGGGAAAAAAAGGCAGTAGGTAGGATCTATGACACACGATTTCCTTTCCATTTGTGCCCAAATTCCTGATTATCCCCTACGCAAAAAAAAATTAAAAACCTTGTTTTTTCCATTATTTTTAACTAAAGCTCCCTATATTTTCTTATTTTTAAAATTTATTTTCTCCAAAGCTTGCCAAAAATCCCAGGTTTCCCTAAGTTCTGAAATAAAACCCCACGTTTCTTATTTTGCTTTAATTTGTGTCAAACCTCTCCTTTTTTAAAATTACTTTTTGCCCAAAACCTGTATTTTTTGCCCCTCACTTTTGAAGTAAGTATGCTGGGTTATTTTCTCCAGTTCTTGGGGGGAGGGAAAAAAGCCACCCCAAATCCCTATTTTTCCCTATCCTTCATGTGAGCTGCATCCCAGGGGCTCTGGGAGTCCCACTCCAACCGGGAGGAGCACCCACACTTTCTCCAGGACGATGCCTTTGGCGTGGGAAGCGCCCCCGAAGGGATTGGCCTTCAGCGCCGTGCCCAAATGCGCCTTCTTGTACTGCTTGTCGTGCCACTTCTGGTCGCGGCGGTGGCTGCGCAGCTTCCGAGCGGTGCGGAGGCCTCGGCACTTCCCTGCAGGACGAGACGTGAGGGAGGGGAAGGAGCCATGAGGGGCGAGGCCATGGCGGGCATGTGGCGGGTAATGGCGGACGCGGCCTCACGGCCTGCAGCGCTGCCCCGCCCCGCACCGCACCGAGCCGGCTGCGGGCGGGCGGGCGGGCGGGCAGCACCTGCGGAAAGCAGCGGGCACTCCCGGGTATCCCCCAGCCCCAGCTCTCGCCCTAGCCCCGGCCCCACTCCCGGCCCCGGCGCGGAGCTCACCCATCTTCTCCGCGCGGCCGCCGAGCGAGAAAAGAAGGAGGAGAGTCCGCGCCTGCCGCCTATAGCCGCGCCCGACAGGACCCGCGCGGGCTGCCCGCGCCGCGCCTGATCCAATTACCGACCGGCACCGCGAAGGGCAGCCCGGCCAGCAGAGGGGCCGCGGGTTCGAGGCCCGGCGGTGTCAGGTTCGTTCGGGCCTCACGGAAAATTGGGGAATAAAATTTTAGAACCAGAGCTAGACGTAGAAAACGGCATCGATTTCTTACCGCACCGCGCGCGTGGAGGTGCCTCTCTTCCTGTCACCCACTCCGGGGTGCTCACTGTCATAGATTACTTATATTACTTGTTACTTATTACATGTTTTCAGAAAGCTTTACACCTGTTTCCAGAAAAGCCTTCTAATCAACGTGTCAGGAAAATTAAGCCACAGACACCAGAGGTTTATGTCCAAAAAGGAGGCAGAGGTGTCCTTTTACCTTATTCAAATAAAGGGGGAGGCCATGGGGCATTTCTCTGGGATCTCTCAAATTTTTGGAGCCTCCTTTTTATCCCAATTTCCCTCTATCTTTCCCCATGGGCTGAGGTACTGGAGAGGCACAGACTTCCCAAACACCTGATACCTGAGATTCCCGTCTAATGTGTAACCCTCCCTTTTAATTCTTAGAATTTTTATTTATAATAATATATAACTTATATATAATATCTATTATAATAACCAGTATAGTAACTTATAATTTATAATATTAATTTATAATTCTTATAATCCCCATTGTGTCTTTCATCTTTCAATATCCAATTTCATTTATCAGCAAACCTACAGGGGTTTTTTTAAGGCAAATACATATTTTTTTCCCCACTCACCCATCAATGGAATCCTTCCCACTGTTTCTTTTATGTCTCAGGGCTAATTCTATTTTACAGCAGACCCATAGCTTGTTTGTAAAGACAAATCCCTGATTCCTGACAAGAGGAACTCCTGGTTATTACTGGTGTGCAGAAATGCTGAGGAAAGGTTGCATTATTATTATTACTAGCAGGTAAAACCGCAGGTTTTGGTGTTTTTATTTGTGTGTTCCTCTTGTTTCCACAGATGCCTTTTGGCATCCCTGGAATGGAGCACTTGTTATAAGTACATGCTATATTATTGGCTTTTTTGCAAACATTGAAATGACTGCTACACCTATAATGTTGAAAAACCTTGCTGTATGAATATAGTTTCTTTTAGTTCTGCTATTAACAAAACTTAGAAGTGTGATAAATATATTTTTTTCTTGGGCTATAACGTGATGTAGAAGGATTTTTGTTCATGCAACTAACTCAGAGAATGGTAAAAAAAAAAAGATAATCAGGAAATTGTTCACATTCTTGGATTATCAGACACCAGAACCCCAGGGAAGGAATTTATTGGAAAAAAAAATGATTTACAGCTTGGGGAGGGATGATTTTGAATAATGCATGAAAAGTCTACGAATATGCAACATGTTGATGCTTTTAACCAAGTGTTCTCTGAGTTAGTGTGCTCTTGGCTGAATGTCAAGCACCAGGCCACTATAACCTTTTGCTTTATTCTTTGCCTCTTATTGTCTTTTATTAAACTTTCAGAATTTACCAGGAAAGTGAACCTTGTTTTTCACAACGCTGCAGTCCCAGAGGTCACAGCTTCAAATCCTTTGGAGTGTTTGTGCCAGGCAAGGACCTGGTGGGGCTTGGACCAGGATTCCTGCCTGGAATGAGCCTGTGCTCAGCTGGGATTCAGCTCTTCCCTCGGAGAGGAAGCAACAGGACAAGAGAAAATGCTGCCCAAAGTTGCAGCAGGAGAGGCTCAGGTTGGATATTGGGAGAATTCCTTCCTGGGAAGGCTGTCCAGGGCAGGGATAGGGTCCCCATCCCTGGGAGATGGTTGGACTGGCTGGTTTTATGGGTCTTTGGCAACCTCAATGGCTCTGTGATTCTTATTTGCAGCTTTTCATGGAATGGTTTGGGTTGGGAAGGACCTTGAATCCCACCCATTCCCATCCCTGCCATGGCAGGGACACCTCCCACTGTCCCAATGTCCACCCTGGCCTTGGGCACTGCCAGGGATCCAGGGGCATTGTGACTTTAATTTCTGCACAGAGCCAAGGCCTGTAACAGAAACAAGCTTGTATTTCTCGTTTTTGAAAGCTGCTGCAGTCCACGCTGCCAAACTGCATCCATCCAAATCATGAATGTTCCCTTCCCTTTTGGGAATGACTCTGAAGAGGCAGTAATTAGATATGAACACATCTTTTTTAACACAGCCCATGCTCATGGCTTAAGTGGAAAAATACGTATTTTGTGTGTTTACATAGGGCTGGTTTTACATTCAATCTTTATAGAATAACTAATAAAAAAAAATCTAAATATTATAAAAATCCAACCTCCCCCTGCAAAAGAAACCCCAGGCAATCCCAAACAAAACCATAAACCCCTTCAACACTTCAAGGAGAAAACATTGCTATTATGAACAACAGCTCTTGAAGATTCAGTTACAATGTTAGAATGCAGTTGTCATTTGGTAATTTCAGAACCATTTTGTCTTTGTGAAAATGCTGCAGCTTTGCTTTAAAAAGTTAGGAATATTAGGAATACTTAAAAAGCTGACTGGGGAGGCAATTGGTGAATGTAACATAAACATGCCATAACAAACTGGCGTTTATTGGACAAATATTCATTAAGAGGTCAAGATCTGGGAAAGAGATGCTTTGCCATGAAGCTGCTGTGGGTTTTGCTCATTTTGAACTACACCAGGATTTGGGGACACTCCTGTTAAGACAAATATTCTTTGTTTCACCACATTCTTCAAAATTAATGCTGTTTTTTTGGGTTTTTTTTTTTTTTTTTAATCGAGTATATCATGTTTTAACCCCAGATTGCAGCTGAACACCACGCAGCCTCTTCCTCATTCCTGCCCCTCTCCTGGAGGGGAACTGTACCAAAAATGGGTTCAGAAAGGAACAGTTTAATAACTGAAATAAAGCCAGCAATAGTAGTTAAAAACACATATCTGATTTAATGGAGACAACAAATAAGAATAAAGTCAGTTAAGGCTAATGAGTGAGAGATTGGAAGGCACAGGTGGCCTCAAGGAGGGGATCCCATGGCAGGGGTTTGGAACAAGGTGACCATCAGTGTCCAACCCGAATCATTCTGTGATTCTGGGGCCCGCAGGGAGTCTGAGACTCCTTCCTTTTTGCACAACTCCCCTCCTGGGCACAGCCCTCAGGGCACTCGTGGGCAGCTGTTCTCTTTGGAGAGTGCTGCCAGATAAGCGCTTCTAAAATTAAATGTCTCGGTTGGCCAAGCAGACAAATCCACCCAAAATCCCACCACTTATCCTGAAACTCCCAGTATAATCTGATCCCTGATGCCTGGTGTCCCGTGGTGCTGCACACCCAGGGACAGCTGGGTTGTGATACACACTGGGATTTTTGTGGGTTTTTTTTTTTGGGGGGGTAGTTTTCCCCCCTGACCCTTCTCTGAAGGTGGAGGAAGGTCTGGAGTCTGCATGGGGATTTCTCAGGGATGAGATCCTTTGGGGATGCAGGAGCCAAAAAGGTAATCCTGGAATCCCAGACTATTTTGGGTCCTAAAGCCTATCCTGCTCCACCCCTGCCATGGCAGGGACACCTTCCACCATCCCAGCTGCTCCCAGCCCCAGTGTCCAACCTGGCCTTGGGCATTCCAGGGATCCAGGGGCAGCCACAGCTGCTCTGTGCCAGCCCTTCCCACCCTGCCAGGGAAGCAGAGTAGAGTTGTAGAAGGATTCGTTTTTTGCATCCTATCCCAGAAGGATGCAGAAGGGCTTTTTGGCCTGGTTAGTTTTGCAGAGGGGAGGATTGTGTTGGAACTGAGACAAGATTTTTTTGTATATTTTAATACGAAATAAATTTTGTGTTTTCTGTCCGTGCTTCCATAGCATTGTCAGTGCACTGTGAACTAGAACAACAACGATATATTAGATTAAAGAGGTGATCCTGTAAAGTGGCTGACTCCTCACTTTGATTAATTTAGGAAGCTTGGTGGTGACCTGATATGGCACTGGGGGGTGGCTGCAAACAGCTGGAAATGATTTGTTCTGTGTGTGCCCGAGGAGATGCAGCCACAGGGATAAATTATCCATCTCAGTGGCATGCAAACCCAGCCCGTGCACGATTGCTGCAGCACAGCTGGCATCCCAGGGTGTCCCCGAGTGTCCATCTGGTCACTCTGTGCGGCAGGGGGTGGCTGGACAGTGGTGACACACCAGGAGTGAGCAGGGTGCCACGTCTAACCTCTCCCTTTCTGCTCCACAGCCCTGGAAGAACTGTGAGCCTCTTCACTGACTTGAGCTGAATATATTTACCTTTCGAGGCAGATTTTTTTTTTAAAAAAGCATTGTTTAAGCTACAGTAAGAGCTGCAGTGCTTCCTTCCTGGAGGTGGGAGTGTGTCAGTAGGAGATGGGGAGCAGACAAGTGGCACCTTGCTGCCTGATCATCAGAGGGGGATTTCTGCATCAGGAATAACCACAACCAGCACCTCATCTCCAAATGGAGAGGGAAAAAACGATAAACAGCAGTTTTAACCCTTTCATGTGGAATACTGGACACCTTCAGCCCATCTTGCAGGCCTCAAACAACAGGAGGAGAGGGAACGGCCCCAGGCTGGGCCAGGGCAGGCTCAGGGGGGACAGCAGCAGGAATTTCCCCATGGAAAGGGTGGGCAGGGATTGGAAGTGCCCAGGGAGGGTTGGATCCCCATCCCTGGAGGTGTCCCAGCAATTCCTGGAGGTGGCACTGAGAGCTCTGGGCTGGGGACAAGGTGGGGATCGGGCACAGGCCAGACCTGATGATCTGGGAGGGTTTTTCCAACCTCAGTGATCCTGGAATTCCGAGATTCTGCTGACTTCTCATTGACTTTGCCCTACAGGTGGTTCATTTGTAGCCTTTATGGCTACAAAAATGTTCAAGGATGAAGCTTTTTCTGGTTGGTTTCAACATGAACCAGACGAAAGTACGACAGCAATTCAAAAAGGAAATCACAAGAGCTCCCCTAACCGTGCCCTTGTCAGGACTGCTGCCTGCAAGGCTCCATTCAGAATTTCTCTCAAAGCTCAGTAATTCAGAGATGCTGTTTTTGTCATCATTCTTCACCAGAATGCGGATCTAATTTCTTTTCAGGTACCAAGTGTATTTGTTTATGCTTGAACCTCATAAAAAAGCAGCATTTTTAAGAAATGTTGAATTGTTGTTTTATCAGCAAGAGTCCGGGGTGAGGAAAGGCTTTTATTCTTGCTCTTTGCTTCAGCAACATTTCAGTTGGTTATTGATTAGTGATTTACTATCAGTATCCCTAGCATTAATATGAGGAAGTCAGACTATTTTCACTGATTTATTCTGGTTTAACCTACGCTGGCAGTTTGGTTTTAGGTGTTTTCTGGGTTGTTTGCAACCCCTCCATATTTTTTTCTGAGCAAATTGGCAATATCTTTTCCGAGGTGAAATGGTGGTCCAAGAAAGCAGGTGTTGATAAATTGATAAATGGGAACACAGGGGGTGGAAGTTGGAGCTAAAAGTGCTTTCAGTTGTCACAGAGCATCATCTGGGGTTCAGCCTGTGCTGACTTTACCTGTGGCCTGACATTATAATGATGCTTTCTTTCATTTTCTCTGCCCTCAAAGGACACATTTTTTCTTCTTTTTGCCTCTACTGGTTTGTATTTCAGATTTTTTATTTCTAAGCTTTTGCTCCCAAGTGAACGAGGAATGGGGAATGGATGCACGTGGATCAAATCTCAAGGCACCACCAAAAATCCCCTCTGTGCCTTTCCCTCCATTTATTTACTAGCCAGGAGTGCTGAGGCATTGAACAGTGACATTAGTGACCTGACAGTGCTTAGAAAAGTGTGTGATGCGTCTGCCCCTTCCCAGGGCTGCTTAAATTTTTTAACTGAGCCATGTGTCCGTTTTGGTGTGATTGCTGTTACTTTATGATCACTCATTGCTGCTGATGCTTCTCAGGAAATTTAGGGGTTATCTTCAAGTGGTTTTTGCTTAATCCTACATTCCCTCATCTCATTTTTCAATCTGGGATTGTCACATAAGTATCTTTACTCCTCCTTAAATTGGATAGAAGCCGCTCAACTGAGGACAAGCTGTTGGGGGATTTCTCAGATGAGCAGATAGCCTCTGCACCCCAGAAGGAGAAATGAATTAAGATGGCAAATCCTTTTTAATGATTACAATGCTAAAGCCCCAATCCTTCTCTAATATCTGGAATGCAACAGGCAGGAGCTCATAATCAGCAAAGTGAGGCTTCACTGATGGTGCCATCAGCAGGTAGCAGGACAGGACTGGGTGTCTGATGCCTGCACACTGGTCTGTGGCTGTGTCCTGCCTGATATTTAAGGATTTTGGAACCAGATGATCTCTAAAGTCTCTTCCAGCCCAAACCATTCTATGATTCTTAGGGCTCCCAGTGTGTCCAACCCACAAATCTCTTGAGGATGACCCCGAGCCAAGCCCCTGTAGTCACAGTGATGTGTGTGGGCTTTGGTGTCTCAATCTGAAACACAGACACTGTGATTCTGTGGGCGTTTCACAGATCTGGCCTGGCCTAGAGCTTCCCACTGCCAGAGGGCAGGGCTGGATGGGATCTTGGGAATCGGGAATTGTTCCCTGGCAGGGTGGGCAGGGCTGGCACAGGGTGCCCAGAGCAGCTGTGGCTGCCCCTGGATCCCTGGCAGTGCCCAAGGCCAGGCTGGACACTGGGGTTGGAGCAGCCTGGGACAGTGGGAGGTGTCCCTGCCATGGCAGGGGTCGGATGGATGAGTTTTAAGATCCCTTCCAACCCAAACTGCTCAGTAATTTTAGGATTAGAAGCACCAAAACAGTTGATCCAGAAAGCTAGACACACACAAACTGAATTAGTGCTGAAGAAAGGAAACTGCTTTCAAATATTAGGCTCCAAAATTTGCAATGTCTTGTTTTCACATCAGTTAAGCTGAGATATTTAACATACATATATCTATCGCATCTATGTAAAATATAGATTACGAGATGCAGGGATACAGCAGGGATGGGGAACAAGGATGGAGCAGGGAAGGAGCAGGGATGGAACAGGGATGAGGCAGGGATGGGGCTGGGATGGGGCTGGGATGGAGCAGAGATGGCAGCAGGGATGGGGCAGGGATAGAATAGAAATGGATCAGGGCTGGAGCAGGGATAGAATAGAAATGGATCGGGGATGGACAAGGGCTGGAATAGGGCTGGAGCAGGGATGGGGAGCAGGGATGGAGCAGAGATGGGGCAGGGATAGAATAGAAATGGATCAGGGCTGGAATAGGGCTGGAGCAGGGATGGGGCAGGGATGGATCAGGGATAGAATAGAAATGGATCAGAGATGGGGCAAGGATGGATCAGGGCTGGATCAGGGATGGGGCAGGGATGGAGCAGGGATGAGGCAGGGATAGAATAGAAATGGATCGGGGATGGATCAGGGCTGGAGCAGGGATGGATTGGGGATGGGGCAGGGATGGATCAGGGATGGAATGGGGCTGGATCAGGGATGGATCAGGGATGGGGCAGGGATGGAATGGGGCTGGATCGGGGATGCAGCCGCAGCTCCGCCCGCCTCCGCCGCCCCGCTCTGTCCCGCCCCCGGCGCTCGGCGCTGATGCTGTGCCGGACTCCGGTGATGTGCCGGGCTCTGATGTGCCGGGCTTGGAGGGGCTCCTCGCCTCCCCATGGATAACAAGGTTGCCCCGCGGCTCCTGCTGCTGCTCGCCTGCGCCGGGCTCGGCGGTTCCGAGGAGAACAGGTCGGTACCGGGCTCGGAGCGGGAGGAGCGCACCTTTCAAACTGTGCCCCTTTCACCACGCGAGGGCACGGCTGTGCTTTCCTTCCTCGGTTTGAAAACACCCCGGGCTAATGCTGAAATTAATTATTTTTGAGGCAGGCGATGCGTTAGAGCTAGGACTTTGTAACAATTTTGTGAATTTTTGTTTTAAATCGGGTGTTTCCTGTGCATCCGCCCCGCTGTTCATTCCGTTTTAATGAGTCCCACACCGACTTTCCCTGGTCCTTGGGAAAAGGGAGTTATAAATAGTATAGGAACAAGGGCGTGAAAACTACTCCAGGGAACACAGGCACGAAAATATTCTGCTTGTGTTGAATATCTGAGGCGTGAATTCAATATTGCAAGTGAGTATTAAACTTAGAAATTGACTGGAGAATTTGGTTTATTATTAGTAGTGCTGTTTCGCTCTCTAACGAAACACAAACAGCGAGCCCAGATCATAGCAGGGGAAGAGGGGACTTTGTAGAGCCAAGCATTAGGAAAGTGAAAACAGCCTGAGCTGTATGACTTGAATGATGCCCAAAGTCACCAAAAACACACAGAACAAACATGCTGATGAAGGTCGCAGCTGTCAGTAAAATCTGTGTATTTGAGGCAAGAAGGACATGTGGTGATTTGCTTAAGCTTGTATTAAGAGGTCTGGTAGCCAGTTACTGATAAATACTACAATATGTTTTCATTAAATAGCTTACTTGCTGCTCTCCTCTGCCAGTTCTCGGATTTCTTACTGCTCTTCTTAGTATAATTCCCCCATTTTTTTTTTGTTTGTTTGTTTGTTTGTTTTTGTTTTGTTTTGTTTTGTTTCGTTTTTAATCAGTCAGACCAAAATCTGATAGAGAGCGAGCAGTGGAGCATTACCTGAACTTTATTGCAATAAATATTAACAGATGAAGACCTTGATGCCAGTGAATCACATGGGAGTTTTGCCTCATTGGGATTGTGCCTGCAGAGTATTAATTTGCTAGAACTTCTATGAGCTCAGTGTCTCTCTTTGTATTAAAAATGGAAGCTTGAGTATCATCTTTTTCTGATCCAGACCTTGTTGGACGCCCATTGAATTACAAATCAGCCCCAGTAATCAGTGCTTTGTAAAATATTTGTGGAAATCTGTCTCCCTGTGTTAAATCACACACTAAAAAACCACAAGAGTTGTAGGGTCTGTAGATATTTCTTATTGATGGAACTTACACAGAGGCATTTAAAAGTCAGTGATATTTTTTGTCAGGATGTTTCTTAGAAGGAGCCAGCTCTTTCCTTGAATCTCTCCAAACTTACACATCTATAGCATTAATAACTTCACTGAAATTCCTTATGTTGAGTGTCCCTAGGACTGGAAGCAGTGCATTGTCCTCAGGTGCTCCTCACCTTTCAGAATTTTATTTTTAGTGCATTTGAGAGGTCACATGTTATTTTCCAGTTGGATATCTCATAAATTAGCTGTAACAAGTTCAGTAACCAGCTCAGCAGCCAGTGAGGAATTCTGCAGCTGGAGTTATCATTCTTAGGGAGATGACTCTGAAGCAATGGAAATACAGAAATACCGTTTCTCTAGATGTGTTGGGCATTTTGCCCATCTGGTGCAGTTTATCAGAGCAGGGATATGAAGAGTAGAAGTGTGGACATGGCATGAAAACTGCCTGTGGCCTCCACACCCAACCCCTGCTGAGTGCCAGGATTATTCCTGTGCTTATTTGGGTGGAGAAAATGCTGTTTGCATGGAAGTCCTCCAGAGCTGGAGTGTTTATCAACTTTTGCAGACAAACAAGCCAGACTCTGTTATCTTATGTAGATGGATAATGTCATCTGATAAGAGGAAATTTACACATCTTTATGCTTATAATCCTATTTAATTGGGTTTTACATAGTGATTAGTCATTCCAGTGCTTTGTATTAGGGCTAATCCAATTTCAAGTGGGTCCCTAACATGCTTGGTGTGGTAAATTCAACATACAACATACGTGCCTGGGTGCATCTGGGGCAGCTCTTTACCAGCTGTTAAGGGAAAATATGGCTCATCCAAACATGAACCACCTGTGATCAAATGAATTTGAAATTTCAGGCTAAGAGAGGTTGATAAAAGGGTCTTTAACTCAGTGTGCTAGAAATTATTTGCTGTGGAGAATGCTCTAGAGCTAGCTAGTTTCTTTTCTCTTACACATGTAATTTTTATAATCTAAATGGAATGTATATTTTTTAGTTTGCAGCTATTTTCTCTTTATTCTTTATTCTTGTTTCAATACTTTCGTTTCTGTGGGATGACAGGATGCTGTGGATTCCCCAGCTCACCTTTTTGGGTGGAAAAGCTGCTGTTTTGGAAGCAGGGTGGCCGTGGCCAGCCACAATTCCTGTCATGGGTCACACCCTGGTGGCACCTCAGGGTGCCAGAGCAGGTGACAGAGGTGACAATACCAACATCCACTGTGCCACAGGGTGATGGGTTTCCCTTCCTGATGGCAATTCGTGCCTTCTGCAGGGGGAGGGCAGGCAGCCAGCACTGCTAATTAACACAGTAATTAGCAGGAGGGCCTGGCTGTGGGGCTGAGTGTGTGGCTCCCAGGGCACTCTCTGCTCTGCATCCCTCATGAAAACATGAATATTTCACCAGCTGTGCACATTCATCTCTGCTTGAGCCTCTTCATGCTGAAAGCAGAGATGTGACATCCCTCCCAGAGTGGCTGTGCTTACATGGGGTGTGGAGGAGCCAGGATCCACTTCTCTTAATGGGCAGTCACAAAAACGGAATTAACCTTTCCTTTTCCGTGAACATCATAGAAACCTGCCAGGGAATGGGATGAATTGCACAATTTTACACCATTCTTCTTCCAACCCCCCAGTGTTTTCGGGCAGGTGCCACAGCATGGTGATATCCAAGCTGGAGTAAATGGGTATGAGTGCTTAATTATGAATATATGCAGACAGTGCTTAATTGTGCATGTGGAGAGGAGCTCAAAGTATAACTAAGCATAACCAGGTAGATTATATATACACCTGCAACTAAGGACAACTAAAGTCAGAGTAACTAAATAATGTAAATTCATGTATTTTTTGGCATGCCCTGGATTTGTAGCTATCATCATGGAAAAAAATGCCCCCCCCCCAAATTTTGCCTTTTTCAGCCTGAAGGCACAGCCTGTCATGAAGAAAGACTGGATGAGACAAAAAAGCTGCATCAAATCGGAAGACCCATGTTCCTAACTGTGAAACAACCCCAGAGAGGGTTTTGTTTAAGCAAGAAAACAAGTTTTAGTCCATTGTAGCCACACCTTTCGTTACCTGTGTGTCAAAATCTGAATATTTCCACCCATTTCTGAAGGCTGTTTGAGCATGAGCAGCCTCAAACCTCCAGGCCATCACTAACCCAAAAAATCAGTGGGAGAAAGAGGACCCACTCTGGAAGTGCTGCTTGAACCCACTGGGGTTTCAGAGCTGCAGCTGAGGACAAAGCTGGCCTCTCCATATGTACATAAAACTGCCAGACGGATTTTGAGCAGAGTTTTAACTGTTCTGTATATAAAGTCTTTCAGCCTGGCAGCAATCCGGGTGGGCTCCAGGCTGCCCCACTGTTGCTTGGGGTATTTATGTGCCCTTGAGGATGCTGTGATGGAAAATGAGGTTGGGATCACTCCTGTGTGTGCCAGGGGGTCACACAGATCCCCCTGCCCAGAGCCCACCAGGGGAGGCTTCACCCGGCTGGCCAAGCACTCCCCAGGAGCACCAAGCCCTGACCCTGCAATTCCAACAACTTGTGGTGAAATTTGCACCTGAACACTGAGAACTGCCATAATTCCTGATGTTGACATGCCAGCCTCGGTGTAAATACTTCCACAAATATTTCTGCTGTGGTGGTTTGGAAAGATGGTAAGGAAGGGGGCAGAGGAAGAAGGTGGAAGTGTATTTCCATGTGCAGTGGGAGGTGAGGCAGGTCTGGAGGGGCACAAGAAGTGCAGGATGTGCAGGGTTTGTGGGCTGGTGCTCAGCTGGGAGAGTGGGAATTCTGCTGGAAGTCTTGGGAAGGGGGAAGAGGCCACCAGAGGAGCAAATCAATCCAGTGAAGGGGGATGCAGGTCTCAAGGAAGCCGCTGTAATGTAGAAAGCGTTCATGGAGTCATGGAGAGGAGTCTGGTCCCGAGTGAGTCCTGTTTTATTGAGCTTTGGTCTTTAGGTGTTTGCTGGTGTTTGTGAATCCACTGGGCTTGAGTTTCTAGCTCAGGAAAGCTGATTGTGCTGACACCAGCTGAGGAATTAGGGCTGAGAAGGGAATCAAATGCTGAAAACCGCATGAGCCTGGTGGTGGTTCTTCACCCGAGCCCCGCCTTGCAGTGACTTCCATGGGATTTGTTACTGCCTGGGACCATCCAGGAGCTGCCTTCACACGGTGTAAATCTGTGCCTGAGGCTTGCCCAGCCCCTGCTTGTGCTCCAAATCCAGCTCTGGTTGTGCTCTGATCCTCCCTGGGGAACGAGGAGGGTGCTGAGCTCTCCTTGGTTCCCCTGCTTGTGCACTGGAACTGGATCTGTCCCCATCCCCGTCCCAGGGCATGCCAAAAAAGACATGAATGTACATTATTTAGTTACTCTGACTTTAGTTGTCCTTAGTTGCAGCTATATATAATCTATCCGGTTATGCTTAGTTATACTTTGAGCTCCTCTCCACATGCATAATTAAACACTGTCTGCATATATTCATAATTAAGCACTCATAGCTGAGATCCCATGGGATGGGACAAGAGGGGTGATGAAGCCTTTTGTTGTTGGAACCCACAAACCTGGGAGTTTTGGGCTTTCTGTGCTTTCTGGCACTGACCCCCAGGAGAACACTGCTTTGGACCTGAGGCCTTGGAGAAGGATTCCAAAATTTGAGTGATGGAGTTAAAATCACGGGTGTGTAGTTAAATAGAAGTGTGTGATTGCACACGGTGAAGGGTTTGGAATTTGGGGTTTTAGAATACAGCAAAGGGTATGGGACAAGATGGAGGATTTTGGGTGTTGTCTCCTTTCTATGATTCTCTTATTCTCCACGATTTCAGGTGGTTTTTGGTTGGACAGTCAGTGCTGCACTGGGGGTCACAGGAGTTTGGTTATTGGGTCAAAAGTATAAATAATACATGTGTTAGTTCTTTATTGGACTGTTTGGCTTTTACACACCTTGTAACTAACTAAAATTCAGCTCCATTTTACTCACTTTTAGCTGGTAGCTGGGAGTGCTGCAGAACTCTGTGCTTTAGATAAGATTTAATAAACAACCAAGCCCAATGAGAAAATTCATCTCCCTCGTGTTTTTAATCCTGACTCTGAGGGAAGGCAGAAGAAAATGAAGACAAGCCACTGATTAAGTGCTGCAGTTGTCACATTTACATTTTGTCACCGTGGTAAGGACAGCCTATCAGGGCTGGTCCAGCTGAAAATGAGACATTTATAGCCGGGCTACAGCAGCTTTGGGATAATTTGGGATAATTTGGGATAATCTGGGATAACAGCCCTGTTCCTGTAGCCTTCACCAGCCAAGGACCTGAGCTACCTCTGGAATGTTTTGTGGAGTGAAGCAGCAACAGGAGCTTTCCCCACTAAGCTTGGTGCAGACTTTGAATTCAGATGCTGCACAGTAAATATTTTTCTCCTCTCTCCTAGGTCACATGAATTTTCAGATCAAGATTCTCTCCAGAGAAATGGTAAGGCTTTTGGTGTGCTCAGTCCCTGGATGCTGGTTCTGTTAGTGTGGCTGTAGAAGATTTCATTCCCAGATTCTGCTTCTCTTGGCATTGGAGACTCTTCTGTCACATGTTATGTTAAAGCATAACCCTCTTAAAAATACCCTGTAAAGGATTTACCTGTTAAAATAATAATTTACTGTCCAACTCTGAGATGCATTGAGAATGTGGAAGAAAAAGCCTTCAGCTTTTTTTAACCAAATGGAAACAGAGTTAAATGTATTTGCTGCAAGTCAAATATTTTCCAAGGCGAAATCAGTGATTCTGACTTACACATTTTGTGCAGAGATAATTATTGTTTGCATAAGAACTTGCAAGATTTTATAAGTGTGTGTTTTTACAAACGTGTGTTTTTATAAATGTGTTCATAATTGGATGTTTATAATATGCTAATAATGAAATAACACTCCTTCTTCTGCAGGTTACAAAGGTCATGTGAAGCCAAAGTTTAATGTCAGTCAGGTGGCAATTGCACAGGTAATGTCTGGAGGACTGGATCTGTGAAGCCTTTTCACAGCACGTTTAGGTCTTTCAGCTTACATTTACTGTATAAAGTTAATCTGTTTTAGTTTGTTTACAAGAAACAGCCAACAAAACCACCTAAAACCATTGTGATACAGTTCTGCCTCACCACTTGTGCAAATATTCCCTGCTTTTCTGAGGACTGAGGTGACACCTCAGGTGCTGTTGCTGGTGCTGGCTGGCCATGGGTTTGGGCACAGGCTGTTTCTGGAAGGACAAAATCCTTATATCCATATTCTCTACAATGAGATTTGACTGCTCTGACCAGCCTTGTTCTCATATCAGCTGGTACTGAAGGAAGAGCTGAAGCAAAACATCAGATTTCTGGTTTGTTTTTTTTTTTCCTGAGACCAGGCAGTAGGTCTTGTCAAAAAACTGAGCATAAAGGGCTTCCTTCCCAAAAGAAAATCACTCACCAAAAGTGATGCATTCCAATGTTAGTAACAAGTTGAATAAACGTCTCTCATGTGTATTTCTGAGGTGACAGCCTCGCCATTTGTATAAATACACTGATAGCCACTCAGCACATTTCCTGACCATGATCTTGCCTTGCTTTCAGCTTGCTGCTGTCAGTGCTTACTAATTTAAATCCTAAAACATCCCTGTGCCAGATGAAAGGTCCAGTATCAAAAGGGATCTTTCAGGGTCTGAGCTGAGAGTTATGGTTTGCTAATCTAAGCAGCACAAACACACACACTCACACAAAAGAAGAAAAATCTCTCTTTAAGCCAAGACAAAACCTTGGGGCTTAACTGGTGACCCTTCTGGAGCCTGGTAAGATGCTGTTTATGACTGGGACTCAGAAAACCTTTCCTGTTTTAATGCGGACTTGTTAGAAATAGTCATGCAGATATTGAGTGTGTTATCCTATTTGGATAGGGCAGAGATGGTGACTGGAAATCTGAGTGTGAAATCCGAGGATGCCAGTTAAATTCTTTAGTTCTTTCTGAGCCCTAAGTCAAAATGTCCTTTTGCTGTGAAATTTGGCTTTTAAGGGATGGCGTTTTTCTGGTGTCTGCAGGGGACAGGGAAGCTGCAGCCCCCGGGTTTTAATCCTGCAGCTGGTTTTGTGAAAGCAGGGATCCCTACTTGATCCACCCCATCCTGCCATTCCCCTGATTTAATGCCGTGGTGAGCCAAGCTACCTGCAGCCAGGTGTGCACTCAGACATTCCTCTCACCTTCCAGCATGGTGGGCTGTGTCCTTGGCACAACCTGAGTCCTTTCCAGTGGGCTGAAGCAATTCTTAGAGGTCTAGAGAGATTCCTGGAGAGTTTTCAGCTGAGGGGAGCACCTTCTGTGCTGGGGCTAGATGGTCTGTGATGTGCCACTAATTTTAGAAAAAATTAGGATTTTAGGCAAAAGATAGATTTGCTGGAGTTAATTAAAGCAGGTAGATAAATAGGCCTTGCTGGAAATAATTAAGAGTTAGTAGAAAGAAGCTGGACTTGAGATGGTTATCTCGAATTTAAATGACTAATTGCTTGTCACCTCTATGTTTGCTCATCTGGATTTGCAGTGAGAAAAGGAGAAACTGATAAATAGATCTAAATAAACACACACAGTTGTGAATCTTTTACATCTCGAAACCAACTCAAAAAGTCACGAAGGGAGGAAATTAGAGATCTCCCCGAGATCATTTGTATTGTTATCTATGGGAGGCGTTGAGAGTTCAGGGAGAGGAAGACTCGCCTTACTTTCTATTTTTATGACCCCTCCCCGTAAAAAAAGACCACAGACCCAATTCAGGGAGCAAACCGTGCATGCTTAACAGCCATTCAAGCTAATTACCATGGGGAGCAGGGAGTGGGAGGTGCTGGTGCTATGAATATGCAATAATTTAAAACTTTCGTAGATAAATAGACTCTGTGATGACTTGTGATTTTGCAGTGTTTTAGGGGATTACCCCATGCAGTTTCCTAGTGAATTAGACGTTACACTTTCTAACTTTAAATTGTGAGAGAGCCTCTGGTCCATCACAGTTAGACGGGTATTAGACCAATGCCCATATTTTAATAGAGCAGTGGGAAGGGGATGCAGCCAAGCATCCTGTGCCTCCTGCATCCCGAGCTGGCTCCTGTGCTCTGCTGGGATGGCGACTGCTGAGCCCACCTCTCCTGATGGCGATGCTCTGTGTGCTCCCCCAGGTTGGCAGCCCCAGCTGGAGCAGGGCAGGGCAGGGGGAAGGAGCAGCCCTGGGCTCGTTCCCCCAGAGCCCCTGCAGCCCCCTGAACGTCACCATCAACGGCAGCCCCTGCATCCTCTTCTGGGCCAGGAGGATCCTCATCAGGCTGCAGAACCACAGCCAGCTGGACCTGACAGACAGGACCTTTGGGGTCCACGCCACCGTGGATGTCGGGGACTCGAACTGCAGCCAGGACAGCGCCCTGTAAGGGGAATTCTGCTCGGCTGGGTAACCAGATAACCACTCTGGGAAGTGCTTGTGGCAGTGATGCCTTCAGATTTTAGCTTTTATACTAGCTTTTTATATTTTTAATATATTTTTATATATATTTTAATATATATTTTTATATATATTTTATATATATTTTTATATATATTTTTATATATATACATATATTTATGTTCTTATATATTTTTATTTTTTATTTATTTATATATATAATTTTTATTTATATATATTTATATTTTAATATATTTTAATTTTAAATTTATTTTTATATATGATTTCAATATATTTTTAATAGATATATTTATATTCTTATATATTTTAATTTTTCAATTTATTTTAATATATTATTTTAATATATTTTTATATTTTTATATATTTTCATTTTTAAATTTATTGTTATATATTATTTTAATATATTTTTATAGATATATTTATATTCTTATATATTTGAAAATTATTTATTTTATATATTATTTTAATATATATATTTATATTTTTTCATATTTTTTATTTCTTTTTATATATTTTTCTATATTTATTTATATTTTTATATATTTTTACATATTTTTAATATGTTTTAATATATTATTTTTATATTTAGCTTTTATGTTTTTCAAATCCTGTGCTGCTTTACTGCCTAACTCTAAACTCCCTATAAAGCGTTAGTTAATGTCTTCACGTTTTGGTCACACAAAACAATCCCTCTGTGCCTGTGGTCCAAGGACACAGCACAGCCTCAAAAGTATCAACAAAAGTGACTTGGGGGAACAAACTGGGGGTAAATGACTTCATTACCTGAAGCTGTAATTGCAGATTAATCCCTGATATGTAAATCGGGTTAAAATTTTATAAATTATATAATAATTATTGTGTCATAATATTAGTAATTATTAATGTCATTATGCAGTAATATTAATAGTATTAAAATATAATATTAATAAAATTAAAACATAGTAATAAATAGTGTACTATTATATTATACTATTATAATATAATAGTATAACAGTATAACAATAATTAATGTTATTCAATTACTATAACTATTAACAATTATATTTTATTATTATTAATAAATATGTAATCTATATTATAAAATTTTAAATTTAAAATTTTAAAATTAAATTTTAAATCTATATATAAAATTTTAAATTAAACAGATTTATAATTGTGTGAAAACCTCATGACCATTGTCCATCCAGGGTGCAGCCTGTGGGAGGCTTTGACAGCCCAAGGTGTATCTATTGGAGGCCTTTAATAAATTCCCACTTTATTCTTTTCACTCTGTCTGGCCTCTGTTCCAGGCAGCCACTCCAAGCCATCAGGAGAAGCTGCAGAGCCCCAGTCTTTTTCTGATGAAGCCCTGGCACTGCAGGCAGCAGGGGTTTGTGTAATTTAAGCCCAGCACACTCATACTCGGTTGTGCAGTGTGTGATCCCTCCTGGGGCAGCCAGCTGTGCTCTCAGTGCCCCGGGGCTGGAGCTGTTGCTCTGTGTCAGCTCCAGATGTTTCACACAGCTGCTTGTGGGGTTGGAGAGGGGATCCTGCCCTGAATGTGGGGCTCGGGTGCTACCCATGAATAATTATCCCTTCATGGGGTGTGTGCCAGTCAAGCCTTTTTGTGCTACCTAAAAACAGAGGCCAGACAAAATTAAGATAATAAAAAGCAATTCTATTTATTGAAGGTCTTTCAGGTGTGTTTAGGGCAGACAAAGCCCCCCAAGGGCTACACCCAAAATGGACCACGGGTCACAGGTTTCACACTTTGATAAGTGTGGTCCATTTCCATATTGGGGTTAATGTCCCAATTGCAGCTCCAGGTAATGAAGTCATTTACCCCCAGTTTGCTGCCCCAATCCCTTTTGTTTCCATCTCTGGGGCCTGGGGCAGTGAGGGGTCCTTGATTGCCAGCCTGGAGAGGAATTGTTGTGTGTGCCCAAAGTGGGAGAGCAGCAGCTCACACTGGGTGTGGAGTTTAGAGTGACACACCAAACAACTGCAGGGTTACAAACACATTCAAAATATAAAAACTGAAATCCCAAGGCATCACCAGCAGTGCTGCACAGGGTGCAGGTCTGTATTTGGATGGTCACCCCAAATCCCAAATCCCAAATCCCAAATCCCAGGTGATCCTTGAGGGGCTGGAGACAAAGAGTTCGCATGTGGCACAGGAGTGTCTGAAAACCTGAGCTCTGCACACCTGCCTGCCATTAATTCCTTCACTACCAACAGCTTTTAGCAGCTTTTCTCAGTGTTTCTCACCCTGAGTGAGAAGCATTCAGCCAAATTCTGCTTTTTGTGCTTCTCACGCTGAGTGAGAGCTCAACACGGACCCCACTGCATCCAAAATTCTCCAGAGCCTTGGCTCTTCTAGGAAGGCAGGTGGTATTTTTTAATTTCTTTTCCCACGTGCCTGACTGCTTCTCTCCCCCCATGCAGCGTGCTGGCCTCGTGGCTCACACCAGATTCCACTCTGGGAGGCCTAAAAATCAAGAGATAGATTCCTAATTAAACATCAGGACTGATTCGACCCCATAAAGGAAGTTTAAATCTGTAGTGACACACACAGCAGTAAAAATAACATGATCGAAAACCATCAGTTTCATTTATTTCCTACGCAACGTTTCAGTGTACATCTAAATATGTTCTCACTGAAAAGTAGGTGTTACCTCTTTCTGATTGTACAACACAAGGTGCACAGACATTGGGGTGAGGTTACCAGAACGCTAAAAGCGAAACTGAAAAATAACCCAGCATCACAATATTCAGTAAGGCAGTTTGAATACTACATCATCATTCACAGAATGAATATTACATCATGTGAAATAATCCAGCACTCTTTTGACAGGCAGAGGGAGAGCATGGAATAAACTTATGTTAAAAATCAAAAAGTGATAACAAACATTCCTCCCTCTCTTCTGGCCTACAATTTGAAAATAATCTTAGTCTGATTAGTAAGTATTTTAACCTAACAGAAAAGAAAGTAAGGCAAAATTAAGGGTTTCAAAACACAGAGAATGGTATCAGATATAATAATCCAAGATGCATTTTTTTCTTCTAGTTGAATGGCACATTTGCCTGTGTCCAATCCTCAGCTAGCTCTGACTTCCCTTTGTAATAAAGCAAGGGATGGTCAGGATTCAGTGTCCTGTCTTAGGGGACCAGTGTTACCCAAGACGTCTGGATCACCTGGGAAATTGTGGAGCTGGCTGTTTTTTATTTTGATTGTTTTTCTGTTTGCTTGTTTTGAAGTTTTTGTTGTTGGTTTTGTTTGTTTGTTTTTTTATTTCCTCAAGCATTCTTCAGCTTTACTTTTGGAGGCCTTTCAGAACCTGCATGCTTTCACTATGCTTTTTTTTTTCTTTCTCTTCCTTGAACAATGAGAATCCCCATACATGTTTTAAGAGGCAAGATATTACTTTTAAGTGAGATGAATATATTCAGCCTAATCATGTACTGCATTAATTATCCTGATAGGGTCTTTCACTTTATTTTCACTGTATCCAGGTGCCCAAGGCTGCTGCAGGTGAGCACTGCAGAGCTGCCTCACAGCCAGGGCATCTGTGAAGAAGGAACATGGAAATCTGAACTCTCACCTCTTCTTTCTTCCACGCTCTGATGTTTGAAAAGAGGAGGACAAGGTTTACACTTGCCAGTGACAGGCAGGGGTGATGCTTGACTGAGATGTCATGGCTCCAGGAGGGGAGCACAAATCCCCTGAGCCCAATTATCAGCCAAGGTGGGAAGCAGTGGGACTGAGTTGTGTTGGAAGTTAAACATGAATTTCTATTCTTTCTGGGTAGCCTAGGCCTCGTTCCAGTTAACAGGTGAATGAGTACATTTCACTGGAGGAATATTTAATCCTTTCAGGTTTTTTCCCCACTGACTTTAAGGGTAGACTGAGCAAAAAAATTCCACGTATAATTGAGCTTAATCTTTCTGTGATGCTTTTTTCTCTGAAGGTTTCTGAATTTTTTTCCCTAGCCTGATGTTACTTGCTTTTTGACCTAGGCTTTCCCTGAAGTTTGGTGACATTGGCAATCTAAAGGGACTTGTTATCAGGTAAGTTTATATAATAAAAACCTTACCAGATAATAACACAATGTTAAGATTCATTGTTATGCAGCTGCTTGGGGAATCAAAGAGAATTTGTTTAAGCAAAAATAATGTGGGAGAAACTCCTGTATAACTGAAACACCTCCATTCAGCACGTCTGTCTGTCACCTGCCTTGTTTCATTAAGGCATTTTTTCTTCTACATTGACTTTTCTACTCGTGGAAACGTTTGGGTCATTTCTTTTGTGTAGAATCTTCCCTTGTCTGAGATTTTAGCTAAACCTTGCTACTTCACTACAGACTCTGACCTACTTTATGTTTGCTTCTTGGTGGTAGAAGAGAGCAGCATTTCTTGATAAGTGACTTTGCACACATCGGGTGGAGGTTGGGTACAACATCAGTGTTGCATTCACAATTTCCCCAGTAATTACACAAAATCCCCTCATAGTCTTCTTGCTTTGTGGGAGAAGCCAAACTCCTTCAGTTGCCACAGCAAATACAGAATCACAGAATCCCAGGATATTTGGGGTTGGAAGGTGTCTTGGTTTGAAAGACAGGTGTCTGCTAAGAAAGGCAGAAGCTTCTCTTTTTTTGAAAATGCAGAATGTAAACCCCCTCCCTCCAAATTATCATAATTTTGAAATTCAGGGGCTCTCAGGCAAGGCTATGGGAATAGGAATAACAGTTCTTTGCCAGGACAATTCCAATAGCAATGCAGGATTGCAGAGAACAAACCCAGAGCAGGGGCAGAGGGAGAATCCAAGGTGCCCCGTCAGTCAGTCAGGGTTGGTGCAGTCCCATCCCATGGTGGCTGATCCTCCTGCAGGGACAGATGTGGTTCTGCTGGAGCAGGGCTCCTGCACAAGGTGCACTTTTCCTCCAAAGCTGCAGGGATGATGTGCAAGGCTCTGGTTTTCCTCTGGGATCCAGTGGGAAAAGGCTGCTCTGCTGTTCCAAATCTCCCCTTTGATCTGGGTAGGAAATGCTCGGCTCCTGCCCTGGCTGGAGCATCTCCCCATGGGATGATGGAATTTGATCAGCCCTGCCCTGGGACTGCATGGCCATGGACAGGAGAGATCTCCTGGAGGGAGGATGGGCTGTGGGGAAGAGAAAGAACACTGCAACAGCTGGGTGAACAGCTGGGATAGAGCACACACTGCTGGGCACTGCCTGGGCTGAACACTGAGACACAAGGGATGTCTGGAGATGCTCTGATCCATCCCCCTGCCCAGGCAGGAACACAGCAACGTGTCCAGCTGGGGCTGGGATGTCTCCAGAGAGGGACACTGCCTGGGCAGCTGTTCCAGGGCTCTGCCACCCTCTGTGGAATGTTATCCCTCCCTTTCCAGACTCCATGGAAAGAGCAGGAGCTCACTCTGATACAACCTGCTCACACCAGCGAGTCGCATGAATCCCAAGGCATGAATTTAACAGCTGCAACCCTCTGGCTCATTCCCTGCCTCCTCTCTGTTCCCACACGGCTTTCCCAGGCTCCTGCTGACCACCAGCTCCTACCAGCTGTCCGTGCAGAGCTGGTTCAGCTTGCAGAGGCTGCAGCTGCTCTACAACCACTCGGTGCAGGCGACCTTCAGCGCCCCGGGGATCGGCGCGCCCGCCACCTCTTCCTTCCACTGCCACCACCTCAGCAGCCTGCACAGACACGATGCTCTGCTGGTCCCCAGCTCTGCAGACGACCTCTCCCACCTCTGGGAGGTCACCTTCATCGACTTCCAGGTGATGCCATGCGTTTCAGCCTGGGTGGAGGGGAGGTTCTGCCTTTCTGTTTGTCGCCTTCCGTGCTCATTTTACATTGGTGCCTTACCTGTGATGCCTTCTGGGGCTACCTAAAAACAGAGGCCAGACAACACTAAGACAGCAAAAATCGGTTCTGTTTAATGAAGGGCCTTCAGGTACGTTTAGTCCATCCAGGGGCTGCACCCAAACTGGACCACGGGTCACAGTTTTCACACTTTGATAAGTTTGGTCCATTTCCATATTGGGGTTAATGTCCCAATTGCAGCTCCAGGTAATGAAGTCATTTACCCCCAGTTTGCTGCCCCAATCCCTTTTGTTTCCATCTCTGGGGGCCCATTCCCAGCCTGGAGAGGAATTGTTGTGTGTGCCCAAACTGGGAGAGCAGCAGCTCACACTGGGTGTGGAGTTTAGAGTGACACACCAAAGAACTGCAGGGTTACAAATGTATGGAAAATATAAAAACCGAAATCCTAAGGCATCACATGGAGCATGAAATAGAAACTAAGACTTTTCCTGCCCTGATTAATGTCTGTTCTGTGTAGTCTTTCTGCTTGTGTTCCCTCTAGTGGCAAGCGAATCTAATTTCCTGTCTCAGACTGTTCTGAGCTGAGCTCTCACCAATAACAGCACCACACACCCAGGCACGGGGATCATCTCACTTCCCTTTTGATGCTTAGGAATTTTAACCTTGTGCCCTGGCTATAGTCACCCCAGCCTGCCTCTAAAGCCATTGGATAATTCCCCTGACCCATCTTAAGTCCTTATTTTAGGATGAGATTAATAATCTTCTGAAAGTGCCAATTCTTCTTTGTTTGACAGTGAGGGAGCCTCAGATGGCAGGATTAGAGTGTCTTGCATTTAGATACCTGAGTCAGAGGGCATGAGGAGCTAAAAAGGAATGGAAAAAGCTGATCCCCTTTTGTCACCGTGTGAGAAATGTCCGTGGACTGACTTAGTGAGGCAGAGAGTCAATTCCCTGCATGCCAGAGTGCTAAAATCCATATTAGAACTGAACCACGGGTAAAACTTGGTGTTTTCCATAGCTGGGTGCAGCTTCCTGTGCTTCAGCTGGTTTGCTGTCACATACCCCCCATGTGGAACTGGTGAGAAAAACCTTGTCCTAGGGCAGGCACCTGAGAGTATTTCCTGGTTTGTCATGGTGAAATTCATGCAGTCTGAGGCAGAGGCTCTGGAGACTCTCAGCAAGTGATGCTGGAGATGCACAGTGAACATGAAAGGTACCAGGCTTGCAATTAAACATTGCTGGGGCACCAAGAGTGAGTGTGGGAGGTTTTGTTTGGAAGTCAGCCTCAAATCCTTTGGGCTGCAGAGTGGAGGGGATTAGAATAGCTGTCAGTTTCAGAAGACTGACCTGGATAATCTCTGAGCATTAGCTCCAGCCATCAGCAGGAGACACAAATTTGCAGTGTGCAGGTGAAACCAGAAATCCTCACTGCCACCAGGAGCAAACTGATGGAGCACCAGGGCTTGATTTAACGTGACCCCTCTTGTTCCCCCTGCAGATTCAAGGTTTTAACGTGAAAGAAGGACATTTTGCCTACGCCAGAGACTGTGCATCTTTCTTCTCCCCAGCAATCCTGATGGGGCTGGTGATGTCCCTGGTTCTGCTGCTGGTCCTGGCCTATGCCCTGCACATGCTCCTCCACCTGAAATCTCTCGACAGGCACTACGAGTGCAAAGCTTCTCCTGCCTATTTTGCACAGATGAAGGACAGTGACATGGGGGATGAGAAGGAGCCATTGAGGAACAGTGGAAATGAGTCCTATGAACTCAGGAACCAACAGTTTGGTAAAATTTATATTTAGATGTTTTCCATGTTTAGTGTTTCCTTCTGCTGGCACTGTTGTATGTAGTCTGTGCAGATTTTTTTTACCAGTTGATGAAAGAAAAAGTAGGTAACAGATTGTTTAGCCAGTTATTCACTGATAATCATCTGAAAGAGGCCTTGGGAAAGAAGCTGAGAAAAAAAATTTCCATTGTGAGTATGATAGATTCATGTTGTTGGACTTTATTCCTGCAGGAAAAAGCCAAAATGCATAGCTCTTCATCCAGGTCTTGAAGAGAGAATCTGTAATGGACACTTTGAAATTAAATAAAGGTTAAACAATCCCCCAAACCAAACTCTTTGTTTATTCTTTCAGAAGTCAAGATTTCCCCTAATTTTATATTTGCTCTGTGTCCTGACAAAACAGCAACAGTTTCTTCCTCAGGATGTGTTTTCCTTTTATTTCCCAAGTCACAACCCCTCCTCTTTTGCCCCCATAAACTCCTTTTCCTACTCTGGAATCTTCAGAGCCCCACACAGGGTGTGTTTTTATCCACTGCTTGTATGAAATACGGGAAATATGGGAAATGTGCTGCAGGACAGCAGCACCCTGGTGCTTTCCTGTGTCTAAGCTGGAGGTTTACCCCGAGGATCTGATGGGAAAACACCAGACATCTGCTCACAAAGGCTTAGCCTCAACTCCCCAGCTCAGCCCCGTGCCAGGAGATGGATTATGAGCATTATATCCTGTAATGCCAGGTTAATTTCTTTCCTACCAAATCCCATCAGACTCCCTCAGGACTTCTACCTGGATGGAGATTGCCAGATGGAAAATACATATAGACAGAGGGCTGGAAGCTGCCAGAAGTGAAAAGGACACTGTGATATGATTTTCACTGCTGCTTCTGGGAGTTTAAGGTGCTGCCATCCCACTCATCCTTTCTTCTGTTAGAGGCAAAGTTTGGGAAGTTCAAATTAGCCACAGTTCAGCTCTGATTTCCAGCAAATAAGAACACAGCAATGTTCTTAGCTCTGCAGTGCTTTTATGTCACAAATAATGGAAACCCCAGCGTGACAGAAAATCAATCCAAACCAGATTTGTGAGCAAATGCCTTTTTAAATTTTAGATTAGAGAATTAATTAGTTGTTTGAAGCCTTTGAAATGGTACTGCAGTGGTCTTTAAATACCCTTCAGAGATGGCCACATACATCCTCTCTATTGGTACAGGTGACTAGATATGGAGTCCTAACAGATTAGTTCATCTAGGAAAGCACTTCAGAGGGGGAAAAAAATATATTTTTGACACGTAACCAGGTGTAATAGACAAGCTTTTGAGGACTTGCCAAGGCTGCCTGTGGCCAGCTGCTGCCAAATTTTTTTCCCCTTCCATGAAAGGACTAAACGAAAGCATGAATTCCCAAATCCCTGGTTCTCCAGGCACAGGGGACCCTCTTCCTGCCACAGAGGTAATTTCTCCTCCTGGCTGGTGTCTGGTGATAATTCTGATAATTCATTTCCTTGCATGGTTTAAATGGGCAAATCAACACCGTGGCTGTGAGAGGTTCTACAAGACTGGGATTGAGAATAAGGGAATGTCCCTCTGGTCTCTCACTCCTCACCCCCTTTTCCAATCCAGCTGTATTCCCTTTGCTTTCCCTTGGTTTTCAGGGTGAACATCTGCTGCCTTAGTGCTCGAGATGCTCAGCACTGCAAATCTCCAGCACGTGCCTGCCCAGATTTTTTGGTGCAGAATTTCAAGGCTTGTGTGTGTGTGTGTCCCTCCCAGCCTCCCCTGAACAAGAGACAGTAATTACTACCTGATAACTTACAAAGGAAACTTCAGAAGTGAAAGAGAATGCAGATAAAAGTAAAAAAAAAAATAAATTAAAAGAAAAAAAGAAAAAAAAAAGATTCTTTCAGTTTGTCAGCTTTTTCTAAACCATGGCATGACTGGGATGTCCTGGGGGAAGGAATACACATTGCAGTTATCTCTGCCTGGCAGGGGAAGGTAATTCTCCTGTGCCAGGTAGCCCCTGTGTCATCACAATTCTGCTCAAATGACAGAAGGATTTAGACAGGATAAGTACACCAATTGAATTAGATAGGAAATACGTTGTTCATGACAGGACTGGAAGGATAAGCCATGTATGTGTAAAGAGTTAATGATGGTGGAAAATGCACCAGAAGAGAAAAAAAATCATCATAATTGCAGTTTCTATCTCTTCGTGCCATGTATAAAAGCAAGCACCCATGGCTGAAAAACACAAAAATGTGTGTTCTTACATTCCCAGTAAGCTGTGAGCCAAACAATCTTTATCAAATGCACATTTTGGAGCAACAGAAACATTCCACTGCCTCGGTCCTGAAACAGGAAAATTAAATTCAAAATTATTTGTGTGCTACGGAAATTACATGCAGTGGCACTAACAGACTAATTTATAAAATACAAGCTTTTTTTTCTCACATGCATAATTTCATTTCTGCATGAGGACACCTCAGGCTTCCCAGCGTGTATGTGTTCACTCAAACAGAAACCTTACAGCATCCTTTCAAAACAGATTCAGTTTTTCAAATTCAGGCTCCCATCCACTCCCACTCCGAGCTAAAAGGAAGATTCTCACTTCCTTTAACTCAAACAGGATAAATTTCACAGGCTGTCATAATGCTGAATTGAACAAATGAATACATTTGTTCCTCATACATTTCATCTGCAGCAGTTAAAATGTTGTATAATTTCCCCTCACCCCAATATTTGACAATTTTACATCTGCAGGAAACTGGATTTTCAGATGGAACTGAAGTGGTGGAGTTTTGGCTTAGCATTAATTATAAATGCACAAGGAATAATCAATGTCACTGCCAAGGCAAGGAGGCAAAGTAATTTGTGTCTGGCAAGTAACAGTTCCAGGCAGCCAGAATAAACAGATTTATTTCTTTCCTTCAAGGTTTTTAAATGGTGGCGTTTCACTCCCATCCTTAAAACACTGATTCTTGCCACAGCAGCTTTGGTGTTTCTGATGTTCTTCTTCTAATTCAAGGGTTTCCAAAAAGCTGGGTGCAACCTCTCATTTCAGAAACTTTCCCCAGGAGTGCAGAAGGCATTTTCAGGGTGGGTTTGTTCTTCACCATTATTGAACCCCTCCTGAGGGGTTCTCCATCTCCAGTAAGCCTTGTGACATCCCATTTAGCTGGTGTGTGATGGGCCTGAAATCTTATTTCATGATTCCTAGGTCACCCCTTAATTTGTTTGCTGTAACAATACAGAAAATCAATACAAAATTTGGTGTTATAGGGCAAAACCTGTATGAAATCAGAAGGAAGTGTTTAATCTTGTGTGAGTGTATATATATATATATATATATATATATATATATGTATGTATATATATATATATGTATGTATATATATATGTATGTATATATATATGTATATATATATGTATATACACATATATACACATATATATATATGTATGTGTATATATATGTGTATATATATATATGTATGTATATATATATGTATATATATATATATGTATATACACATATATACACATATATATATATATTTGCACCTTTTTCCTTCATAAATCAGAAATTGCAACTTTTTTCTCCTGAAAGAGGTGTAAGTTTACTCACAACTCACATTATGTTTGAAGCCCAACAAAGAGTTTCAGTTCCTGCAAGTTTTGGAGCAGCCTTCCTGAACGTTTTGCAGCTACCTCTGAGTGCTTTTTCTGGGTGAGGTTTTCTAATCTATCAGCATGCCTGCCTAAATATCTGAATTATTTATTACTAACTGGTTACTGCAAATAATCTCCAGGCTTGTTTGCAGGTAAGTCCTGCTGCTTGGGGATATAAAGGAAAATTCACTTGGGGTAGAAGCTGGAAAAGGAGGTTTTCCAATTAATGAAGCAACAATTTTTGTTTGGCCCCATGATGTCCCTACCACCACTGAGCTGCCTCTCAGGTGTTCTGGACACAGTCCACAGCTTTCCTGTCATCTCTATATTCTGCTGTGAGAAAAATTCACTATCAGTCTTCTCTTATTAAAAAAAAACAAAACACCATAAACCTCAAAAAAAAAAAAAAAAATCTGAGTTTTGGTCAATGATTTCCCATTTTTCTTTAAGCTAAAGCTGGTCTTTCCAGTGAAAAGGAATTTCCAGCATTTTTTCTTATCACAATGAGCAGGTTTTTCACTCCCAGCTGCAGTTTTCTGTCACAAAACATCAATCAAGGCCCTTCAAGAGACTGAAAAGCCCAATTCCAGTTATGCCTAAAACTGCACAGATGTGAAGCCTGAGAGAAAGGCACAGTTTTGACTTCACTTCTTGAAAAAGCCTACACTCAACCACTCTGCAAACACAGCCTGGTGAAATGGAGTGAGGGACCTGACAAATCCTGCCCCTAATCAGCAAAATGAGTGTGGTGGAAATCCTTAAACCTGCTCCCAAATTAGCATATCCTCTTATTAATTTTATTAATTATTATTAATGTTCTTCCTTTTCGGATCTGTTTCAGCTGGCTCGAGGTGACTTGGCTCCCGGAACAACACAGGAAAGAATCTTAAATCCATTCTGTATTATATATTTTGTACCTTTTGATCCCCTTGTTGCCTGTGGTGCCACCTAGGAATTTTTAAGGGTTGAAATGGTTTACATAAACACAGTTGCAGTAAAACTCATGGTCTGACAAAGTCCCTTGGGATTGTTGTCCCCAGGATACGTCATGCAGCCCCTGGAAATTTGCAAAACTCTGCAGGGAAAATAAAAAAGGCACAGAATTACACATATAACCTTGCTGTGGTGCTGGGAAGATTAATGGGTCACCAGCAGAGGGGAAATGATAGTGTTAACCTCTCCAAAGGCAGATTCTTCATGTCATTAAAGTGATCCGAAAATCTTCATTTCTCCTGAAAATCTGCTTAGTGAATTACATAAACCCCTGGTTGCAATTTGTGTGGCAGTAGCTGGAGCATCGTTCTCCAGTAGTGCCTGAATATGTTTGGTTCTGTTCCTTCGGCTAGGAAGACATTTCTAGGCCATGTTTAATATTTTATTTTTGCTGTTCTTTGCTCTGTAGATTTTAGGGGGAACTCTCACTTTACGTGCAAGATGTGCAGGATCTAGGTGTGACACTGGGACCTCACTAACTTTTCTTTTATCCTTCCAGACTCTGACATGAATAAAAGGTTTCCATTATTACAGCTTTGCTGGATTTTTTTTGGTGGTCCTTTAAGAGACCTGAATTATTCTAATAATGTCTGAATTATTCTGAATTAGTGAAGCCTCATTTCTTCCAGGACAGGCTGGGAAGAATGGCTGGGAATTTTGAAGGAAATGCAGGTAATAATTGATAGATGAATTATGGAGAATGAAGCCCCCCATAAGCAGAACCCACCCAGAGTTATGGAGAAGCTTTTCCTGGTTGTGATTAACTCCTTGGTCTGCTGGATCAGGTCCCCAGCTGGTCTGTACACCATTTTAGATGCTGTGTGTGTTGCTTTGCCTTATTTATTCCCACCACTTCTGGCCCAATTTAAAGTGCAGGAATCTGGAATGCTGGGAAAGACAGTGGGGATCCCTCCAGAGGGCTTTGGAGTTGGCATGGGTGGGTCAGAGCAGAGCTCTGTGCCATGGGGCACCTTCCGGGGGTCCCTCTGGCTCAGTGTTTGCTGGGAAGCCTCATTTCTGTTCCCTGTGCCCATCTCACCCCTCTCTGTGCTTGGTTTGCTGCGATTGTCCCCTCCTGGCTGTCTCTCGGGAATATTGATTGGCACCTGCCCTAATTAGCCCCAGGAGAATCCTGCCTGTGGCTTTGTCCCTCCTGTGCCTCTCCTGCCACACAGGGCTGGTGACAACTTTCCCTCGGATGGCTCCTGCCTGTGCCCTTGTGTGTCAGTGTTCAGCCCAGGCAGTGCCCAGCAGTGTGTGCTCTATCCCAGCTGTTCACCCAGCTGTTGCAGTGTTCTTTCTCTTCCCCACAGCCCATCCTCCCTCCAGGAGATCTCTCCTGTCCATGGCCATGCAGTCCCAGGGCAGGGCTGATCAAATTCCATCATCCCATGGGGAGATGCTCCAGCCAGGGCAGGAGCCGAGCATTTCCTACCCAGATCAAAGGGGAGATTTGGAACAGCAGAGCAGCCTTTTCCCACTGGATCCCAGAGGAAAACCAGAGCCTTGCACATCATCCCTGCAGCTTTGGAGGAAAAGTGCACCTTGTGCAGGAGCCCTGCTCCAGCAGAACCACATCTGTCCCTGCAGGAGGATGCAGCCACCATGGAATGGGACTGCACCAACCCTGACTGACTGACGGGGGCACCTTGGATTCTCCCTCTGCCCCTGCTCTGGGTTTGTTCTCTGCAATACTGCATTGCTATTGGAATTGTCCTGGCAAAGAACTGTTATTCCTATTCCCATAGCCTTGCCTGAGAGCCCCTTCATTTCCAAATTATAATAATTTGAAGGGAGGGGTTTACATTCTGCATTTCAAGAGAGGCTCCTGCCTTTTTTAACAAACACCTGTCTTTCAAACCAAGACATCTTGTCACACCACTGCTGCCTGACCTTCTCTGACTGCTCACCAGTTACACACCAATATCTGCTTTGGGCACCATCTCACAGGACAGCAGAGAATTCTCTCCCCTCTTCCTCCTGCTCTCTTCCATCTCCTGGTGATGCCTGCAGAAGCTCCCTGGAGCAGATGCTGGGCAGAGTTAAAGGAATAAACTGGGATTTATTAAAAAGCCTTCCAAGGATTCACCTTGGGCACTACAAGAGCCTGGCCATGGCTACACCCAGGATGGACCCTGGGTCAGGAGTTTCACACTTGGATCAGTTTGGGTCCATTCCCACCTTGGGGTTCATTGTCCAGTCCCAGCTCCAGGCTCTGCAGTCCCACCCTCCCAGATTCTCTCCTCCATTCTCTGCTGTTTGCACTTTTTGGGGCTGGAGCTGCAGCTGTCCTTGGTTGTGGGGCTGGAAAAGGATTGTTCGGTGTGCCTGAGCTGGGAGGAGAACTTGGAACACTTTGTGTGGAGTTCAGAGTTCTATCCTAGTGCAGTGCAGAATGTGGAAAATAGGAAAACTCAGTCTCATAATCTGAAGGTTGTGAGCTTGATCCTCACATGGGGCACCACTGTGTTGTGTTTTATTTTCTTTTTTCCAGGGTCGAGATTAAATGAGCAAGATGGTGTTTCTTGTATTTTTTGTTTGGACTCAGATGTTTATTAATTCTTATCTATGTTACAGCCTCACAAACCGTGAGTTCTACAGCACTTCATGCTAACAAGCTAAAATGGAGCTGTATTTCTTTTTCTGCAAGGCCTTTTAAGGGCAAACTGTTAATTAAGATATGACACCTAAATTATTTTTACTTTTAACCCAATAACCAACTACTTGTGGCCCACAATGTGGACTTTTCTAATTACACAATATCACCTAGACCCATGAAGAAGAAGGTGAAGAAGGACAAACCTCTGCCCCAAAACCCTCAATTTTGCTCTATCATCTATCTATCTATCTATCTATCTATCTATCTATCTATCTATCTATCTATCTATCTATCATCTATCTATCTATATTTTACTGTATTCTAAACACTTAAAGGCTACGTTTTCTAGCATGTGACATTACACACTTCTATTCAAATTGCACACCCATGATCCCAGTTCTATCACTCAGTTTTGGAAACCTTCTCCACGGCCTCAGGTCAAAAGCAGAGTTCTCCTGGAGATCAGTGCCTGTCAGCACAGAAAGTTTAAAATTTTCAGTGACCAGGGTTCCAGCAGTTAAACTTAAGGCATCATCCTTGCTGTCCCTCCCAGCCTCTTCTGAACTCTGAGTGGTTTTACGCTTGACAAGCCTGAGTGGTGCTGCTGCCTCCCCTCCCACAGATTTATTCCTTGGAGTCTGTGCTTCCCCTCCTGGCTCCTGGTGGCTGTCAGATGTGATTTCCCCTGGTCCTGTACATGATTTGCAGCAGAGGAGCAGCCAGCAGCCTCAGGCTTCTTCCTCTTCCATGAGAGGGTCAGGTCACGCTGGCTGTGATGAGCCTGGCCAGTCTGGGGCAGGAAATATACTCAATAAGATGCTTGGGGGGAAGGCAGCTCTTCTACAGTCCCAACTTGACCCCAGGTAAAGATGTGGGACATTTTTCTTCCTCCTCACATCCTGAAAACCTCGTGGCAGAGAGCTGTGTCTTGCTGGAGGAGAGATTCCAGGAGGCCAAAAGGGTCTGGAGACTGCCTGAGAAGGGCCAACTGCAGGAGGAGAACTTCAAATACACCCAAACTCTTTACCACAGAAATCTGAACAGGAGGATGAAACATGAGAGCATAAATAAGTTTATTCAAAGATACAAAAACCGCCAAACAAGCAGTATTTATTCAGATAAACCCTCCAATCTAAGGAGATGGGGTTGCTTTATGGGGCTGTATCTCAGACAAGTCAGCTGAATTTATTTGTGCCATTCATGTTTAGGATGGCACAAGGAATTCCTGGGGTGCAGAGGAATTGGGATGGCCTCAACAGCAGGGACTGGGATCCTCCAGCTGCAGGATTTGGGATCCTCCACCTGCCCTCCTGGGGTTCAGCTGGTGGTGGAGCAGGAGAGGGGATCTGTGGCTCTGCAGGTGGGGATGCAGCCCCTGGAAGGGGTGTTTTGCTCCCCTGCCTGCTCCTGGCTCTGGTTCTCTCTGCAGTGACCTCCTCATTGTGCTTGGGCAGCTGGAGGGCATCATTCCCCCAGAGGAAGGAGATTCTGCTCCTGAGTTTTGCTTCTACAACTGCAAATATCTGAATTGGGTCCTGTGCCAGATTCCAGGAGGCTCCAGGGTGCCAGCTCTCTCTGGCAGATGGCAGCTGCCCAAACCACAGACTCACAGAATCCCTGAGGTTGGGAAATCCCTCCCAGCCCATCCAGTGCCCCCCTTGTCCCCAGCCCAGAGCTCTGAGTGCCACCTCCAGGAATTCCTTGGCACCTCCAGGGATGGGCACTCCACTGCTGGAAGACAAGCCCCATGAGGAGTTGTCTCACAGACTGACCCACCATCCCTGCAAACCCAGGCTCCTGCACCTTCTCCCTGCTGTCAGATCCTGAGTATCCCTATCAAACACACATTTTCATCCCCAGTGCCCAGCCTGCCAGCAGAGACACCTTCCCTGAGCTCTGGTAATGCCCCAGAAACCTCAGGATCACATTCCTTCAGGCTGCAGCGCCAGAAAACCATTATTTGTTAACAGGGCTTGGCTCACAAACTGCTCTGGAAACAACCCCTGCGGGATCCCATCACCAGCAGCTTTATGGCAGATACCAAAGGCAGCATCTGCCATCCCACACAACCACTCTGGACACCCTTCCCGGAGTGCCAGAGCTGCTGAGCAGCCCAGGCATCCTCAGCTCTGGGCTGTGGGGCCCGGATGGATGGCTCAGAGCCACCTGTGCCAGGTGTGCTGTGGGGGGACAGGGACAGCCAGGTGTCCTCCAGGGACGTGGGGGCAGGAGGGAGAAGACAGACAGAACTATTGTCTCTTTAAATGAAGGGATGGGATTACAAATGTGCCAAAGACGATTTATTGCTCCAGTTCACATCAGCCTCAGGCTGATGAGATTTAGAGAAGCAGGAATTCAGCCACAACTTAAAGTAGTCACAAGTTTCTTTGTTACAAGGCCATATATAACATTTTAATCCAATAGAAAGTTGCTATGAAGCTAATTTTGCCTTTTTAACCTATCACCTTTACTTAATTCTGCTGCACTGCAGAATTACTGTTACATGCACACACATATAATTCTGTTATAACACTTAGACTTTTACCTTACCTTATACTGCACTACACTATAAAGTTCTTTACCATCTTATCTAATACAGTTTCTTACCTATTTAAGGCATATTCTTACTTATAACTATGGAAATATAAGCCTATAATTTTCCTGCCTTGATGTCTGTTTTTACAGAATCTGCATTTTTACATTCTATTTTTGCACCAATCCAGGCTTCTTCCAAGGCTGCAAATCAAACCCTTCAGTATCTCTGGAAGTTTCTACCTTCCCATTTCCCATGGACAGGATGGGAATACACACCTTGGGAGTGGCAAATTTATACAGAGAGTGACCAGAAGGATCCCAGGAGATGTTGTTGCATTTTCCATCTCAGAGAGGTGTGAAAGTGTCTGACACCAACCCTGTTTTGCTCTGTGTGATGTTTTTTATGGAGAATTCTGCAGATTGCAGGTCTGACTCCACTCCTGGCTGGTGGGAGGCTGGCAGTGTGTTTAGAAAGGAGATGGATTATCCCTAATTATCCCAATTAACGTAATTTCATTTTGCAGCTGTGGACCAGCCTTGTCCTTGCAAGGTTAAGGTTTCCCTGGCTGACCCTGCACACACCACCCAGCTCTGCAGAGTGAAGAGAGCCCCAGAATTAAGCAGATATGTCCCCCCCATCAGCAGCATCCCTTGTCAAAACGTCGTTTTCATTTCTTTATCGTTGTGAAACACTGCAATTCCATGCAGGACTTATGGAAAACTGAGTGCACAGAAGCTCTTTCCAGAAGGTGAGTGCACAGAAAATCCATGCTGGTTTTGTCCACATCAGGAAACCAAGAATTCTCTGCAGAGTTTCCACCAGGTAAATTTTAGCTTTTCATTTGTTCCAGAGAGAAACTGGAGCAAGAAAAAAATAATAAAATCTAAAAGCTTGAAGAATTTTTATTTTGATCTCTTTGGGCAGCTGAGAAGTCTCACGCTACCTCTACATCGAAGCAAATAAAAAACTTGTGTGTTCTTTTGACAAGCTGGAGCTCCTGTTGGAAGCAGCCTACTCAGAATTAAAAAGTTGCAGCATCAGTGCTAAAAGAACAGTAACACTGAAAAGCAGCAGCTTCATCTGCTGTTTCTTCTCCTCCTGCCTCCCCCTTAGGCACAAATCAGTGTTTTTTAAATTTCTCAAGAGGTCATTAATTAACACCTCACTGCCCAGATTATTTTGGTGCTTGCTGATCTCAGGGTGAACTTAAGACACCGGAAAACTGATTTTTCTTGTTAATTAATGGACTTTTCTTGAATCTAAATTAGCCAGTGTTGTCTCCAGGGGCAACGTTTGCGTGGGCTTAGTAAAACCAAATTTAATTTCTGCAGTCCTCTGAATGAAAGAGGTTTTGCTTTAGAGCATATTTAATTTTTAGTTATATTGTTTTTTATTTATACTGATTTTTACCTAGGCAGCTTTACATTTATCTAAATAAATCTGGTTTAAATAGCGATGTGCCAAGGCTGTGGGGCAACACTCTGAGTTTTAGAGGCGAGCAGGTTCAGCTGCAGATGTAAAGATGTGAGGTCAAACTTGGTGTCAAGGCCATTTCCAGTTAATCCAACTTTGTGCCACAAGCCGCAGAGGCTTTTTTAATTTTTACTGTGGATTCAGGAAGAACTTTTCTCTTCAAGGCAGCTTCTGTTTGGACCAGATCAAAGTTGGCACACAATTCTTTTTTTACCAATTCCGAGGCCTAAGCAGCCAAATCTTCTTCAATTAGAGAAGAAGTACCAACAGCTGCACAATTGGGTCATCTTAAACTACAGATTCTCAGGTAATTCATATTATTCAATTTTAAATTGTTATTTATTGTAGGACTACATACAGAAGGGGTTTATCAGCAATAAAGAGGGATGCAAATAGTTTCCACAGCACATGGATGGATGGGGAGCACATGCTCTATTCTGTATGGCAGGACGTGTGCAGGGCAAAATTCACTGCAGGTACCTGAAGCACCTGGATTCAGAGGTGTTTTTTTTGGTTAAAACATGCAGGACATGTGAATTCAGCATGACAAGGAGCTTGTTTAAAATACATCCCAGCTGCTGGATGATTAAACCCCTGTGATGTCAGACTGCCCTTTGCTTCCACTTCTGCAAATTATTTCTGCAATTATTTGGGATTGTTTTGCAATTATTCCTGGAGTGCCAGCAGGACCTGTGGCATGCTGAAAACACAGCAGGAATGTTGTTCACCCCTCACACCCCTGGGTTCCTGGAAAAAAAAAAAAGCTGCAGCCTCTCCCAGGTTATTCACAACATTTTCCCCCTTTAAAACAGGTTTCCTTTGCAGAAGATGGATTTTTCATGTGGCCCCTGCTGAAAAAATCAACTAGGTCAGTGGTCTCTGTGGGGATGGGATGGGTGAGCTCCAGACATCCCTCCCAACACCAGATATCCTGGGATTCTGTGACATTTACCTCATATATTCTTATCTTTAAAAAGACCTATATGGTGAAAAATAGTTTTTGTTTTCTGAAGGTTTTCTGAAAGTTTTCTGAAGAGCTGGGAAACCTGGGAAGAGGGTTTTGGGTACTGCTGGGTATGCATCAGGAGGAGGAGGAGGGGGTAGGTCATTCAGGTGGACCAGTGCCTTGGGCCCCAACATCTATACCCTGGGAGAGTCAAACTCCATTCTTAATATACTGTTCAGCCCAGAGGAAGTTAAAATGATCCAGACTGTGGGAATGCAGGAGAGAGAAAATAGGATGGGACACCCTGGTGAACATAAAATAGACCCTGGGTGGAACCCAAACCACGAAGAAGGACAGAGGAACATGAAGGACTACCAGTCCCTGATAGTCCAGGGAATAAGAGAGTCTGTCCCCCAAGGTACCAACACATAATTGGCTTTTGATGGCATACAAGAAAAAGATGAAACTCCTGCAAACTGACTAAACAGACTGAGGAGAAATTTCTAATTGTATTCAAACATTGACCCTCACAGTCCAGAGGGCCAAGTGCTTTTAAAAGTACAGTTTGTCACAAAATCTTGGCCTGACATAAAGGGAAAATTGGAAAAGATAGAGGACTGGCAGGAGAAAGGGATAAATGAACTTCTAAAAGAAGCCCTGAGGATATACCAGAGGAGAGAGGAAGAAAAGGCAAAGGCTAAGGCCAGGATCATGGTGGCAATAGCCAGAGAAAGCATAAGTATAGACTGAAATCAGTCAGGGAGGTCATCCAAGCCAAACGGGGACAGAGCAAGACCCTCATTTAGGGAAGACAAAGATTAACCTTGGACCAGTAAGGGTGGCAACAATACTAAGGAGTTTAGAACACCACCAAACAAGAAGTGTCAATATTGCGGGGAAGTAGGACATTTTAAAAGCAATTGCAGTAAGTTGTCACTGGATGAGGCTATTGCCCAGGGACAAGAGGCTTTGGAAATAATCCTGAGGGGTGATGAGGGTGATGATTAGGGGTGTTATTAGGGGACCTGATGAGCCATCAAGAAGAGCCCCTGGTCAAGAAGAGCCCCTGGTAAATTTTTAAGTGGGTCCTCAAAATGAGGAATTTGAGTTCCTGGTTGATACTGGAGCTGACTGATGGAGCATAAAAGAACTCCCAGCAGGGGATGGTATTGGAAGGAAGGTCTGTGAAATGTTAGGGGCTGAGGAGAAACCATTCAAAGCCTCAGTAATTGAGGATGTTGAAATCAGAGGAAACTCAAGACAACGCTTTGCCAACTTTACCTGTTTGTCTCACTTAGAAAGTAACCAATTAGGAAGAGGCACAGCTGTTCACCTCCTCCTCTGCATCGACCCCTCGAGCTCCCCACCCAAGCTGGCCTCGAAAAAAGGCCTTAAAAAGGAGCTGGCCTCCAGGCCCATTCCTGACAGCCTGGGGGCTCATCCGGGATAGCCACGCCCGAAGAGGACCGAGGATGGGATGGCCACCTGCCCTATTGGGCCTCCAGGGAGCAGCTGGCTATGCCACACCCCAGAGGACAGCCTGGGACCCGCGATGCAGAGGAGCATCAGGGCTGGTAAGAAACCGGTGGGGCGAGTAAAGAGGTGAGGGAGTGAGAGTGAGGGAGATGGGGGTCAGCAGCTTGGACCCCCAAAGGGACTGAGGAGCCTGTAAGAGTCAGTCTGGAGTTTCCCTCATTTGCCTCACGACCGTCGCGAGGATAGAGGCTGCCCCAAGGACCCCCACCCGCTTCTGGACAGGAGTTCTGGCCTGGCCGAGGTGGCTGCTGGCCAAGGGACTGTTTGCTGGTGCTCTGTGCTTGCTGTGCTGTCCACGGTACAGAGCCTTTGAACAGGTACTGCACCTACAGCTGCTTCTCGGAGCACCACTGCATGTTCTGTCTCGAGCACCTCACAATGGCCCAGAAATCTCCCACCCCTTGGCCAGACTCCACTCACTTTGGAAAAGGACTATAAGAAAGCGACCCTCTGGAGAAGCCTTTGAGATCTCCCCACAGAAGACGTGTCTATTGGCTGGGACCACGAGGACACCGGAGTCTATTGGGGCAGACCACGAGGACATCCGTCTCATCTGTCGGGAGCTATTCCCTATTCCCCTCTTTCTCTCTCTCTCTCTTTACTTTGTTTCCTTTAACTCTCCCTCGATTGCAAAACTGAGTTGTTGGCACTCAATAAAAGTGCATTTCTGCTTTGAGCAAACTGACTTTGTTGTCTTTTGCACCCATTGAGATCAAAGTGAACCAGCACGACTCCCACCTGTATGAACAGGGACCATGACAGACCCTCTGGTACCGCGGTTCCGGACTCCCGCGAGGGGGCCGGCTGGGAACGGGGGGAAGCAAGAGAGACCTACCAAGGCCCCAAGGAACAGGTGAGGTGACTCCTGGGGATAAAGAGGGGCCCCCCAGGAGTGCAGGGGATACTTGGAGTGAGTGGCACACGAAAGGGGTAGGTGCCTGTCATGATCTGCTGTTAATACAGAGTGGGGGTCGTGATGGTTCTTTTGATCTCAAAGGTGCAAACAGGCAAAGTGCAGGGGACAAAATCAGTTGATTCAACAGCAGAAAATCAGTTTATTCAACAACAGCAATGCATTTCATCAAATGCCAACAATTCAGTCACGGTAAAGGGGAGAGGTATAGGAAACAAAGTATAGGGAAAGGGGAAGGAAAGGAAGGGATGGGAAAATAGCTACCAACAGACGAGACGGGCGTCCTCACGGGTCATCCAATAGACGAGTCTTCATCCGTGGGGAGATCTCAGGGGTCTTCTCCAGGGGGTCTTCATCAGTGGAGAGATCTCAAAGGGTCCTTTCCAGAGGGTCACTCTTTTATAGTCCTTCTCCAAAGCGAGTGGCTTCTGGCCAAAAGGTGGGAAGATTTATGGACCATTGTGTGGTGCTGCAGGAGACAGGTACGGACAAGCAGTCCTCAGTTGGTACAACACAACCTCTGGTTGGTGCCACAACAGCACAGTCCAGTGAACACAATACACCAGCACACAGTCAGAGCATCCACCTGGCCCGGCCAGGAAACCATTGTTGGGAGTCAGCCTGGGTGGGCTCCTCGAGGTCTCCTTGTGATGGTTGGGAGGCAAAATCGAGGGAAACTTCGGACCGACCCTTAGAGTGCCCCTCGTAAGGGCTAAGCTGTCTAAGTGACTCCAGGCATGTGCAGGCTTAGACATTGTGTGGGTCACACACTGTTGGGATGCCCCCAGGCAATTCTGGTACCAAGTGTCCATGAGGGTCCCCACTTCCCAGGGCTGGATCAGACGTACTGAGAGGTGGTGTGCTGCCACAACTCCACAGAAGGGAGCTGTGAACCTACTGCCCAGAGCACGGGCAGACCTCGCTCAGACATAGGGGTTTCCCCCTATGAGATCATGTTTGGGCTCCCTTTCCTAATAACCCCCTTCAGCACAGCAGATTACCTAGAGGGGGAAGCAGCAACCCAAGAATATTTAAGGACTATTGGGAAAACACTGGAGAGTCTTAGGAAGAAGGGATATCTTCCCCAGACCTCTCCTCTTGATGCAGATGTTCACCAGATTAGCCCTGGGGATTGGGTAGTTATTATACCATAGAATAACACTCCTTTAACCCCTAAATTTGAAGGTTCCTTCCAGGTACTACTCATGACACACACGGCGGTGCGGACGCAAGAAAGAGATTGGACTCATATCTCCTGAGTAAAAGGACCGGTACCATCCCCTGACTGACGGACCAGACTCGGCAGGGTCATTTGCAAACTCTCCCGAGTGGACTGCAATTCCAAATACCAGAAATCTTTAAGTAATTTTTAAGAGAAAGCCAAAGGATGGCTGAGAGTCTGACATACTCATTGAAGAGTTTTTAATAACTACTGTTGATGTTTAAAATGGTTGTGAATTTGTTTTGAAATGGTTGTCGTAAATTTTTGAATTTAAAAAAAAAAAGATTAAAGTTAATTAAAGTTCCTACCATTTCTACAAATAAAACACCACCGTTTCTCACCTCAACTTAAACTAGTTCTCCTACAGAGTATTCCCCAAGGGCTACTAAATGTAAAGGAAAAACTGGGGATAAAGTAAACAGACTCTGCTATCCACTCTGGAGAATTCCCCATCCCCAAGAGGCAAGACCAGGTGAGACCAAGAATGGCTCATACTGGACTCTTCGGAGGGCTGATGCTAGCCCTGCCTGTTATAAATGGCTTAATGCTTGAGAGGGAGATTATGAGTTACTAGTTGATATAATGTAATTATGTATTGTTAAGGAATGGTTATGAAGTTATGTATTGTAAGAAGTTAATACAATGTAGTTACGGATGGTTAAGAAATTCTCATAGAGTAATGTTGTGTTAAAATGAATAGTTATGAGAGAATTGTCAATAGACTGTTCCAAATAGGTTGTAGGTAGACAGTTGCCACAGTGTGAGTATGTGGCCACTAAGTGGGAGACAAACGGGAGTTCAAATTGTTTGAATGGTAGGAACTTTCTAGAACGTGACCTAATGGGGTGAGGACATCAGCTTGATGTGTAATTGGAGGATGAACTAACCTATAAAACCCGAGAATTCCAGAATGATTTGTCAGAAATGGACCTTGTTATGGACTAACCAGCAGCCTGCAAGGGAACCAGTCATGGAGAGGATTGAAAAACACACCAATCCATGAGACAACAAGAGTATAAAAACTGTCCCAGGTACTCTGCACCTGGTGCTCTGGAGGAAACGCTGTTCCAAAGGAGCACCCAGTGCATCAGTGTGACACTGGCACTGTTATTGTTGTTATTTCTCTCTGGCCTGGCTCATGGGGCTCCAGCTTATCTTGAGTCCCCGTTCTCAGTTGTCAATTTAATAAATGAGTTGACCTGTGTCAGGTTGCCAGCCTTGTTTATAACACTGCTGGTGAGCAACGTGATAAAAAGTAAATAAACTGTATGCACCAAGTGCTGTCACCCTCTCTGTGATGGGGAAACTCTCAGGTCTCTGATAAGAGTTCACACCAATATAAACCCCATTTGTTTTAACCATTCACAGATAACCACTCATTCAAGAGGACAGGAAGGTTTATTGGATTGCAAAAAAGACAGCTTCATTCAGGCAGTGCTTATTTGGGGGGTGCCCTGTAGGAGAAACCTGGTTTTGTTTTGAACATCAAGTAAATCAAGGGGAACTAGCAGACCTGATAAAAGAGAAGCAATTGACAGTAACTAAAAAGGAAAACGACTTGGAAACACCCAAAGGAACAAACCTACTTATAGATTTGGTCAAAAGGATTAGCAGGGAATTAAACATAACCAACTGTTGGGTTTGTGGGAATACCCAGATGTCAGAAATTTGGCCTTGGGAGGGAATTAGTCTAAGACCACTAGAGATTCTAAATTGGAAACAAGCAAAACAGGAACTTCACATCCCAGGACACAGAAGAAAAAAGGAACAGTGGGACTTAAAGTCTAAAGTAATCGGGGAAGAATGTATTATGAGAACAGGGAACAAGTACAAAACTCTTGTAGGGAGAATGGCCTGTAAAAGGTACTCGAAAACACAAAATTTAGTCACTAAATGGATTCCCTGAGAATCCTCCAGCTGCAGGACTGGGATCCTCCACACACAGGAAGTGGAAGGAGGTGATCAGCTGTGTCTCTTGGCAAAGCAAGGGCTTCCATCCTCACAGGAATTCTCAGGAAAACATTAGCTGTCTCTTAATCTAGGGATGTCATGTCGACCAGATGCTGCAGGGTCATGGTGACAAGGTGAAAAAGCCCTGGTTGGTGATTTGTTTTCCCCAGGGTTTTCCCTACCTGGGAGTACCATTTTTAGTCTTGGGTGTTATGTTGGCTCATTGTTTTTAGGGGTTTTTATTGCTGAGTTTTGTCCCATGAGCACTTGCTGTTTTCCCTATTTGCATATCATGTTGGGCGCCATTTTGGGGGGTAGTGGAGGTGGATGTCAGTGTGAGAGTGAGTAGTGGGACAGGGTAAGGGACAGACAACCAGGAGTATTAACAATTTACATAGATATACAACATTAACAACAAATAGCATCAACAATTTTGGTCAACTAGGTGGACACACATCAACACAAACCTCAACAACTGTAGTCAACTGGGTGGACACATTGTAGAGAAAAACCTGTGTTTGGAATTTAATCTCAACAATAGGCATAATTAAACCTGCCTTCTTCCTACTCCCAAAAGAATCAGGGTCAAACTTGGGAGTGCCACTGTATGATAATTTAAGAAAAACTAGTTGAAAAAGGAGAAATATAATTGACATGGGGAGTACCCAAAAATGGAAAGGAAAAATCTGGACCACAGAAGAGATAATTAAAACTTTTGGACCTGCAACATGGGCCCAAGATGGGGGTACTGTACCCCGATTTATATGCTCAATAGAATTATCCAGTTCCAAGCAGTATTAGAAATTGTTTCTAACAAAACAGCTCTCGCCCTTGACCACATCAGTAACCAATTAACCCAGACCAGAGCAGCCATTTACCAAATTTGACTTGCTGTAGACTATTTCTTGGCTGATGAAGGAGGAATGTGCAGCAAATTTAATTCCTCAGAGTGCTGCTTGGAGATCGATGATAAAAGCAAAGTGATCAAAAACATCTCTAAAGAAATACACAAAATAGCATATGTTGGTACCCAAGAGTGGTCTCCCCTGGTAAGCACTAGTTGGTGGGATGACTTCTGGTCCTTTAAAGGAAAGTGGTGGAAGAAGGCAGCTTTTATTATCACTGTTGCATGAACAAGTTTACTGTTCCTACCCTGCCTACTCCCTTGCTTGCTCCGAATAGCAGCTTCCAAAATCCAAGCAAATATATCAGGAATGACCAATCAGAGACAAACCAAAATTATGATAGCAAAAAGTCAAGAATAAGAACATAAAACCGCCAAAAAGGCTTGTAACCAGTACCAAAAATTAGGAAAATTTTATTTCCAAGAATCAGAAACTGCAAATTGATGTGGGCTTGAGCCCGATCAAAAAGAAAGAGGGGTAAAGGAGGTAAAAGCTGTTCCTTCAATATCACAGCAGTCCTGTGTGCAGATTGTTGCTTTGTGCCTGTGGGAAAAAAGGAAGGGAAGATGTGGAATGGGGATGTAAGAAGGGAGGAGTCTTAAGGACAGCACTGTCTGCTTCACCTGGAAAGGAATGAACAAGAAACTCATTTAAAAAGTTTATTCCTGTGAATTCTTTGCCAGGATTATAAATAGAAAATTTTTGAAGGCCTTTTTTTAGCAAATTATGGAAGTAGCCAAATAAACAGGTACTCAGAAGCAGGCTGCTAGCCTGGTTGAGGGTCACAGATTGGTTCTGTCTTGGCTTGCAAATCAGGCTGTGCCCAGCAGTTTGTATTCTATCACCATCTGATACAACCAGCTGTGGCAGTGTTCTTTCTCTTCCCCACAGCCCATCCTCCCTCCAGGAGATCTCTCCTGTCCATGGCCATGCAGTCCCAGGGCAGGGCTGATCAAATTCCATCATCCCATGGGGAGATGCTCCAGCCAGGGCAGGAGCCGAGCATTTCCTACCCAGATCAAAGGGGAGATTTGGAACAGCAGAGCAGCCTTTTCCCACTGGATCCCAGAGGAAAACCAGAGCCTTGCACACCATCCCTGCAGCTTTGGAGGAAAAGTGCACCTTGTGCAGGAGCCCTGCTCCAGCAGAACCACATCTGTCCCTGCAGGAGGATCAGCCACCATGGAATGGGACTGCACCAACCCTGACTGACTGACGGGGCACCTTGGATTCTCCCTCTGCCCCTGCTCTGGGTTTGTTCTCTGCAATACTGCATTGCTATTGGAATTGTCCTGGCAAAGAACTGTTATTCCTATTCCCACACCTTTGCCTGAGAGCCCCTTAATTTCAAAATTATAATAATTTGGTGGGAAGGAATTTACATTCTCCATTAAAAAAAAAACCGAGGAGCTTCTGCCTTTCTTGGCAGACACCTGTCTTTCAGACCAAGACAGGTTCTCACTCTGCCATGTCGCTTTTTCCTCTGCCTGGAACACAGGGAGAGCTCAGGGGCTGCTGAGATGGGGTGACAGGGGGTACTGAGGGGAGGGGGTTTGGCTCCCTGCAGTGGAAATTGGCTTCTGAGGGAGCAGGAACCCTCCAGGCGTGGGGCAGGGTCCTCAGGTGGGGCTGGTGGTAACAAAATCCCCCCCAGATCCCCCCAGATCCCCCCCAAAATCATCACGGGATCACAGAATTTGGGTTAGAAGGGACCATAAAGATTTTCCTATTCTTCATTCCCCATTAGGGGTCTTTACATTTATGTCCTGTTCTTGCCTTGCTGTTTATTGCTGCCCCAGTCTTTCTGTCATCTGCAGCACTACCACTTTTAAATATTCCCCCATGATCATTCACAAAACGTTGTATGGTGTATATACCCAATAACTAATTTCTATAATTGCAGGAAAGCCCATCTTGTTTTTTGTTTTTTTTTTTTGTTTACAATTACACTTAGAAATTTGCCATTTAATGTATGCCACGTGTGGGTTATTTTCTTTTCTTTATTTTGTTGGAGTACTCTGTGTCATGTAAAAGTGTTTGTGTATCATTGCATTATTAGATTGACTGAAATGTTTTGCATAAGTCTTTGACAAATAAAATTTTCTCTTGACCCAAAGATTTTGTGAACTTATGATTAATTCAATAAAGAGCTTAGGTTCAGGCAAATTTTAAAATCCCAAAAAGAATAATTAAGTTTTTTCAGACTGGAACACTGAAAGTTTGTCAAGCAATGCTCTGGTAGCAAAATGCCATTCAAAAGAAATTAAGGATTTCCTAAATCATAAAGACATTTGTGGTACTGCATGCAATAAACTGAGAGGCAAAATAATTCCTTTTTTTTTTTTCAAATTTTATTTTGCTTTTTAAGAAGAATGCTACTTTGTACCCTTTTGCCTTGCAGAATTTGTTTCTCAGCCTTCCTAGTTTTATATGGGGTGTAAGGCTGATGACTGATATGTAGGAACTTAGAGAATTATGATGAAATAATGTCCCATATTACCAGTCAGGCAAAACCATACTAACTTAGTCTGAACAAATCCTGAATAAATGAAAGATTTAGAAATAACATGACATGGATAATGGGAGTCAATACTAAGGTAAGAAAAAACCCCAGAGGATACAATGGACTACCCTGTCAAGGTCAGACCATTATCATGGTCTAATTAAGAACCACTTGTCAAATGCTTTTTTATAAGTCACTGATTTCTGCCTCCCACTGCCTCTGCCAATTCTGGTGTGTAAACTATCAGATTTTAAGTGGAATGGGATGGAATGGAATGGGATGGAATGGAATGGAATGGAATGGGATGGAATGTGATGGAATGAGATGTAATAGGATAGAATAGGATAGGATGGAATAGATGGAACAGAAATAGAGTAGAAACAGAACAGAACAGAACGGAACAGAACAGAACAGAACAGAACAGAACAGAACAGAACAGAACAGAACAGAATAGAATAGAATAGAATAGAATAGAATAGAATAGAATAGAATAGAATAGAATAGAATAGAATAGAATAGAATAGAATAGAATATCCTGAGGGGAAGGGGCCTACAGGAGTCCCCCAGTCCAATCCCTTTCCCTGCACAGACACCCCAAAATCAGTGTCCCAACGCTCCTGGAGCTCTGGCAGCCTGGGCAGTGCCCCACGACCCTCTGGGGGAAGAAGCTTCTCCCAAAATCCAGCCTGAACCTGCCCTGGCACAGCTCCAGCCCTTCCCTGGTCCTGCCCCTGTCACAGGGAGCAGAGTTTGGAGCTGCCCCTGTTCTGTCCCTCGGGAGGATGCTGTACACCACTACGAGGTTTACACCCTTTTGTTGCTGTGCCAGGGCTGTTATTTAGCCTGACAGCTGTTCTTCCTCCCCAGGGTTTACCCACTGGTGTATTTTTAGAGATCAATCACACTCCCTCGCTTTGATATGCTAAGCAAGTCTTTCCCATATCCTCTGTGCTGGCCCTGGCTCCTCCCCACTTGTCCAACCAGTCCCAAATTCCAGCCTCAGCTCCTCTTTGAACACAGAAGGCTCAGCAGCAGAGGCTGTTCCAGATGGGGGTTCATCCCTGTTTAATGAAAGAGCATTAATGGCTTACCTGGATGCCTGCTAAGCCAGAGGATGCATTTCCCTGGCTTTGATGGTGAGGAGGGTCTGATGTGCTCACTCCTGCTGAGTGACCCCCATCTGGTGCTTGCTCAGCTCCAGACAGGCATGGCCCCTCTGACTGCACAGTGTCATTGAAATCTTTGGTGTGGAAGGTGCAAACCAGTGTGGCAGTCTGTTGGCTTCCTGGGATAGATTTTTTTCTCTTATTTTATATTTACATATATAAATATACACACAAACAACGGGATGGGAATGCTGGAGCAGCTGCCTCAAAGCTTTATTCCATCACAACCATCACTCTCATTTTACAGAACCAAGCAAGGGAGATGGAACAGCTTCAGCTGCTGGCACAGCAGATGAAATTCTCTGTGTTATAAAATCTTTTAACAACTTTCTAGCCAATAGCATAGTGGTCAAAGCTGACAAGTGTTTGCTCAGGCCGATTATTAAAGGTGCACGTACATCTTGTTTTGAACAATGCTTGCTTGTAATAGCTTAAAACAAAGGATAAAGGTTTGTTATTAAGCTCACATATTTCTACTGTCTTGCTTAACGTATTTTCCTGAGGTCTGTCTCTGCACAGCTCGCAGCCCTGGTGTTTCTTGTCCTTGCTTCTTCAACATTCCTGCATTTCTCCATCCTGAGATTTGCCTCCACACAGCCTGCTGAGAGTTTTGTACCTTCTCTATTTCCCACAGCAGTCCTGGCATTCTGAGGTGGAGCTGCTCAGTGTTCCCCTGAACAGAACTCCACACCTGCTGCATGTGGACCTTGGTCCTCCCTTTTTGGTGGGGGTGGGATGGAAGCCACACCACCCTCATAACTGCTGGCATTTGGGATGGAAAATAAGGACTAGAGAGACTTTTGGGGGTAAAAGGGGGAGGAACACCTGTGTGTAATCTGGGTGTGCAGGGCACATGAGGAGCTGGCAGCTGCAGAAGCCACTGTGTACACATGAGGTTGCCCAAATAATTGTTTGGGGGGTGCAGTTCAGGTCCTGTGGGAGGTGGAGAAATTTTTCCAGTGCCTGGGACTGGATGTGACTGTGCTGCTGACAAAATTTGGGTGCTGAAGCAGTTTCGAGCACTGGGAGCTGCAAAGCACTCAGAGGTGAGGGGATGAGGTGGATAACTTGAACAGAGAAAATTCTGGAGATTTAAACCCAACCTGCTGCCATGTGCAGAGCTCCCATCCCTGCAAAGGGCAAGTTCTTGCAAGGAGAAGGTTGAGATCTTCTTGGAGGGTTCATCCAAGGAAGAAATGCAGAGAAATCAGAGGTTAATGAGGATTTGAAGAGAGTCTGCAATAATTTTAAGTCCAAATGAATGGATAGTGTCAGTTCTGATTAAACCAGGGTGGTGTTAGACTCAGCAGAAATAAAGCCTCTGTCCTTTAAACTACAAAAACCAAAAGTGAGAAAAAAATGAGCGGGACAAGGCCAAGGGCAGAATTTTATGTGGTGAATTTAAGGATTAAGTAGACGTGGCCACAGGTAGAACAATTTTGTGTCAGAGCCCAGGGAAGGTGACCAAGCACAGCACAGTGGCCAAGGCAGGAGGAAGAGGATGAGGGTGAACATCACCATGTTTGAACAACACACAGCTGCTGAAATCTGAATCAAGAGGGAATCCTCTTTACACTGGAAAGATTGCCACTCTTATTTTTCTCTAGAAAAATTTTCTCTTTTCTTTTTTTCTTTTCTTTTCTTTTCTTTTCTTTTCTTTTCTTTTCTTTTCTTTTCTTTTCTTTTCTTTTCTTTTCTTTTCTTTTCTTTTCTTTTCTTTTCTTTTCTTTTCTTTTCTTTTCTTTGTTTTCCTTTCTCTTTCTCTTTTTCTCTTTTCCTATTTTACTTTTCCCCTTTTCATTTTCTCCTTTTCTCCTTTTCCCTTTTCCCTTTCCCCTTTTCTCCTTTTCTCCTTTCCCCCCTCTTCCTCTTCCTTTTCCTCTTCTCCTTTTCTCCTTTTCCCTTTTTCCTTTTCCACACGTACATCCATGCTCAAAGAAATTTCAGAAATTTCAAAGGGACAGATGTAATTTCACAGAAACATAAACTCAGCACTTAAATCGCTGTATTTCTCCATCAGCTGCACCAATTTCAAAGTCTGGTTCCACCTTTGCATCAATGAGTTGCACCAGATGATTCAAAGCCCGAGGGCTCCATGGGAGGAGAATATTTGGCAGAAATATACATAATTCAACATGCAAACTCAGTATGATATTTTTCACTTCACTCTTTAATACCCTTGAATGCTTTACCTGGTTCCAATCAATCAATGCTTGCTTGATTTTGTCTGTGTTATTTGTGCAACTGATGAGGGAAAACTTTGGGCAGATTCTTCACCAGATTCACTTTTTTTTTTTTTTTTTTTTTTTCGCAATGACAGCACTGCATTGATAAAAACATAAATATTTCCCAGTTCTGGGTTCTAGTATTACCACGCTGACAGAAGTATTTGGTTTGTTTTATAATCTGTTAGAGAGAGAGAAGCTATTGTTATATGCATATAGGGAAGCAAAAAAAAAAAAAAAGATTTTGTTAAAATCAGTATTTTTCTCAGACTAAGAATTCTGAATTGTGTTTATTCAATAACACCACCACCACCACCAACAGCACAAATCCAAGCAAACAGCCCTACAACAAAAAAACCCAAACAAAAACACCCCCAAAAAGCCAATTTCCTCCCCCTCCTCCCAAGAAATCCAATCCCAAACCGAAAAAATCAACCAAGGAAAGGAGAAAGGGTTCTAGGTAGACCCTGCATGAAAATAATTTTTGATGAAGGATGAGGTCTGACAAGGGAACCAGGTCAAGCAGCACACATTATCTCTTCTGAGTTCTTCTAAGTCATGCTTTTAATTTAATGCTAGCTCTATTTAAAGCTCAAGTTTTGATTTGCTTTAATTTTTTTTTTTTTTTACAAATTAGGAATGTCTGCTGGCACTGGGAAATTCAGGGAAATTCGGGGAAATTTGGGGAAACTCAGGGAAATTCAGGGAAATTCGAGGAAATTCAGGGTAATTCAGGGAAATTCAGTGAAATTTGGAGGGACTCAGGGAAACAGTGAAATTCAGGGAAAGTCAGGTAAATTCAGGGAAAGTCAGGGAAATTCGGGGAGACTCAGGGAAATTTGGGGAGACTCAGGGAAATTCAGGGAAATTCATGGGAATTTGGGGAAATTTGGGGAAATTCAGGGAAATTCAGTGCAATTCGGAGGGACTCAGGGAAATTCAAGGAAACTCAGGGAAATTCAGAGAAAATCAGGGAAATTCGGGGAAATTTGGGGAAATTCGGGGAGACTCAGGGAAATTCATGGGAATTTGGGGAAATCCAGTGAAAACAAGTGTTGGTCACAACCAAAACCATGGCAAGTGCAGCCCAGTCCCTGGTGCCCTCCCTCTCTGGTTATACAGGCAAAGGCAAAAGCCTGTGATCAGAAAGCTGTAAACCATTCCTGCTGGCTTAATTCTGGCACGGGGTGGCTGAAGGATTTGCAATTTTACAATGAGACCTTCATCTCAGGCTGGTTAAAAGCTGGGGGGGAGGGAGAGGGGAGGAAATTGTGGTTCCAAGTTCACCTGCGAGCGCGACCCCGGCGCTGTCTGCGTCCGGGTTCTAATTAGACAATATTCCTGGTCTAGACTGCAGTCATGATTAAAACCAGACCTGACGCTCTGGTTTGAAGGAAAATTGAGTTAGCCTTTATTAACTTGCAGTTATTAACTCCACGAGGTACAAAGGAATCATTGAGCTGAAACTATTTTTGGGTTTCGAGCCGTAAATGTTTCCCAGGGCCGAGCTGTACGTGGGACAGTGTGGCAAACGTGGCTGTTTCCTCACTGAGCATTTCATTAAGAGCCTGAAAAAACTGTGGCCACCTAGGACTGGCCACAAGAAGGTTTTTTTTTCCCTCCAGCCACTGAATCCCAGCGAGGTTTGGGTGGTTGTTCAGTGCCCACGGTGCCCATGGGGATGTGCTTGGGCCAGCACAAGCCCAAGGACTGCTCACAACGCTGGCACAGCCACCTCCCCTTCTCCTGTGCCCCCAGGTGGTGTTTTTGGTAGATCCAGGTCCTACCAAAGAGCTTGGGAACCTGAGCTGAAATGCATCCAGCACTTGCTGGAGTTTTGGTAGGTTAATTTCTCAGCCTGTGATGGTATTACCCATCACCAGATGGACTCCACCACCTTCTCCAGAAAGCTCTGAAGCCACAGCTCTGTGTAGTGTGCAGAGGTGGGGGAAGGTTTATTCGTTCTGCTTTGCTGCAAGATTTTTAATTTTTGTTTTTTCATGCAGCAGAAGATTTCTTCATACCTGGAGGAAGAAATCATCTCCCCTGTGCTTTGCCTTTTTTATTTAGTACCTGCTCACAAGAGGAAATCTGTATTTCAAGGACCAAGCCCTGGATTGTAAATGTGGTGTCTGCACCACCTAATTAGTGCCTTGTCTTCATTTTCTTCTGTCTTCACTCAGAGTCAGGATTAAAAGACGAAGGAGATGAATTTCTCATTGGGCTTGGTTGTTTATTAAATCTTATCTAAAGCACAGAGTTCTGCAGCACTCCCAGCTAAAAGTGAGCAAAGTGGAGCTGAATTTTAGTTAGTAACAAGGTGTTTAAAAGCCAAACAGTCCAACAAAGAACTGACACCTGTATTATTGATACTTTTGACCCAATAACCAAACTCCTGTGACCCACAGTGCAGCACTGACTGTCCAACCAAAAACTACTGCCAAAAGTTGGAATCATGAAAGAAGAAGGAAGAAGACAGAAAGAGACAATGCCCCAAACCTTCCATCTTGTCCCATACCTATTACCATATTATAAAACCTTAAAATTCCAAACCCATCACCGTGTGAAATCACACACTTCTATTTAACTACACACCAATAATTTTAACTCCATCACTCAAATTTTGTAATCCTTCTCCAAGGCCTCATGTCCAAAGCAGTGTTCTCCTGGGGGTCAGTGCCAGAAAGCACAGAAAGCCCAAAACTCCCAGGTTTGTGGGTTCCAACACTGGAGATCTCTTCTTGTACCAAATTAAGAAGTCCGAGGGTTTCCCTGTCCCCTGGACACACAGAGGGCACAGCTGAGGTTCATGGTACCCTTTGGATCTGTAGGCTCCTGCTCAGGAGCACCAGGGCTGCAGAATTCCACAAGGATCCTCCTCTTCAGCCAGGTGAGGCTCAGAACTGATATCAGGAATTTTGTTTCCTACTGAAAGAGTGGTCAGGCATTGGAATAAGTGGCCCAGGGAGGTGGTGGAAGAAGTGCCCAGACGTGGCACCTGGGGACAAGGTTTTTAGGATGGTCATGGTGGTGCTGGGCTGACAGTGGGATTGGATAATCCTGAAAGTTTCTTCCATTCCTGATGATTCTGTGACTCTGTAAATATGGGAGCACATATTTACAGAGAAAATCCAAACCCCAGAGAGAGCAGCCATTTAACAAGTTTCCTATTCTTTTTCCCAATTAATTCCTTCCACAGCTTTTTGCCACATCTCAAAAACACCCAGAAGCGTGAAGAATTTAAATTTGCTAAAACTTGAATGATTTCAATTTCCTAATGAAGGAGATGTGATGGGAGTTGCTTTCTTTTGTAAAGAGGAATAGATAGGGAAGAAATTCAATCTGATGATTTAATTGTTCACCACACAAATGAGGTTTTCCATGGAAAATACCTGCAGAGTAGGTGTTTTGGATAGATTTAGTGCCAGGGGGCAGGGTCTGATTTGTGCCTGGGTTGTCAGGATCAGCTGGTGGGAGATTGCAGCAGGCTGCTTTTGTTTTTAAATATTAATTTTTTAATATTATTTATTAAATTTTATTTAATAATAAATATTTAAATAATTTAATATTATTATTATTAAATTTTAAATATTAAATACATCAATATTGTTTAACCTGAGACATTTTTGTGACAGAGCAAGTGCCAACAGCTGCCTGGAGCCCCATTCTTCAACGTGATTTTGGTGATGAGCAGAAGATGCCTGGGTGAAATCAGCACAGGGAAGGGGCTCTTGGCTCCTCTGGGTTCAGGGTAGCCTGAAAAGTAACAGAGGGAAGAGATCCTCCCTCTCCTGGGGGACTTTCCTGCTGATAAATCTTCTGCTGGGCATTTTACCTGGTCCTTTCGTAATTAAAATTATTAGAGAGAAGCCTCTGCCCCAATTAAGGTGCAAACGAGACCATTTGTTGAAATCAATAATATGGATTATTATTTAATGGGCAATGTGATGTTGAGAGGGAGATAAGAAAAAGAGGTTGGGGGGTTTGGGCTGGAAGAGTATGACAGAGAAACAGGAAAAAACATTACCACCCTGTAGATTCTGATGAAGTCCTGTTGATCCTCTTCCCCTAATCTCTCTGGTGGCTGCAGACTGCATCGAGTGAGTGGTGGGGGGAAGAATCCAGGGAACACAACCTAGGGTCACCCAGGTTCAGGGGGGAACGCCCAGGGGTCTCCCCCAGGCTGGGGAATTTCACACTGGGCATGGGCCATGGGACACCTGGGGGATGTGGTGCTGCATCAGGGACATCTCACGAGTCCTTGACACCCTCTGAGATGCTGCAGCTTCTCTTAGGTCGGGTTCAGGTGTACCTGAGCCCAGGGTGGCCCATCAGAGGTGGAGCCTTCATCCCACCTGTGAGTGGGCCCCGTGCTCCAGAGGGGAGATCCTCCAGGCCAGTGTGGAAGGCAGGACTCTGCCATGGTAAGACCAACACACCTGGAGCCTCATCAGCCTCTCCCCTCACCTGGACAACCCAGTTTGCATCCCCAGAGCACCTGGGAGCTGCTGTGAGCATCATGAGCAGAGCACCTGTGATTGTTTGAGCCTTTGGCACCAACAGCCCCAGCTTGGCCAGCACTGGGTCCAGTGTCCGAGGCATTAATCAGAGTCCAGTCTCTCACATCCACTTTCTCACAGGCTGCCTCAGTTGTTCTTCCCCCGTGGTAATGGTTCCAGCATTCCCCCTCACTGCTTGTCCCCTGACACACCTTTAAATTTAGGGCACTTTTGATGACTTGGGAGGCTCCCTGGAGCTGAGGCTGGGCAGAGGTAAGGGAATAAATTGGGATTTATGGAAAGGAATAAATTGGGATTTATTAAAAAGCCTTCCAAGGATTCACCTTGGGCACTACAAGAGCCTGGCCATGGCTACACCCAGGATGGACCCTGGGTCAGGAGTTTCACACTTGGATCAGTTTGGGTCCATTCCCACCTTGGGGTTCATTGTCCAGTCCCAGCTCCAGGCTCTGCAGTCCCACCCTCCCAGATTCTCTCCTCCATTCTCTGCTGTTTGCACTTTTTGGGGCTGGAGCTGCAGCTGTCCTTGGTTGTGGGACTGGAAAAGGATTGTTCTGTGTGCCTGAGCTGGGAGGAGAACTTGGAACACTGTATGGAGTTCAGAGTTCTATCCTAGTGCAGAATCGGGAGAAATAGAAAAGCTAAAACCTAAAGCATCACTTTCATTCTGCATCTCAGAAAATGAGACAGGATCCCAAGTTGCTGCATGTTCCCAGGGCTGAGCACTCCTCCTGGCCTCCTCCCTGCCTTTTTTGTCTGTGGGAAGGGAACCTGTGCCCTAATGCAGGGCTGAAGAAATATCACCCACCTTGATTCAGACACCTGGTCCTGCTCGCTGCTGCAGACAGGGAGGTGATGCACCCAAAACATGCAGGCTGGTGATCCAGCCCTCCCCCTGCAGCAGCAGAGCAGGAAAGAATTGATGATGAAAGCTGAAAGTGTAATAATAATGGAGCTTGGTTGTCACGTATAAAACAAGAGACAAACACAGACTAACGAGAAACAGAGTGGCCCGAGAGGCAGGGAGAAACAATGCCTGTACTATGGGGGGAAACATGAGAAAGGCAAATAAACTGCCAGCTGCAGGAGTTTATTGCAAGGGAAAAAAAACAACAAAAAACCCAAACCAAACCATTTTACAAACAATGACAGAAAAAGGCTGGAAGTATGTGCCAAGTGGAGAGTGACAGTGACATCTCCTTGGACAATATGGTTTTCACTGCTTCCCTGTGGAAAGCTGCAGGAGCAAAGCCAGGAGCTGGCTTGCCCAGCTAAAGCTTTGCATGGAAGCATGCTCAAGCTCTACACCTGGCTTAACGGGGTTTAAAAGCAGAATTATACTGGGTAAGTTCTCCACTCTGCAGGACACGGCCAAGGATGAGGTGTTTGGGTGATGGGGGCTTCAAAACCTCTTCTCAAACAGAAACCACTGCCTCTACCCTCAGCAGGGAGCTGGGATTAGGGAACAGTCGGGAATTGTCAGCTACAGGTGGAGGGAGTCCTGATGCTCACTGACCTTTGCAGAATTTTGGAGCTGCTCGTGTCACAGCAGGACAGGGAGGGGCACAGGACAAAGGAGGGTGATCTGAGAAATTTCAGGTGCCTGGCAGGTGAAGAGGAAGATAAAATGGACATTAAGAGCCAGAGTGTGAGGGTCAGGGTGTGCAACTCCTGTTCTGTGAAGGACAAAAATCCCTCTTTGTTTTCACTTTATCCACGTGGCCCCTTTCTCCAGCTCTGAACATTTTGCAACGTGAAGGGCAACAACAAAAGGGAGTCTTATCATGTCTTTATCGATAAATGCCAGTTTCCTTGCATACCTGCTTTTCATTTACCTGGAAGGTATCTCCTGATCTGGACTCTTCCTTATGCCACAGGCAAGGCTCCACGTGTGCCTCTCTCCCTCTGTCCCTGCCCTGTTTTCTGCTCAGAGCTGCAGTTCTCATGGCAGCCCTTGTCACATGCAGTTCTGAAGTGTCTTCCTTTGTCCAAAAGCTGTTTCTGTGACGTGTCCTCGAGGGACAGTGCCCTGAGCTGCTCTGGTCACTCTCTGCTTTCATCTTCTGCGCTGTCAAATTGTTTTCACCCGTGCTGGCCCCTGCCCATCAAACGTGCTCCCCCCTGTAAATACCCTCAGGCAGGAAACCCATTAGCAGATGGACTCCATGACCTTCTCCACAAAGCTCTGAAGTTGCAGCTGTGTGCAGAGTGCAGAAGTGAGGGAAGGTTTATTTATTCTGCTTTGCTGTAGGATTTTTTTTGTTTTTTTTTCTTGCGGCGGAAGATTTCTTTATACCTGGAGGGAGAAATCATCTTCCCCGTGTTGCTTTCTTCACCTGGTTATTGCCTTTTAATTTAGTGCCTGCTAACAAGAGGAAATCTGTGTTTCAAGGACCAGGCACTGACAGAAAATGCTTCTTCAGGCCTCCTGTTGGAGTGAGATCTCACACTGAGGAGGTGCAGAGACATCCTTTATTTTGGGGAAAAGGAAAAGCAGCCCCTGAGGGAGCTCTTTTCCATTGCAGCTGGTGGGAACAAGGTGCAGGCCAGGTGTGGGGCTGGTCAGGAGCCAGGCAGTGCTGCCTGCATGGATAATTTTGGGATTATCCCACCCAACCGTGTGGGACACAGCTCTCAGAGCAGTGTGGGTGGAAAAGCCAGCGACAGAGAGGCCACAGACAGCCAAAGCCACATTTGCAAAGCATCCATAAAGGAAAAAGGGTGAGGAGCAGTCCTCTGGAAGGGTCCTAGCTGGGAAAAGTTTTGGAGTTCTGGATGGAAAAGTCTCGTCCCCTGCTGCTCAAACACAATGGGGGAAGGGAAATGGGGCTTTGTACATTCACTGCAGAAAAATAGGAGAGCACCAGGCAAGTATCTGATTTCTTCATCAATTACTTCTCCTAATGGAAACAGCATGTCTGTCCCTAAATTTTGGCTAGCTGCTGGAATTGCAAAGGGTGACAGTGCTGTGGGATCACCCCACGGAGAGGATGCTCTCCTCCTGCTCTGTGCTCGTCCACAGGGAAGACAGAAATTACTTTTTTTAACACTCTCTCCCCATTTCTGTCCTTCCTTGGGGATCAGACCAGGGACCCCTGGCTGCTGTGATTCCCTACTCCCTGTCAGAGCACTGACCTGGCCCTTCACTGCCCCCAGCCCAGGGTGGTATCTGCAAAAGCTGGTGGAATTAAAGCATTTAACAAGTGGTATTTTTATTGTAATGCCCTCCTCTCCTTTTCCAAGAAGCTATAGGTACTGCTGAAACACCAACACAGCAAACTTACAATCTAAACCGCGATGAGCAGCTTGTTCTGCTGCCCCTTATTTCATTTTTTGCAAAAAAACCCTGTTGACAGCACACACGTGTTTATTAGGAACGAAAACGATACCTAGGAGGTTAATCTCTGCCGGGACAACAGAATAACTCCGGAAACAGCAAAAACAAACCCCAAAAACCCCTAAAATGACAGCGGCGGAGCAGCAGAGGGCATCCACAGCCTGTGTTTGAGGCTGCAAGGAGGGCAGTGCTGGCTCAGCAGGACAATGCTGCCTCAACCAGCGCATGGAAACCCCCAGAGCACCCCGTGAGCCCGGCACAGAACCACCCCACGCTGCAGCATCCTCGGGAAAATGAGTTATGAAGGAGGCACACAATGTCCTGGCGCCGGAACAGAGCGATAAACGGGGCAGGTCACCGAGCTGTGCCTGCCTCCCCAGCCTAAACCCAGGGGTGTGCTCCGGATTAAACAAAGCCATGTGCTGTTTACAGTGTGGTTTTCCAGTCTGTGCCCCCGTGGAACAATAGCTGGGCAAACGGGGAGCAGCCCGTGAACAATGAGCAGAGCGGCCAGAGGGAGCTGGGGCGTTTTAATTCCCGTCCAACATCCCAGGCCGTCGGTTTCCCTGGCGGAAAAATGGAAATCCTGTGAAGCTGCTGGTGCATTGTCACCATCCTGGAAATTGGATTCAGATTTTTGGGAAGGTTCTTGGAGCAGTGGATGGAGCAACGCTGGATGGTGCCAACCTTCCCTCGCGCTGTGGGCCTTCTGCTGTTTCCTTTTAAAGGATTTTTTTTTATTTTTTTGGTCATAAATGGAGGTTCCTAAGATGGCTGCAGAAATCTGAGACGTTTAGAAATCTGCCCTGCGTGTCTAGCTCCGAGCAGGGAGTCTGGGGAAAAGCAGAAACAAAGAGCACTGGATCATTCCTGTGCTGTGAACTCTTCTCCTTGCATTTCACATCCTCTAAATTAGGATAAAACCAGACCATTTCAGCATCCCATGCTCCCCTAGGGTGAATAGCAGTGCTCCTGCAGCCTCGGGGCAAGTTTTTTTCATCAATACGGAGATGAAGAACTCTGGTTTGCACAGGGTAGGCAATGAAATTCCTCTTCAAGAAGTGAAAGTGGTGCCCGTGACCCTTTGTTGGGATAGATTTACCCTACTCCTAGGGATATGAGGCCGTTTCTTCTTTGCCTTTTTTCCCCCTGCATTTCAGAGAGCAGAAACAGAGGAGGATTGCTAGAATATTGAACCCAGCGTCAAAACATACAAGTTTTATCATCTTTATTTTATTTTATTTTTTTAGAGATGCTTGCATTTCCTCTGACTCTTAAATCCCCCAGAAACTGATAGTTTAACTACAAGGGTGATGCTCAGCGAGGAAAAGCAAACGAAGACAAAACCACCAACGCGCCAGTGAAATAAATGGTGCCTGAAATGTGAATTAAATGTCTTCACAGTTCAAAGCAGCTCGCAGAGGCACAGGCACTGCCCTTACATTTCCTGTCCCAGGAGCTCATTTGTCACCAGCTCCGTTTCCAGCCAGGCTGGGGGCTGCTTTCTCGGGAGCTGTGGGAAGCTGGTGTGCCTCTGCTGCTTGGATTTCTCACTGGCCCTGGCAGGACAGAGCAGCATCCCTGCCCTGGTGTGACACTAACACCCTGGAACTGAGGCTAGACAGAGAAATCAGGAAGAATTCAGGATTTATTTAGAAGAATAAAGTGGGTATTTGTTAATGGCCTTTAATAGATAGACCTAGATATACCCAGAGGCTACACCCAGGATGGACAATGAGTTTTTCACACAATTATAAATTTGGTATCCATTTACACATCAGAGGTTAATCCTCCAATTACAGCTTCAGCTAATGAAGTAATTTACCCCCAGTTTCCTCCTTCCCAACTCACTTTTGTATGTACTTTTTGGGGTGTCCTTGGGTTTCAGAGAGATTGTTTGGTCTGACCAAAATGTGAAGACAGTAACTCTCTATATGGACCTTAAACAATAATGAAGGATCTAAAAAGCATAAAAGCTAAAAACTTAAGGCATCAACACCTCAGGACCACACCACACAAGACCTCAAGTCCAGGCAAGTGCTCAGTGCCTGTCAGCACAGAAAGTTTAAAATTCCCAGTGTCACCAGGGGTCCAGCACAGGCTCCTTCCCAAAAGATGCCAAGTGCAACTGCCTTTGGTGCTCCCCAAAAGTGCCTTGCACCAAGGCTCCCTTGCACTGCACGGAATTCCCTCCTTCAGCATCACCTCTGCTTGCAGGAGCCTCCCTCTTACCTTTTTTTGGGCTGCCAGGACCTGCCCCTGCCCTCTGGATGCTTGACTCAGCCATAAGAGAGCCCCAGTGCCAGGGGCTGCTGATAAAACAGACAAAAATCAGGATTTCTGGTGGCTCCTGGGGTGTTCCACCAGGAGAGGCACAAACAACTGGCAGGATTTGCTCCTGAATTCCAGCAGGACCTCGCTGGACACAAATTTTGGCTTTTACACCACCGGGGCATGTGAGCACTTGGTTGCTCTCAGGATACAAAGGAACCTTCAGTTTTTGTTTTTTTTTTTTTTTTTTAACACATGGGAAAGATTATGTCAGGGTGAAAATGTGGGAAGGGAAGGAAGTGGAGCCCAGCATATTTTCCAGAGGTGTGGATAAGCGTGAAGATTTCATGCCGTTCAGTCAGTCATTATCTTTTATCTCTTCTGGAAAGCAAAACACCAGTAAAATGGAAGTGTTATGTTTAAACCCTTTTCCAGAAACTTAATTTATCCAGAAGGGGTTTTTTTTGGTGTTTGTTTTTTGTTTTTTGGGTTTTGTTTTTTTTTTTTTTTCCTGGAAGCAGGGATCAGTAATAACTTCTGTGGGAATTATCCAGCTCCTATTGTTGAGCTGATTCTTCTTTCTTCCCTTCATGATTACCTTCTCCCACTTTTTTTAACCTTCTCCCCTACTTTTTTTTTTTTTTTTTTTACAAAAAAGAAACTCTGGAAAGGTTTTCCCAATTGGAGCTCTTCAAAACAGAATAATTCTTCCTGGTTTAGGACCCAATTTTCTACTGGGTTGGCTAGTTGGATTTGTTCATTTTGTGTAAGGTAAGTCACCAAGTAGGAAAAGACAGGTTTTAATATATCTTCATGGTTCCTTTTCACGTTTTAATGTAACTAGCCAATCAGAAGATAATTTGAATATATGGATACCTCCTAAACTTTGGGGAAAATAAACCAGTCTCCAGGATTTAGGCTCCAGAGCAGTAACTGGGAGGTGATAACAGTCTGGAACAGAGAAGAAAAGGCAGAGAAGAAAGGCAGTGCTTACATCCTTAGCTCTGATGTTGTTCTCCTCTCAGCAGAAGGGAAGTGCTTTTTAGAACTGATGGATGTTATCTCTGTTTATTTTGACTCCCCGTCTTGAGAAGCAAATTGGTCTCGTTTCTGAATTATCAAGGCTGAGGCAGGCCTGGAATATTTTGAACAAGAAAAGAATTAAGACCAAAAAAAAGGAAAAAAAAAAAAAAAAGGAAAAAAAAGAAAAAAAAAGAAAAAAGAAAAAAGGAAAAATGGAAAAAAAAGAAGAAAAAAGAAAAAAAGAAAAAAGAAAAAAAGGAAAAAGAGAAAAAATTGGCATTATGCTAGCTTACTATTTTTTTTTCTAGAAGCATCATTGTGGATACAAATGGATTAGCACATAATGTTGAAATATTGTGAGTATGCTGACATCTCATTGTTTTGCTCAGGAAGTAGTTTGTCATTGTTACAAAAAAAAAAAAAAAGTAACACGACTGTTTCAAAGCTAATTGAGTGTGTTGCAAGAACTTTTAAATTCTGAAGTAAACCCACTGGTCAATAACCAACTGTTTGTCCTTGGATGGAAAGGGCTTCCCATAGGAGAAGTGGGAAAGCCTCCAGATGACTGGCAGGATTTTATTCAGATTTATGTCATGGTCGTGCTCAAGAGAGCCAGTGAGAAGCCAGGGAAGTGAGACATCAGCCTGAACAGCTCTGCAAGGGAGGAAGCTGATGTTAAAAACCCCCTCCTATTGCAGAGCTCGTTACCAGAGAGGTGGAATTCGGGAGGGTGGGTTTGGCAGGCTCCGAATCTGGGCGAGGAGCATTTTCAATGGGATGCCCTCCTCTCACAGCATCGTCCCTGCAGCAGCACCCAGCCCTCACACACCCCAAAATTAGGTGTTTTTCCTGGGAAGGGGTTGTTCTGCCCACCCTGGCTTAGGACAGCTCTCAGTGGGGCGAGGTGTTCATCTCTCTTGAGAGCTCCTTCCAGGCTTACCAAAGCCTGGTGTAAAAATCTGGGAGAGAGCTGAGGTGGGCCAAGGAGGGGAACCTCCAGGGAAGCCAGGGTTGAAAACAACACCTGGAGACATCTGTAGCTCTGCTGGGAATCTCACCTTGTGATTGCAAGTCACTGAAAAAACGGAGGTGGCTTGACGTGCAGGTGGACAGATTTATCCTCTGTAAAGCAAAAGATATCCCTGGATATCCCGGTTTTATCTGTCCCTACAGAGCTCTGCTGGTCTGTGCAGAGGGCAGGAGGCTTCCAGTCATATCCTGAGGTGGAGCAGAGCTCCCTTCCCTTCCCTTCCCTTCCCTTCCCTTCCCTTCCCTTCCCTTCCCTTCCCTTCCCTTCCCTTCCCTTCCCTTCCCTTCCCTTCCCTTCCCTTCCCTTCCCTTCCCTTCCCTTCCCTTCCCTTCCCTTCCCTTCCCTTCCCTTCCCTTCCCTTCCCTTCCCTTCCCTTCCCTTCCCTTCCCTTCCCTTCCCTTCCCAAACCTTCCCTTCCCTTCCCTTCCCTTCCCTTCCCAAACCTTCCCAAACCTTCCCAAACCTTCCCAAACCTTCCCAAATCTTCCCAAACCTTCCCTTTCCTTTCACCTTCCCAAACCTTCCCTTCCTTTTTCTTCCTTTAAAAATAAAGTTCTCATCCTTCAGGGCACCTTTCTGTTTTCCCAGGCACCCAAATCTACCCACGGGGAGTTCAGGCACTCTTTAAAATGTCAGTGGGATGCTCCTTAATCCCATAAACACGCTGGTTTCTAATAGACATTTACCCTGGGGGAAAGCAGCAATCCCTTTGGAGCAAGGTGATTTAAGTGGGTTTTCCTCACTCCTTCATCAATACGTGTCACTCTCTATTAATATTCAAAACATGCTTCATCCACCCAGGTGGGACTGTGTGTCTGCCCCTGGAAAATCCCAGTGTTTAGACATCGATGGGAGTGACCATTCCCAGTCCCTTCTTTTTTTTTTTCCCCTCATTTGCAGGGAGTGTTTGGATGCATCCCTGGACTCTGATGCTCTGATGGCTGGGCTTTTGGTTATTCCAGGTGGGTTTCTCTCACTGTCTTCTGCCAGAAAGATCCTGCTCCGCATTATTAAAAAAACAACAACAACAACATAAAAAGAAATCCCATGACTAGGCATGTAAACCCATGGCTGCAACCCAGCACATTGTGTTTTCAGGCAGAGGTTCGTCTCCAAAATACAGAGAAAACAAAACCAGAAGTGCCAAACCAGGGGCAGCTGGGTGCTCACCTGGGGTTTGAACACATTCCCAGCACTGGTGCACCAGCTGCACCTCTCACATCCCTTCGGATTGCCCTCAAACTTGACTTTCTGGGCGGCCAAAAACCAGCTCCACGCGGTTTTCTCTGGTTTCCTGATCCTGAGGAAAGGGATGTCTGGATGCAGAGACCGCCAGAGTCCCTCACTGAATCCTCTCCCTGCGGGCTGGACGCTGAGTGGAGATAATTTCTGGGGAGGAAATCCCTCATCTCTGGAGAGGATGAAGCAGAGGGCACCTCTTCACTGGGGGTTTTCAAGGAGTGATTGGACAGGATGCTGGATTATCCCATGGAAGGTCCCTGTCCCACGGAAATTGGATTAAGTGATGTTTGAAGTCCCTTCCAGCTTGGGTTGTTTCATGATTCTATGTTAAAACGCATCCAAAAAGATAAGGAACTCAGTCCTTGGAGCTTTCTTAAGTTTATTAAGAAATTTAAATTACTGTCCTGCAAATAAATGCAGTATCTGGGTACCTTAAAATGGGTGTGAAGTTAATTTTGACGTGCTCAGGCTGCTGTGACACCTTCCAGGGTAAAGCTCTGGGTGTTCAAGCTGAACCAACCCAGATAACTCAGTCAGAGGGTACTGATCTTAATTCAATTGCCTTTTGTGGACTCTCTTAAAATGGTTTACATTTGCTGTCTTTTGGCACATGTTAAATCAGAAATAAATGTTGAGTCAATAAATAGTCCTTCCCTGACTGGAATAATAGAGCTTTTAGGAGGAAGACTGTTTCGTGCTTTCCCAGTGCCTGAGAAAACAGAGCTCTTATCTCTGTTTAAGTAATAATTATAACCTAAAGTTGTTTATTTGACTGCATTTAGCCAATTGTTTCCATGCTGATGGAAGTAGATCTCCACAGCTCCCCTGTGTTGGTTGATCCTGGATCATACTGATTTCTGCTTCATTTGATAGAAAATGAAGGACAACATATAGAGGAGTTAATTAATTCCTTTACTTCATACAATTGTGTATATTAGTGTGATTATCAACAGCTTCAGTGAACAAAAGCCCATTTTTGGGTAGCAGTAACAATAAATAATAAGTATTGAGGGTCATGGCTTTTTTCTTGTGGCATGACCTCTTGCAGTTGTCCCACTCTTTTGTTTTGTGCCAGTCTGAATTAATTAGATTTAAACTGGTGGTGAAGTAAGATGATATTGAATGTCAAAAATAATACTTTGCACATTATTTTGGACGAGTTTCTGCCCCTGCTTGGGCTGAAGCTGAAATAGATGACAGTCGTTCCACTGTCTCTGAACTCAAAGATTGTAACTGACAGCAAAATCTGTTTCCATATTCTGTTTCTATTTAAAATGTGTTGGAAATGTCAATGAATTCCTACCCTTAGGATTAATAGCAACATTTCTGTCTTTTACAAACTGGATGCCTACAGGAGACATCAGAGTGAGGACTATCAGAACATGGAATAAAGGTGGTGGAGTGGCTGTACCTAAATCTCCTCTACCTGAGTGACCTTGGTGGCTTTTTTCTGCTCTTTAAAAGGAGTTGGACTGTGATGATAAATCCTTCAACTAGAGGCACTGTCATTCCAATCTTTGAGCTTTCCCTTGTGACTTTTTGTGCCCCTGGAAGTAATTTTTCTAAAAAGTTGAATTTAAAAAAAAGCACAAAAAAAAAGCTTCAACTGAATCACAAAAGTTAAATCATAAAATATGCTGCAATTGAGTTGTGAAAATGAAAAATATACATGAAACCAGAACTGGGCATTTTGTTTCACTTTGGTGGCTAGGAGTGGCAGTGAAAATTGAAGGCAGTTTCTTTAATAGCACATTTAAATGCTCTCTTCTGCAGTTGACTTTCATGCTAAAATAATAAAAAGGAGATTAAGTAAAGAGGAGGACAGCAATCTTTCCTTAAGTGGGGTGTTATTTTGCTGATGAGGTAAACCCAGCTGACATCAGGAGTAGCTTAAATCTGCCAGGTACATGCTGATGTTGGCTGGCTCTGCCTCCCCCAGCCACTGCTAGAGCTGAAAATAAAGTCATCTTCCGTGGTTCTCCACACTGAACACATTTGGGGTGCAATTAAGAGAAACTGGGTGGAAAAGGGGACATGGAGGTGGTTGCAGTGCTGCCACGGACCTGTAAGTGAAGAACTGAAATCTGGAATACTTGGGGCGTTTAAAGCTGGGGTTTACATCAAACTAATGCAAGAACAATAAACCACAACTGCCAGGGAGCAAGGGAAGCATTTGGCATCCCTGAAACTCCCCAAAACAGGATGGTGTTGGGGACCATCAGTGCTCCCACTACACCCCAGGCAGCAGCTGGCACAGCTGGGCCACCTCTGGTGGCTTTGGGGAGCCACCCCAGCCACGGCTGGTGGATCACCCAAGCAGGAGAACTGCTGGGTTTGTCTCTCCCTGGAGAGGTGGAGGCCACAGAGGGGGCTTACGAGACCCAGGGTCGTAAAACAGAGCAAAAAACAGAGCAAAAAACAGAGCAGGAGTCGTTAGTGCATCCGCCGTGGAGCCAGGAGGGCTGGCAAAACACACAGACATGTCACACTGATCTGACTACAGGCAGCAAGGGATGCATGAGCGTGGCTCCTTCCAGCCTCCAAGAATGAAAAGCAATTTTTTTTCCCCCCCTGCCCCCTGTTAGGAGCTGCTTTGGCCGCTAAGCAAAACGTAATAATGGCTAACCATTGAGCTTTAAGAGTTTTTTTGTTTTCTTCCTATTTTTTCCCCCCCTTAGGACTTCAGGGACTAGCCTATTTGATGAGCTTGCCTAGAGACTTTTCACAGGGAAAATTTATTGTCGTTAGAAAAACGGGGGGTAGTTAAAAAAAATAAAGAGAAAAAAAAATCGCAGGAGTTTTCTTCCAAACCCTTTTCCAGATTTATTTTCCTGCTTCATCTTTCATGGGAAAATCTGTCTATGTGGTTGTACATCTATTTTAGTGTTTTCGCTTGTCAGTATTTTGTTTTCGTAGCTGCTCTGAATCTTTCAGCTTAGGAACTGTTGTGCTGTTGGTTGATGGAGGAAGAAATGGCACTGGAAACTGCAGTGATGTCACTTCTGGAGAGGCTGCAATTAGGGACCAATTAACTTCTCTGGGTAATAACGACCAGAGTGCAGACTGGTGCTGTCAAGGCAGCAGCTGTGAGTCCTGATGGCTTCACATCAGCTCCAGACCAGAGGAGGTCACTCATCTTGGTTCTGTTTGCTTTTTGCATTTTTTTCCTGCGTTCTCTGTACTCTTCACACATAGATTTGTAGCTCTGTAGTCTGTTGCATTAGTGGCTCGTTTTTCCAGTAATTTTCCAGGCCCTTTCCCTACACAAAAAGACAAATTCCAGAACTCCAAGCCCCAGGGTGTACAAGGCCCCTGTGCTCTCTTAGTTCTTCCTGACTGCTAAGGTTGGGAACAGCTCTTGGAGATAATTTCGTGGACAAAGTGATAAAAAGAAGATGATTTCATGGGCAGCTAGCACCAAGAGGAAGACTCCAGGGAAGGGGCTTGACCTGGATGGAATTCCATCTCTTGTCCTCCTAATTGGTGCTTTTCATCAAGCATACCAATTTCCTAAAACCTGTAGAGTGTCCTCACCCCTGTGTGGATGGGCTTTTATAGGCACCTTTCCATAACTGCCCCTGAAGGCTTTCAAATAAAGATCCACTCTTAGACTACCTCCCTGCTAAAGTTACCTGGAGTTTCATTTCCAGGGTGAGAAAAAGAGGAAACAATCTCTTATCAGGTGATAAGAAATGCCCAGGCACCACTGGGAAATTTGGGGTGCAAATTGTCACTTGGAGAAATTTCCTGAGGGTGAACCTGGAGGTTCAGCCCTGGCAGAGAAGACAAGAGGGAGCAAACACCCTGGGTTTTGGAAGGTTTTCTTTATTTTCAGTCACCCCTGGGTTGGGTTCAGGAAGGTTTTGTCCTCCAGGAGGGTCTTTCAGAATTGTCCTGGGTTACAATTTCCCTCCATGGGGATGGACAAGAAGTCCCCTTGGAGCAGGAGGTTGGGCTGGGGATAAGATTCTCTTCCAGCCAGGAGTGCTGTGATTGCATGGAGGGGCTTTAAAAAAAACAACATATTACACAGCAGGAGCGAGCAAAACATTTTTATTTTCCTTCTGTGTGGAGTAGCCTTGCCTTCTGGTCACACATTCTGGGACAGAGGGCATCAGCCAGGCTGCAGAGGGAAATTCAGAGAAGGATTTAATTCAGTGAAGAGAAGGGAGGATGAAAGAGCTGGATCTGCCTTCCAATCCAAACCATTCTATCATTCCATGCTACAGGAAATGCTCTTCTTACATGGATATGTAACACGTGCTTAGTTTTTCCAGCTGGACTTCACCTGCTAAACAGCCTGCTGAAATGAATAATTATTTTATAATGCTGACGTATTTTTAACCCCACATGAATAATTCAGAGGAATGCATCAGTTTTGTTTTTTTTTTCTCCAAGAAAGGATTGATATGAAATAACGATGGAATGGTATTGATGTAAAAAGATGAATAGAACTCTTTCACGGGGATCAGATGCCCAAACTTAACAAAAAAATTAAAAATATACTGGAGCTCTACATTCCTGCAGTTCATTGCAGTGGAAAAATCTTATGCTGACAAAGACAATTGACATTTTCTGAAGAGGACAAATAAATTTACTGGTGGACGTGCAAGCAAACCTGGACACAGTTAAAAAACTGTGATTCACAAAGCCTGTCAACATTTTTTTTCCCCGTGTCTTAGAGTCTGGTCACAGCTCTGGGACAAGTGACTTCATTTTATACATCACAAGTGGTTGAAGAGGAAGAGTTGACAAGAATGTTTGGGGACTTGGAAAATTGTCCCTCTGATGAGAGACTGAAGAGGTTGAGGTAGTTTGTGATAGAAGGAGAGGAATAAATAAATAAATTGTGAAAGATCTTAATAGGACAGCCAGTTTGGAGAAGGATGTTCAGAAGAGGTGAGAGTAATTTCTCTCTCCTGTGTAACAAAGAGAAGATCTGTAAGATCTTAACTTTGCACCCAAAAAATAAGTACATTGTCCAGTAGCATGTCCCACCTGTGGACTCACTGCCTACGGATGCTCCCAAGTGTCAAAAATCAGGAAAATTCAAAGGTCACACCTGTGGAAAGAATGTTTGGAGCCGGATTCTTCTGACAAGACTGTAAAGTCTCTTGAGGTTTTAAATTAATCTCTAATATCTTGCAATTAATAAGAGACTTTTGCTCAGCAAATCACCTGGATTTGCTAATCCTGAAATTGTAAGTCCTCATTTTAAGCCTTTGGTGGATGTCAGAGCCCTTGTAGCAGGAAAATTTCTGTGCCTTTTTGAGTTACTGTGTGCTCCTGGCTTCACTGTCCTCTTTGGGATTTTTACTTCTATGAAAAAACGGTTTAATTGGATTCTAGTTCATTAAATAATGAGTTTTTAAAGAGCATGAATATTGTCTCCTGCTTTGTTTTGAAGTCTTTCGTGGACTACATTCACTGAGCAGATGTGTTTATGTGCAGCCTTGTCTGTGGTGAAATCCCACTTACTGTTTTGTGCTGGGATGAGTTTGTGTGGCTCCAGAGGGTGGGTTGGGTTTGTGTCCACCCCTCCTACCCTTCACATTTTTTTAAGTTGTTCAGCTGAGGTTTTCAAGCGGGGTTTGAGTTCCACAGGCTGTTAGTTTGACTGCATAAATTGTAGGAACGATTTTCTCTAATACAGCAGATGTTATGGCTTCCTCTGCAATTAAAAAAAAAAAACAAACAAAAAAACTAAAACTGTAGTGCCATTGCCTTGATAGTGCAAACCCAGCACCCATTGGGCAGGATGGTGATATGTGATTAAATCTGTCTGGTGAGGATTAATGATGTATCAGCATCCACCCAGCACTCAGCCTGCCAACGTGTACAAAAATATCATTTATGTCGTGGAAGGTAATTAGTAATTTCAATTTCTCTGGTTGCCCTGCTCCGTGCCTCTACATTGACCACAGAGAAAAGGGGATGATCCTCTCCCTCCTTCCCTTTCCCTCTGCAGATTTCCAAAAACCTGCTCACAAACAGAGTGGTTTTCAGGCTGAAATTTCCACATGTCCCTGCTGACAGGGACAGAGATTGGGGAGCAGAGCTGGGGCTGACAGCTTTATAATCCAGTTGTGCTGAAATGAATCATTGTCAGCTCTATTATTTAGAAGAAAATCCTCACTTCTACTTAGGAGATGATTTATTGTGAAAAAAAGAGATGAAACGTCAGTGTCTGAGAAGACAATATGTGTAAGTAACACACCAGGCTCCCTGTGTCCTCCTGCATGAATGAATTACCACCAGGATATTTCTCCTGAGCTCCACATCAAAGCAACATTCACTGGGGCCCACACACAGGCAGCTGCCACCCTTTTCAAAAATGGGAAGAGGGCAGAGAGAATCTGGGGCATTTTTGGAAAATTTTATTTTCATTTCTGCAGTACTTTGGCATCAGCAGTGGACCTGGGGGGATGATGCACACACAGGGGTTTGCTGTGGTGTTGTCTCAGTGTTTAGCCCAGGCTGTGCCCAGCAGTGTGTGCTCTATCCCAGCTGTTCACCCAGCTGTTGCAGTGTTCTTTCTCTTCCCCACAGCCCATCCTCCCTCCAGGAGATCTCTCCTGTCCATGGCCATGCAGTCCCAGGGCAGGGCTGATCAAATTCCATCATCCCATGGGGAGATGCTCCAGCCAGGGCAGGAGCCGAGCATTTCCTACCCAGATCAAAGGGGAGATTTGGAACAGCAGAGCAGCCTTTTCCCACTGGATCCCAGAGGAAAACCAGAGCCTTGCACATCATCCCTGGAGCTTTGGAGGAAAAGTGCACCTTGTGCAGGAGCCCTGCTCCAGCAGAACCACATCTGTCCCTGCAGGAGGATCAGCCACCATGGAATGGGACTGCACCAACCCTGACTGACTGACGGGGCACCTTGGATTCTCCCTCTGCCCCTGCTCTGGGTTTGTTCTCTGCAATACTGCATTGCTGTTGGAATTGTCCTGGCAAAGAACTGTTATTCCTATTCCCATAGCTTTGCCTGAGAGCTCCTTCATTTCAAAATTATAATAATTTGGTGGGAGGGGGTTTACATTGTCCATTTCAAGGGAGGCTTCTGCCTTTCTTAGCAGACACCTGTCTTTCAAACCCAGACAGGTGTGCTGTGGGTCAGCCTTGTAGTCTCACATCAGATTTGGGACTCTCTGCCCTCCAGTAGCAGCCAAGCAGAGCTTCTTACAACATCCTCTCACCTGCCCTGGATGTGGCAGGTAAAGCTACCTGTCAGTAGACAGGGAATGGACACCTCTGAAGTGGATTCATCTCCTTTTTTCACACCTGTGGCTTTATTCCCAGACTCCTGCAAACGAACCAAGGTGACAAGAGAAGGACCCAGCCTCTGTTTCACTGGTGGTGCAGGGCTGTCCAACAGGTTCTGGCTGCTGTGCGAGGGAGGGGAAGAAAAAGAAACCTTTCCGTGGGCTGCCAGATGCTTCTGATCCCTTGTAAATTCTCCTTTCTCAAAATTCCTTGTGCATCTCTCTTTGTCTGTGTATATGTGTGTGTGTGTCTACCTGCCTGTCCATTAATTTACCTGCATCCCTGTGTGTGATCAGGGATTGACAGTCACTCCTCACTGCCTCCTGGCTGGGTTTTATTGCTGTTGCACCCCTGTAAGAAGGACACTGGCAATTTTTACCAGGAAATATTACAGGACATCTCTGAAATCTGCTTCTCCCTGAAGTCCCCGTGGGTTTTTTTGAGCACACAGTGTGCCTGGAATATCCAAGTGATCTTTGGAGATAGCCAGGCTAATAAAGCAGGCAGGACACTCACATCATGTTTATGATTATACATATTCCCCCATGAAATAAAGCTGCACAGTGGTGCTGGAGGCAGGGAGTTATCAGCTGGAAGCAGCTGTGCTGCCAAAACACCCGGTGGCAGGCTATGTAAATTTTAACAGAGATACCCCAAAATCACCTGTCTCTGTATTTATATGTGTTTTGTTGCCAGCTGAGGCAGCTGTCAGGAGGTTTGACTTAGGGGAAATGGATGTCAGGTAAGAATTGCAGAGTTTGAAGCCCTTGTGCTCATTTTGTTTGTCCATCAGCATTTGGATACGTGTGCTGAAAGGATACCTTGGACATACAAAGCCTAGCGCAGTGGAAAGGCACTTCAAGTTAATTTAAAACTCAAAATCTTAGTATTTTCTGTTAAAACAAAATTGACGAGTTGATTTTGTGTCTTTTAAAAACAAGGAGGAACCACATACTTTAGGGCAGATCGATTCTGAGCTGATTTTCTTGTTGGGAAACTCCTCACTTATTTCAAGGGAAATACACTTCCCCTTGCACTGGCCAGCCCAGGGGTTGCCTGCTTGCTCAGGAAAATAAAAATAATAACCCCACCCAAAATAAAGGAGCCAAAATAGACAAAAGAGGCACGTGAGGGGTACCCAAGCCCATGGTGTTCCTGTTCCTCAGCTTTTCCAACACCTTGGGGAAGGTCTGAGGCTCCCCAGGCAGAGCTTTCACCTGTCTGTGTGTGACACAGCCCCGTGTGACACACCTGGGGAAAGGCACAGGTGTGTCACAGGTGTGTCCCCAGCCAGGGCAGAGCTGGGACAGTCCCCCAGGACTGTTTGTAGGAACAGCTTTCCTCTATCCCAAGTAATTTAGGGGGTGTGAGCTCAAAATGCAGCTCAGAATCGAGGAGCTCCTGGCTCTTGATCACTTACCTGTGCTTTAACAAAGGGAGGGCACAGGGAGAGGCAAAAGGAAAATTCTCAGGTTGGCTGTAAGAGGAGTTTCAATTAAAGATGTGTCCTCATTAAACTGTGCTCTGTGCAAAGGCTAACTGCACAGGCCAGGCATTATGATTTCACAAGTGGCCTCCTGCCCCTTTCCTGCACTTTGCTGGTCTCAGTGAATTTAGAGGACTTTTCCAACCTTGATGATTCTCTGATTTTGTGAGCAGGGATTTATGTTTCTCCCCATCTCTGACACGTCCCTCACTGCCCTAGGACCTCTGTCCCTGCTACATGTACCCAGGAGATGGCTGCTCCATCTCAAAAAAACCTTTAGTGTTCATTTTATTGTGAGCCAGGCAAACACTCTGAAGATTTCCTGTACCAATGAATGCTAGGAAAAAAAAAATCCTGGATTGTTTAAAATAATCCATTTTACCTACCTAAATTTCTTTCAGCTGATTGCACTCTGCTAATTTTGAATTGGGATCCTCCAGTGTGGCTAGAGGTATTTTTTTTGTATGTGTCCTTCCACTCCAGATCCCCTTTTTTCCACTTGGGTTTATGTGGAATTTGGAGCCTGGTTCTGCTGAGGGAGGGAAAAAAGCCCACAACAAATTCCAGCAACGAACATCTGGATAATTATACCCTTGTCCCAATCGGAGAGAAAGGGAAAATAAATTTTAAAAAAGAAAGAGCCCAGCTGCTTTCTGATTCCCACTCTGCTGACAGGTTGGCTGGCCATGGGAGGGGTGGCAGGTGAGGTGCACACCTGAGTGTTGTACCTGAGTGCTGACAGACTGCACGAGCTGTGGGCTTACACCCTGCAGATTTTATCTAAATACCCTGCTGGCATGTGTTTGCTTTCCAAGGAAACTTTGTCCCACTCCGGCTGAATGCAGCTGGAGAAGGAAGGAAAAAAGATCTTAACCCTATTGTTTTAAATAAAAACAGTGGTTACTTTGAGAATTATAGGTTCTGTTAGGTCCTTCAGGATGTTAAATGTTTGGGAAGCATCATCAAAAGCAAGCAGTTTGGTAGATTCTACAGAAAACATTGCTGAAGTACAAAGTGACATAAATACCCCGGAAGTGATGGACTGAATTGGTTTTCTGGTTTTTTTAATGGTGTGTGTGGGATACCAGCTCCTTCCTTCCTTCCTTCCTTCCTTCCTTCCTTCCTTCCTTCCTTCCTTCCTTCCTTCCTTCCTTCCTTCCTTCCTTCCTTCCTTCCTTCCTTCCTTCCTTCCTTCCTTCCTTCCTTCCTTCCTTCCTTCCTTCCTTCCTTCCTTCCTTCCTTCCTTCCTTCCTTCCTTCCTTCCTTCCTTCCTTCCTTCCTTCCTTCCTTCCTTCCTTCCTTCCTTCCTTCCTTCCTTCCTTCCTTCCTTCCTTCCTTCCTTCCTTCCTTCCTTCCTTCCTTCCTTCCTTCCTTCCTTCCTCTCCTTCCTTCCTTCCTTCCTTCCTTCCTTCCTTCCTTCCTTCCTTCCTTCCTTCCTTCCTTCCTTCCTTCCTTCCTTCCTTCCTTCCTTCCTTCCTTCCTTCCTTCCTTCCTTCCTTCCTTCCTTCCTTCCTTCCTTCCTTCCTTCCTTCCTTCCTTCCTTCCTTCCTTCCTTCCTTCCTTCCTTCCTTCCTTCCTTCCTTCCTTCCTTCCTTCCTTCCTTCCTTCCTTCCTTCCTTCCTTCCTTCCTTCCTTTTCCCTCTCCCTGTGGATTTATCCTGCAATTAGAAGGAAGAATCAGACCCCCCCAAAATAATTCTGGCTGCTGAACCAGAATTATTTCCTCACTCCAGTAACCAAAGTTACTCAAAGTTGTCATCCAGCAGGGGCCCAGGAAAATGCTTAGTCCTCACTCACCACAAATGCTTCAAATTAATCACATGCTTAAATGTTTTGCATATTTAAAAGGGGATAACTGTGATTTGGGGGGGTAACTCTGATCTGGGAGTTGGCACCATATGGAAGATATTTGAGTGACTGATCAGAGCAGTGTTGGCAGCACAGGGCTCCCAGGTGTTTGCTCCTGTCTCTGCTCAAAACAATGCACGTTTCAGGGTTGCACCTGTGTTATTTAAATGATGTGGTGAGGTTTAGTGAATGGAAAAGAGAGACAAGAAAATCAGAGAAATGCCTCTGACAGACAAAGACAGGACTATTCAGGGAAAGTTTAGCAGCCTGTGTTAGGCATCGTGGCAGTGGTTCAAGTGTTTGCAAGATGTGTTTGTTTTCTCAAATCTCCAATTTAGTCTAATAGGCATATTATGTTCAAGCATGAACAACTGAATCTTACGTGAAATAAATCAAAATGCTCAAAATACATGGTACAGCGAGCCTGTAAATGTCTAGGCCTTGGCTTCTGTCTATTTAAGCTCACAGTAAAGCCAAGTTTCACTCAGTTATTTTCTGTTTAGGCACAGATTTGTAACGTCTGGTGTTCAGCTGTCTTAAAATGAACCTCACCTGCTTACCTGGATTCCTTGTTTCCCAGTGGAGACAAGGGGCAAATCACCCCTTGGAAGGTGAGTAAGGGGAGCTGGTTTTGGGGCACAAATCCACCTTTTCCCCGTGACTTAGGGGACAGTTCTGTTTAAAAAACTCAGTTTCCATCCATCTTGAATGGCATGAAGTGAGTAAAACCCCAAACTTATAGAGTCATAGACTGGTTTGGGTTAAAGCCCATCCTATCCCATCCCATTCCATGGCAGGGACACCTTCCACTGTCCCAGGCTGCTCCAATGTCCAACCGTGGGCACTGCCAGGGATCCAGGGGCAGCCACAGTGGCAGATACCACCTGAGATATCCATTTGGCCTTTTATTCATCCTCTTTCCTCACTTCTCTTTGTCTCCATTGGTGTTTAAGCCCAGCTGCTGCCACCCTGCCCGTGCTGGTCACTCAAAGCACAGTTTGCTCCTGCCAAACAAAATGCCAAAAACAACAGGAATGGTGCAAGAACAAATCCCACACAGAAGGAGGAGCTGCCAGTGGAGCACAAGCCTTGGATCTCCCTGACAAACAGGTCTTGGCTGTGTTATAAAGGATGCAGACCAGGATGCTGGCCAAACAGTGATATCAAGAAATGGTAGCTGGCTTTGTGAATCTAGATGGATTTACTAGTTGCTAGCTAATTCCACTTTCAAGTACTGTAATAATTAATTTTATTTTGGTTTTTTTTTTTCCATTCTGGTGATATGACTCCTTTGATCATCCCTTCCCTCTCTCCCTAATCATTCATTTGGCATAAATGCCACTAATTTTTACCATCTGGTCCTGGGTTGAAAGCCCTTGCCTGCTACTGTTCACATGTATCCACCTTGACAGTAAATGGTGGGAGTGTTTCCAGTGTGAGCTCCCACAGCTACTCCAGCCTTGCTGGTTGTGAGCTTCAGGTTTTGCCTGGTTGTGGAAAAGAGAGTGGGCACTTCTGGGTCTGTCTAGACATGTCTCTCTCAAGTGCATGTGTGATCATATGAGTTACTCCCTCCTGTAATATTAATAAATGGGGCTGAGCCAAATAAAAGACAGTTCCATTAAATTCTCTGAGCTCATAGGGTGGTTATAAAGTCAACATGCTGTGCTGTGTTAACATCTGACCAGTGAAATAGTTGTTTCCTGATCCCAGGTTTGGCTCCCAGCCACAGAAAACACAAGACAGATGCTGTGCTTTAGCAGGGTCAGGGTTATCAAGGAGATGTGATTAATTGCTGGTTACTGTGCTTTCGTGACACTTCTGCTTTGCTGATTACAAAGGACCCCTAGCCATGATTTTTCATTGATTTGGTGATCTCCATGGCAGGATCTGAGCTTTCCCTGGAAAAATACAGGCGTGTGAAGTGTTTGGACCTCCAGTTTTACTCTGGGCTTGTTTGATGTGGATGCTACTGACAGTGGTATCTCAGAGGGCAAAGGGGCCAAAGCCTCCTCACAGAGGCACCAGCTGGAAATGCAAACAAGGTGTTCTGAGCTATGCAATGATTTCCCATCAGGCAAAAACGCTGGAGAATTGACTTTAGAAGTGCATCAAAGTAATTTGTTAGCCTTTGAAGTAGGAGGTTATTTATAATGGAGGGTGTTCTCTGATGGAGTGATAGTCTGGTGCTCCGTGTGAGCAGCCCCAGTTGGGATGGGGCTTGTACAGGGATAGCACAGGGCTGTGACATGGATTTGGGAGTGCTTTATTCCCTGAGACATGGGCATTCTGCACCCTTGCTTTGGTTCACTTTGTCCCCTCTGCCAAGCCCCAACAGCAGCCAGACTGAGCGCCCTGGTTTGGTGCACGCCAAATAAAAATAAAACCCCGAGCAGGTTTTCTCACTCCCAAAGCAGTGATGAGCAGGGGTGGCAATCCTCCAGGTGCTGTGCTGGGGAGCTGGTTGGAAACAGGGACTTCAGACCTCAGGGCACATGATTCAGATGAGATAAATCACCTCTGAGCTGTCATGGGGCTCCTCAAAATCCTCCCAAAAACTGGATGAGGTAGAATTTGGCACTCCTCTGCCAGGTCCTGCTGGCTGCAAGAAACTGCTGGTTTTCTTCTGATAACTTCCATATGCCAGGGGGGCATTTATTTCCCTATTTTTCTCACTTTTACCACTCTCTCCTTTATGTTTTTTAACAAGACAGAACTTTTTGATCATTGCTGAGTTATGGCAACCATTCAGACTCGTGGTGTGAACGGGATTTTCCCTGACCCAAGGTCAGGAAATTCTGCTTCTGAGACTCCTCTTTGCCTTGACCATGGACCATCAGTGGCTGAACCATTGGTACAAAACCAGGGAGTGAGGAACACAATATCCTACACTGGGTATTATCAGCCATTCCCATTTTTATCTTCTTCTAATGCTGTGGTACATCCAGGCTCCCTAAGCTCATCCTTCAAATCTATCACCCTGTCCCCAAAGTTTTCATTATTTATTTTTTCAGGTAATGAGTAACTCCATGTTAAAGTACAAGGTACCTGACCCAGGAAATGGAGGGATATAATAATTTTTTTTTTTTTTAAATGTATTGTTGTTGTCTTCCTGGCTTGATAAGCTAAAATACCAGTTCAACAATGTTTGTGTACCTAATTAACTTTGTCTGCTTAGTAAATTTCAGCTGAGCCTTCGAACATGCTCTCTGTCTATTTTTCTATTACTTCCTGTGTTTGTTTGCTTTTTTTATTTCTGTAAAGCAGATTACAAACGTGCAGAATTTTTACTTCAAAGTAAAAAAGCTGTGCCTTCCTTCGTAATTGCCAGAGTTGCAATATGTTTGTTGCTGTTTCTAATTGCCGATTCTCTTGATGCAGGTCAGCATTGTTTTGGTTCAGACATCCCAAGAATGAGTCACAAGAACAACAGCAGAAGTCAGCTCCATTGTAATGCAGCTTGGAAAGAACAGTCGACATAATTACTCTGCCCTATTGCTCTTCCCCCCTGACTTCAGTAAGATAAAATCTCCTTTTGTCAGAAAAGTTGAGTAACAGGTTCATTTGGATGTCAGGAGGAGCAGTTTATGAGCCTCCTGATCTGATCCCTAATCTGCTGATCTCTCCAGTGACATTCACTGAAATGTGGTTACAGGAGGTTGCTGGGGAGCTTAGATGTGAATGAACCCTCGGCAATTTTCTTTTTTTTCCCTTCTTTGAAATGTAAAAGAAAGTTGAAAATAAGGAGAAATTCCTTACTTACAACATTGGGGAAAAAACGGTACAGGAAGAGAAAAAACTGGAGTGTAAATACAGACTATAGGATGTGAGTGCTAAAACGCCAGGAAATGTTAGCACATATTCTATTCTTTTATTGCTTAAAGTTTGCCTTATGCTCCTGTTAATGAAATGGATTTTTTGCATGGCAGGTTTCTGGGCAAGGACTGCCTACCTGCTCTTTGTGCAGATATAAATAATATATATATATATTTTTAATCAACAATGGCACCCTAGAAAGGGTCACACTTGGGTCCTGCCTTTTCAGATGTAAGGTGCAGGTTTAGTTGTGGTGGGCTGATATTTGGGAACTTGCAGGTTGCTTCAAACAAGAGATCCAGCAGCCAGGTAACCCTGTTCATCTCCAAATCCTAACCCAAACCAAGTAAAACCAGGAAATTTCTTGGCTCAGAGATCCAAGCCTGTGATCTTTAGCTCTGGATTTCCTCCCTCTCAAGGCTACATAAAATTTGTTTTCCATTTTCCCTTTGTCTTAGGCTCCCCATCTTCTTGCTGTCTCTGCCCTGCTGGAATAATTTCATGCAGACACAATGTTGGTCTGTGCAGAAGCTCCTGTCCTTTATAACTGTAGGCAGTGGAGAACTGATTTGGCAATAATTATTCAGCAGCCAAGGAGTTCCCCCCTTTAAAAAAAAATAAGACAATAATCTAATTTCTAGAAAAATTAAAATTATATAGCATAATACATATATATATATATGCATGCATGTATGTTTATGTAAAATTCAAAAGAAATACAAATACATATAATGTAGTATAATATAGTATAATATAGTATGATATAGTATAATATGATATGATATAACATAATATAATATAATATAACATAACATAACATAATATAATATAATATAATATAATATAATGTAATGTAATGTAATGTAATATAATATAATATAATATAATGTAATATAATATAATATAATATAATGTAATGTAATGTAATATAATATAATGTAATGTAATGTAATGTAATGTAATATAATGTAATATAATATAATATAATATAATATAATATAATATAATATAATATAATATAATATAATATAATATAATATAATATAATATAATATAATATAATGTAATATAATATCCTGAGCTTCATGACTCCATTTCTAGGGGGCAGTCCAACACAGGTGGCAGTGGTGACAGAACACTGCTGCCTTCTGAAGGAATTTTAGCTGGCTCTTTAAAGTAAAAAATAGGAGATCATTGATTTTATAAAGGGAAGGGTGCAGGAGGAATCTCCCCTCATTTTTGTTGGGACACTTGCTGGACATCTCAGCCGGAGAAGGTTGCACTGTGCCCATGCACTGCTGGGAAATGCAAAGCCATAAAAAAGAACAAGTGACCTCAAAAACTGCTGGGGAATATCAGGGGAAGCTCCTCAGATTTTGTCAACCGGGCACTTTTTGAAATTAATTGACAAGGAATTAGGAGGGAGGTGTTATAATTTTGCTCAGCCTTAGACATCAAGCGGAATGTCCTGAATTTGCAAAATAGCAATTGGGCCACTAACTTACTCAGGGGAAAGAGTAATATTCAATTTGTCTGCCAATTTATCTGTTTTCCAATCTATTTGTCAAGTGCTGATTAGCATATCTTACAAGACAAATTGCCTGCTGTCATAAGTTTTGGGACTTCTCTGAGGAGCACGGAACCTTCCTGCTTTCCCCACTGCTGTTTGCTAGCCCTGCCTCTATATTTGGTGATTATTCTTCTTGGGAAATACAACAAACAACTTATAAACCAAAAGCACAAAGTGCTTTTCTCCCTAGTGAGCGACGTCAGGGTTTCACTTTGGTTTTTTTTTCACATCCAGCTTTAGCTGCTAGGACACTCCCCAAAGAGCACAGCACTGGGAAAATTATGATGTCATTGTAGATGTCTTGCTTATTTCCCCCGAATAAATGAACATCATCACGAAACTCCAGGAGGAAAACTTGGCTGTGCTGGAGTTATGGAGCTATTAAAGCAGCTGAGACTAAGGTTTGCATTTAAGTCAGGGGTTATTTGGAGGTCACCATCGTGCACTTTTTATTTGGAGTCCCAAACACAGGTTTAACGTGCCACACTTAAATAATTTTGTCCCTAATGAGGTTGGTTTGGCTTCTCATCTCTGAAAGGCTGTAGGACAAATGTTTCACAGAATCACTGCAAATTCTTTTGAAATTCTAAAGCTATGAAGAGAATAATTTCTTTCATAATTCTTCAGATGTCTATTTTATAGCCTGCCTTAAATGAAAGCTGCAACATGAAATCACCCAGATTGGCAGTGTGCTGAAACTAGCTGTGTCCTCCTTCAAAGAGGGAGCTGTCATTTCTCCCTTAGCCTGATTTACCCCTCTGAGCTCAGCAATTGTGCACGGCAGGACAGAAGGGTCTGGATCGAAAGGGAGATAATTTCCAAACTGCTCCTCACCATTATGCTCACAGTGGCCCACTCCTGCGATTTTCCAGGCTGGGAGAGTGGTGGGCTCACTGGTTGTTTGGGAGCAGCATCAAGGCGAGGTGGAGATGGAGCAGGATTTGCCATGGAGAGAGGGGGTCACTGTGTTTTGGGCATCACCTGTGGCTCAAAAACCGAGATGTGGCTGAGGAGCTGCACAAGGAGTGGGGCACCAGAAATATTTCCAGTCCACACCACTGGCAGTGTGCCAATGGGATTTGATCTCCTGCTGGCTGTGTGGATACCAGAAAACATCTCACACCTTTAAAATGGGCATTCATTTCTCTCCTTCAGTGACCACACTGCACAGACAAGCTGGCAAATATTTCAGATTTTCAGCAGAAGCATCACCTTCTGTTCTCAGGGACAGTGGAGGAGTTGTGTCATGCCTTCCACGTCTTTCTAGCATCTGAAGGATATTCTCTTCCTTGTAAATGACCTTTCTAACCCCCTTCAGCCCCCAGTGCCTATGACAAGTTCATCATGACCCTATCAGGCTCGTGGTGTGTTTTTTGGGGTGTCCTCTTCAGGGTTGGTCTGCAGGGATCCTTGTGGATTCCCCTGGGCTCAGGATATTCCGTGGTTCTGTGATTCCATCTATAAAGACCTGCTCCAGGCAAACCCCATCCACTTTTATCCAGAATTGTATCTACAGTGCCTCCACGGGCGTTTATTCCCAAATTATATTCAGTATTTTCCTGATGCATTACTTGGAGATAATTTTTCCTTCCTTACAATACAAAGCATTATTTATGTTTCGCTTTCTTTATTTAAAACCATAACACCTCCTTTTTTCACTCCCGTATGCCATGCCCTTTTTTTTTTTTTTTTTGGTGAAGGACCATGGCTTTTCACAGGGTTCCCTCTGCAGAAACTGATTGTGAATTTCTGTTGCCAGCAAGGAACATTATTCTTCATGGTGCTTTTGTTTCATTCACCACTCTTTGGTCTTTTTTATTTTTTTCTTTCACAACTTCTGGTTTCCTTCTGATCTGAGCAGCCATTGAAGATGTATTTTATTTTAGATGATGGTATCATTGATCAAGAGTTTCTCTCATTTCATGGCTGGGCCAAAACGTCACATTAAATTTCTGTTGGTCGAGTCATTTTAATTCAGAAGACAGGATCATCTTGTGAACATGTGTGGTTTCAACTAAGTTCTTTCCTCTGGTTATTAATCAGCAGGAAAAACCTCAGTGCTTTATTCTGCCTCTTTTCCTACATGCCAACAACCAAAGTTTTAATTTTCCTTTTGAAAACACGTTCAACTACAACCACTCTTTCAGCTCTGAAGCATCATAAGCTACAGAATTTATTCTGCAATAATGAACCACAGTTCCTTCCAACTGTTCCCAAGCTGGTGATGCGGGAGGAGCAGAGTGATTTCAGTGTACTCTGAATTTCTGGGACTCTTTGGGCAGCTCTTTGTGCTGTGTTTCCCAGCCATGCTGGTGGATGTTACACTCTGATTAGTTAAATGCTGGATGCTTTCTCTTGTTCCTGTATGGGGAAAAGCCAGAAAATTTCAGGCTGGGATCATAAATCTGGAAGCATTCATAAGCATTAAGTTCACCTTAAGAAAAAGCATAGGGGAAAAAAAAAAAAAAAAGAAAAAGAAAGGGAAGAAAAGGATCGTGCACAATGATAGATTATGTTTGTACATCTCTCTCAGTATTCGTTTCAGCATTATTAGCATGTAGGGTTTGATTGAAACCCTGCTTATTATTTCACTTGGTTGGGATCCAATGTACAGTGAGTCAGCTGCTCAGTGCCAAGGTTAACAATTCCTGGGACAGAGTGGGACTTACAGACTCTGCTTTTTGCATGGGTTTTGTACTTTTTCTTTTAAAAGTGTGTTGTTCTTGCCCATCTTTCTACTCCCAAGCCACCGTTTAGAGATTTTCCAGCTACCCTGCTTTTCTTTTTTCCTCACTGCCTATAGAAATCTCATTTTTACTTTTGATACTATACTTCTGAAAGATTTATTTTGGAGTCGTTTTAGAAAATAAGTGGATACAAATATCAGAGAATAAGTACGAAAGTATAAAAGACGTGTGATTACTTTTCTGGCCCTTCCCCCCCCCCCCCATTTATGTATCAAATATCAAAATAATGATTGCAAAAGCAATTCCGAGTGACCTCATGTCATTCTGGAACAGGCTCTCCAGGGAAGTGGTGGAACATCTGTCTCTAAAATTGTACAAAAAATGAGTAGAAGTGCCAATGTACCACATGATTTAGTGGACATGGGGGTGCTCAGGTGAAGCTTGCACTTCTTGGTCCTGGAGGTCTTTTCCAGCCTTGATGATTCCATGGTTCAGTGATTTTAGGTGCCACTGAGTAACTCCAGTGGGCAGATTCCCTCCTTGCACTTCCTCTCCCTTGAGAAACCCAGCCCAGGAAAAACTCAGACCTTGCAGACTCAGGGCTGTCTGCTGCTCTGGGAATCCTTGAAAAACTCATTTCCAGCTTTGAGTTTGCAGCAAAGAGAGGAGGAACATCCCTGGGGAGGAAACATCCCTGGGAGACCTCAGATCTGCCCCAGGACAGGGCAGCAGAAAAAAAGACAAACATGGGCATGGTGGGAGGAAGCTGATGGTGGTGCTGGATGCTTTGGGATTTTGGCTTTTATATTTTTATTCTTTATTTTATTTGGTTTTTTATTATTATTTTAAAAATATTTTTATATTTTTATTTGTAACCCCGCAGTTCTTTGGTGTGTCACTCTAAACTCCACACCCAGTGGGAGCTGCTGCTCTCCCAGTTTGGGCACACACAACAATTCCTCTCCAGGCTGGCAATCAAGGACCCCTCACTGCCCCAGGCCCCAGAGATGGAAACAAAAGGGACTGGGGCAGCAAACTGGGGGTAAATGACTTCATTACCTGGAGCTGCAATTGGGACATTAACCCCAATATGGAAATGGACCAAACTTATCAAAGTGTGAAAACCTGTGACCCGTGGTCCAGTTTGTCTGTCCTGAAGGCCCTTCCATAAATACAACTGCTTTTTATTCTCTTAATTTTGGCTTAATTATAACTTTTTAAATGAAAAAAAAATTTTTTTCCCTCTTAATCTGGCACTGAGCTCTTGCTGTCTTTTCATCAGCTCAACAGGAGGGGACCTGAATGGCAAAAGCCTCCTGGCACCAGCCCCATCCCACACCAAACTCGAAGCACCAAACTCATCCTCCTGTCCCTGCTGCCCTGTGGTCAGAGAAGGACCTGGCTGGAGGGCACTAAAAAACCCCTCAGCCCATCCATGCCCTGTGCAGAATGAATGGATTTGAACTCCTCCAGCCTGGCAGCGAGGCTTGGATAATCTCTCAACACGTTGCTCCACAGCTACAATCAGAGAAAAATTAATTTTGCACTCCAGACATGTTTTGTTTGCCTCCAACTCATGCAGTTATCCTGCTCACCTCCTCCTGGCACAGACAGCCCTCGCATCACAGAGCTGAGTATGGATATTTTTTTTTTTTTTCTAGCAGGTTTACAATCCCATATTAACATCTGGTTCCTCTGCTGCCTCAGTGATTATTGCCCATTTCCTGACTGTATAATTCTTTCCCCTCAGCTGCTTGCTGCAGTTACCATGAAGTGTTTTATTGCAGAGGTGACTATTTGATAACTACAACAGTGAAAATGGTAGATCTGGAGTAAAATTGCATCTGCTGCTCAGCAAAGGCTGCCGTGTGGTTCCCAAATTTTTGTAATCCCTGATATACCCTTCGTTATAATAATATGGGAATTGTGGTTGTGCTGGGAAGTGTTGTAAGGCATAATAGCCGCTGGGTATGGGGAGAAAAAATTGCAGCATTGGTGTATTTTCAAACATCTTGACAGTTTTATTGCTTAGTGGTTACCACGGGCTACTTTTTGGTTGTCATTCTTAAACTGGATTCTCCTTTGCTCCCTGTCTCTGTGGCACCCAACGTTACCCAGTGAACCCATAGAAATTTGGATGCTGTTTTCAACTCCTTCAGCACACCACAGGGCTGAGGAGCAGAATTTTGGGCAGTCCTTGAGCTCAGGGAGGACTCACCCAAACCTCAAGTGCACACAGCGGGAGCCTCTCGGCTCCAGAGCTCTTCTTTTGGTGGAAGGTGCTCTGGAAACAGAACCACAGGGTCACCGAGGCTGGGAAAAACCTCCAGGGTCATCGAGCCCAACCTCTGAGAGATCCCCACCAACCCAGAGCCAGGTCCAGCCGCTCCTTGAACACCTTTTTATTGCCACCACCTCCCTGGGCAGCCCCCTCAGATGCATTTCAGTGAAGAAAATTCCTCCTGAGGTCCAGCCTGAGCCTCCCCTGGTGCAGTCTGAGACCACTTCCCTTTGTCCTCTTGATGAAACAGACACACAAACAGGCTCCATCCTTTTGAGGGAGCTGTCAGTCCCTCATCCCAGCCTGTCATTCCCACAGGCTCAGCCATGGTTTTACCAGCCCCACTTTTATCTGAGCGGCTGCGCCTCTTTCCTTGCCCTTTGGCCTGTTCTAATAAGAATTTGACACGGAACAAGCTGAGCTACACCCTCATTTTGGGGGTTTCTGTTTGTTTTTTTCTGCTGCTGGGTTTTGCAGGGAGCTTTTCCCGAAGGATGGAGGCTGGAGGGTTTTGTGGAGATGGTGGAAAATGAGGCAGTCACCTTCTTCAGCTCCTTGCTTCTCCCTCCCCTACCCCCATGCCACCAGCCAATGCTTAAGTTCATGTTTTTGTCCTTTTTTCTTCTTCCAGGCACTACAAGTTTCAGGAGCCTGCAGTTTAAGTAGCTCAGATTTGGGAGATTTCTTTTATAATTTAGTGCTGGAAATCCTGCTCTGAGGCAGTTCAGCTAATAAAGTCCTTAACTAGTTACCAGGCAAAACTGCAGGGCACCGTCAGGGTGCTGTGCATTGAAGAAAAAAATGTGGGTTTTATTCTTTTAGTAATGAAATAGTCCCACAAAATACCCAAAGTGTGCTTGCAGCCACTGATTTACTCCCAGGAGGAGCAGGGGAAGATGCTGTTCATTTTTTTTTCCACAGAAGATTTGCTGCACAGCACTAAGCACTCAGAGCTGTCTGTGATGAGACCAGTACAGGATTTCTGACAGTAATTATATTATTTTTTGCTATGTTCAAATATGCAAGTACCTGCATATATTAATGTATGCTGAGAAGGCACATTTAATTGCAAATATTAAAGCCTATGCAGTACGTGCATCCAACCTTTTCAGGAAAACCTTCCAGGAATCTTCCAGGAGCTGGAAGTGTGTAAAACCCAGCATGGGCCAGCCAGGCTGTCAGTATGCATTATTTTAGTGGATCCCTGGGAGAGTTTTTCTTAAGAATTCTGGTTCTGCTAAGGGGGAATTAGAAAGTGTCCATTTGGGATGGGAAAGGATGCTTCATAAAATTAATAGTGGCAAAACCCCACAAATATATGAAGTGTACATTTGGAAAAACATGCTCCACAGTAGTACAGTGTATTAGTTTTAAAAATAACTTTCAGTGTGTATTCGAGTTAGAAACATTCATACAGGGCACCTTATCAGAGTTTAAAGCTTTTTTTTGTTGCCTTTTCGGTCAGATTAAGTAACTAATGTAACCATTTGAATAAATCAGCCCCTGGACTCCTTTCATGTACGATAAATAGTATCTCTTGCCAGAAGTGTAACATGATTTAACAGTTGTGCTTCGTATTATACATCTCTGCAAGTTGGAAATCTGGATGATAAATGGTGTGATAAACATTGGAGAGGCACCAAATTCCAAGGAGATTACTATTGCCTCCGTCGAATAAAACAAAATGGGAAAAAGCTACTTTGTGTTAGCTTCCCTTTGAAACTGACAGCTGGGGAAATAAGGAAAGGAGGTTTGGATTGCAGTCAGACTTCCTCTTCGTTGTTCCACCACGTCCTTTGTCACTCCAAACGTGTTTCCCCCACAGAAATCCTTGTGAAACCATAGCTGGGCGTGGGATGCCCTGCTCACACCGAGATGGTTTTCAGAAAATCCTCTTTTCCAGACATGTGCTCACACTCTCCTCCACCCATCAGAAAAATGCTGTCATTAATTTTCTCCCCTTTCCAAAGGTGATGGCTTTGAGATTCACAGTTGCAGCTCCCTTTCTCCTGCTGGCAGCGGATCTGTAGTTTTTATATCAGTCTGGCTTGTTCAGTCTCCTGCCTGGGATAATTTTATTTTATTTTCTTTTATTTTTTTTTAATAAGGAGTAAATACTTGTGAGAACCAGCAGTGAGGTATTGTTACTTTAAGTGATGCTGACTTTTCCTGGAGGGTTTCAACACCAGCATGCTCATTGGCTACCAGACTAATTTCTTTACACTGCAAACGATGCCCAGGGGTGAAATAACATGAATACTGAGGCAAATTTTCCAACATGTGTTGTTTAAAACTCCCCCCTGAGCCGGGAGAATGACCTTTGGTGAACAAATGTTCTTTCACCTTCAGCGTTCAAAACTAATAATGTTTTAGGGCGCTTACATGATTAATTCATAGGCTTTCTTTTCAACACAGCAGTTTCTGGTCTCTGCCTTTCTTGTGGCCTCAGATTTGAGGCAATTTGTTTTCCAAGTCTGTCAATGCTTTATTCGGTTGTTTGTGATTTTGGTGCACTACTTAGGTAGGACTTGGTTTGCACTAACATATAACATTTTTAGCACTTACAGGGAACTTGTTCAGCATAGGTTGCTCACCAGGAGTAGCTAAATTTCCCCAAGCCTTGGGCTGCAGGCACTGAACTTTCACCCAGTTATGCTGAACTTTTACCTAGAAAATAAAAAGGCCCCAGAGCTGCTCAAGCCAGAGGGTGAGGAAGCCACCTTCACTAAGAGAAGCTGCTACCTTAGAGATAAAAGAACAAAAAACCCAAACAGAGACAAAGGAAGGGCCCTTGTGTGTCAGTGTTCAGCCCAGGCCGTGCCCAGCAGTGTGTGCTCTATCCCAGCTGTTCACCCAGCTGTGGCAGTGTTCTTTCTCTTCCCCACAGCCCATCCTCCCTCCAGGAGATCTCTCCTGTCCATGGCCATGCAGTCCCAGGGCAGGGCTGATCAAATTCCATCATCCCATGGGGAGATGCTCCAGCCAGGGCAGGAGCCGAGCATTTCCTACCCAGATCAAAGGGGAGATTTGGAACAGCAGAGCAGCCTTTTCCCACTGGATCCCAGAGGAAAACCAGAGCCTTGCACATCATCCCTGCAGCTTTGGAGGAAAAGTGCACCTTGTGCAGGAGCCCTGCTCCAGCAGAACCACATCTGTCCCTGCAGGAGGATCAGCCACCATGGAATGGGACTGCACCAACCCTGACTGACTGACGGGGCACCTTGGATTCTCCCTCTGCCCCTGCTCTGGGTTTGTTCTCTGCAATACTGCATTGCTATTGGAATTGTCCTGGCAAAGAACTGCTGTTCCTATTCCCATAGCCTTGCCTGAGAGCCCCTTCATTTCAAAATTATTTTAATTTGGAGGGAGGGGGTTTACATTCTGCATTTTCAAAAAAAGAGAGACTTCTGCCTGTCCTGGCAAACACCTGTCTTTCAAACCAAGACACCAATAAGGGATGGGAAGACTACAGACTCAGTTATCAGCTCTGGTTGAAACCATCGTGGAAGGGATGGAGAAATTGGGTTGTGGGGCTATGAGTGCCCAGGGGTTCCCTTGGTTTAGATCTTTCTTTGGAGGCACTCAACTCAAGTATTTTATAGAGGAATCTCTCTTTCAGATATCTTTAACCTTTCTTAAAAATTCAGCAGAAATCTAGAGCTGAGCCCTGTTATGGTGGTGGTTGTGTGTGATTTCTATAGCATGGTGCAGCTGTGTTTGACCAGATCTTTAATAGTTACAGGATGAGAGTTGTTCTCAATGACCTCAGCTTTAGCCCTTCAAAAAATGAGCCTTTGAACCCTGGTTTTCTCTAATACTGCTCCTTGCAGCTTGCCAAAGGGTTTGTAGCCTGGGAAGATCCCTTGTTGACATCCTGAATTTTCCAGCAGTGCTCCTTGTTTTTGGCTTTTCATGGCAAAGAGCACTTTCTATCACAAACCTTTCCTTCATCTTGGAAGTATTTGATCCTCCCAACCTTAATGATTCTGTGACTCTATCTAAAAAACCTGCTAGGAGGAAGGCTGCATTTTTTTTCCTTTTTTTCTTTGATGCTTTTTGTCCACTTGAAGAAGAAGAATAGCAAAGGTGATACATATCCCTGAGTGTGGGCTATGGGGGCAAAAGTCTTCCCTGATTCCTTCCAGGTCATGGAGGAGCCCTGATTCCTGCTCCCATCCACCAGCAAGTGTACAATTTAAACTCTGCTTTAGGTCAGGTGGCAATTACTTTCTTGTGCTGAACCCCATTTACTTTTTTTGTTAATTATGCCATCAGTTACTGCCCAGTAAGTATGGCAGCTGGAAGACAGGAGAAATATGTGTATTTCTGTGTCCCTTTGCTTCTGAGCTGCTCTAGACTCTGATAGAAGGTTTCCACTTGCTCAGATTTCATTACAGCCTTTGCTCAGCACTCATGGGATTCCACTTTGAAGGGCCTGAAGCACAGCTCAAAAAGCCACAAGCTCAGCCAAGACATTTTCCTGGATGACTTTTATGTTGCCAATAATTCACTCCTATTCTTTTGACCACGATGATTCTCTCTCTAAGGTTTACTAAATGAACTATTTATTCAGTGAATTACTATTTCTCTCTCTTTTTTTTCTCTTTTAAAATTTTTATATTTTTAATTTTTAGTATCACTTTTGTTCGCTTGATGTGTGTTAAAGAGGAATCCTGCTCAGTTGGACTTTGGCTTTACAGGTCCGGGTGGGTTTCTCTCCTGCATTTTACAGGATACTTGGAGCCTTTTGTAAGTGTGATGCCAATTACCTCCTATAAATTTATAAATTTTATTTTAAAATTTATTAAAAAATATAAATTTTTATAAGTTTAAATTATATATTTATTATTTATATAAATTTTATTTATAGAATTTTTTTTTATAAATTAAAAAAAAATTATATATTTTATCTCCCAAACTGAACCCAGCGACGGCTTCACCTGGTGGCACAGAGTCAGATGGCATTTAATGTGTCTGGTCTGTGGGAAATTAAAATAAATAAATAAAAAATAGCTTTATGACTCCTCATGGATGGAACATTTCCCTCCACCCGTTTCCAAAACATCACTGATGCAGCACAAGGCTCCTCTGCCCTGGCCACAGGTACCTGGATGGTTTTTGCTGTGCAAAGAGGGGATTTTGGCTGCAGATCTCCAGAGTGGGCAGAGTGGAGAAGCCCTGAACCCCGTGGCTCCTGTCCTGGCTCTCTGTAGGGTGGGAAACTGGCCCAGAACCAGGCAGCTGCTTTCCTTCAAAGCATCCGATGAAATCAAAACGTTCTGAGGGAGCCTGCTGATCTCATGGAACTGACATTTTTCTAAAGGAAAAAGCCAGCTTGGAAATTTTCCTGCTCTGATTGGAGTGCTCCCCTCCAGAACTCAGCTTTTGACTTTTCCTGTGGGAAGTTATGGGAGCTCCATCTCTGGCAAGGAGTGTATGATCAAAATTAGGAGAGATAAAGCCTGTGCACATGTGTTGCCCTCTACCTATCCAACCCTATTCTTCTTAGACTGTGATGAACAATCTTTATCCATATAAAGATATCCATATAAATCTTCATCCATCCTGGATATTCCATACCCAGGCTTTAGAATTTACTGAAATTAATACTTCATTGGAGTTTCTGTGACTGCAGAATTCATTCCTTACTCCACCTGAGTGTTTTGGGTTATTCACTCAGCATCCCTGCTCCAGAGGGGAGGATACAAGCAGGGAATGAACTCTCCTGTGGGTCCAACGGGTGATTTTGAGATTTGGGGTGAGGATTGTGTGGATAAGGAGAGGGGAACACATGACAGCTCTAATGACAGCTGTGCTCACTCCTCCTGCCTCCTCTCCGTGCAGATGGTTCAGAAATGCTGCAGCAGGGTTGGGAGGGGGGAAAATCTGTCCTGGGCATTCGTCTGTGCTCACCAGGAAGGTGTGGAGTGTCTTTTGCATCAATAAAAGATTTAGGAAAGATCACTTGATACATGGAAACGGAGATTTTCCTTTGGGAGTAGCTCAGCTTGCATGGATCCCACTGCATGAAATGTTTTGAGAGGGAGAAAAAAATCTAAAAGTGATGAGACTTTGTATTTAGTAATTGTTTTTGTTTGAAAATATAGCAGGGGAAATACAGTTGAAGTTAAGAGAGGGGTGAACAATATTCATGCTTCCAGTCACCTGGAAAGTATTCTGCAGCTTTTTTGGGTGGACAGTAAAATTCAAACTTTCCTGCCTGAATATAGAAGATAAAAACTTCCCAAATTCTAGTGTTATTAGATGAGATAAAGGCGGGGTTTCTTTCGTCTGATAAGCTGTAAATTGTCTTCTTCAAAGGAAGAGTAGCAGGAGTGGCCATGTGTTTAGGTTTATGGCTCTCTGAGAAAACAGCTTTTGAAGCAGGGCAACTTTAGCAAAAATCCTGAACAAGAAAAGCTATTAAGATGCTCCTTCTCAAAGCACATGTTCTTTTGTGTATATGCTAGTGAAATAAAAATGAAAAAAAAAAATTCGGGCGAATTTCTTGCAGTACACATGCCCAGAATTTTAGATAATGAATTGAAAAAGACTTCTAGTTGGTACAATCATCTCTTTGAATAGACCCATGGGCACCTACACCCCTCTCCCCCCTTTTTTTCCCCCTAAAGATCAGTCAGCATCCCATATAACTAAAGAAGAGAAGAATTCACACATGGATGGTGCCAGAATGTTACTGCATTATATGGAATATAATTATGTGTAATATCTAGAAGCTGGTAAGTGTTCACACAGAACTTCATTCATCAAGAGAAAACCAGCCCGGCCTCCTAATGCTGAGTATCAGGATCCCTTTTGATGCAAGTCCTGTTTAAGCCACGTACACTTGTCTTCCTGTACAGCAGCAATTCTTATTCCCTATGCCCACAGGGATTTATTTCTTCTGGCTCTTTTATTGTTGAGGACAGGAGGGAACAGTCTCCACCCATTGTTTTATGCATTTGAAGTTGTTCTGCTGACAGAGCCCATGTCTAGCAGCCAGAGTCCCCCATTCCAAGTGCAGAAAATATTAATTGAGCCCAAAGGGTGGCTGTGAGATTCCAACATGATCATAAGAGAACAAAACTCTCACAGCTATTATCAGGAATTTCAGTCTGAGGATTGTGAGGACTCTGTTCCATAATTGCTGCATGTTCCAGAGACACAGGAGAGCCATAGGTATAGACTTGGAGGAGTGTAAAATAAAACAAAAATGGAATTCCACAGTGTCTTAGCAGCAGCTGAAACAGGGCACAGCTGAAGAGGGGGAACATTCCTGACAGATACCCTGTTTCTCCTTCTGGAAAAATTTACATTGCAGGAATGTGATGTCCCAGGCTTCTGGTGTGCCTTACAAAATTTAGAAGAGAGGGTTTGGGCTCTGCAGCATATCTGTGTGCTGGGCACAGCCTGCGGGAGCTGGGCTGGGCTGGAGGAGGGAAGGGGAGAGGGGATCCCATCCATCCATCCATCCATCCATCCATCCATCCATCCATCCATCATCCATCCATCCAAACATCTCCAGGGCTGCCAGAGGATGGGGCCGGGCTCTGCTCAGTGCTGCCAGTGGCAGCAGGAGCAGCAATGGCCATCAGAGAAAGGGCAGGCAGTGCAGCCCAGCAGGAGGAAGAACTTGTGTGCACGGAGGGGCAGAGCCCTGGAACAGCTGCCCAGGGAGGGCTGGAGTGTCCCTGTGTGGAGCCATGGCAGCCCAGCTGGACACGTTCCTGTGCCACTGCTGCAGGGGAGCCTGCCTGGGCAGGGGCATGGAGCACAGCATCTCCACAGCTCCCTCTCAAACACAAATATCCTGCCATTCTTTGTCTTTGAAGGATTTCCTAGTTCATCATCATGAGTCTAAACCCTTCCATACAGCAACACCAGGGCTGTGCTCTCTAATTTTTTATGACTTGCTAAGTAAGGAGGAATAATATTTGCTCCATAAATGCCTTAATCTAATTAATATATTGGCCTAACTGCCCAATTAAGCAGTTCATTACAACCTCAAGGAACTTGACTGTATGCATGGGAAAATGCTTTAAACATATTTCTGAAAAGCTATATTTGGGGTTCTCCTATTGGGGAAAAATATATTGGTTATTTCCCTGTACGGCTGTTATACAGTTGGCTTTATATCAGTGTGTGGAAAACGTGGAATTGTGATAATTGTTCACCTTCTTCCCAACAGTGTAGTTGCTTAATTTCACGGGGGTTAATCTCTAAATAGAAGCATGCGTAAAAAACCAGCAATTTTATTTTAAAAAAAAAGTTTCTATGAGTCTATAAGCTTATTGCAAAAGACATAAAAACTTGGTCTCTAGGGGAGGAATTGAGAACTTGAGTATCAGTTTTTTATACTTCACTCTGGAGATGCAAATCCACCACGAGGTGCACGTAAAACTGATGATTTTAAAGCTGTGTTTTTCGATGACTGAGGGACCTCTTGCTTGGATGGCTCTGGTGCCACTGACACCTCCTTGGCTTTTCCAGGCAATGCAGGGAGAGCAAAGCTGGAGCAGGGAAACCCCAGGGACACGGAGCACAATGCAGGACTTGTCTGGCGAACTGGGCACGGGGAATCTTGGATCTTCCCAGTGGCAGAAACTCCCCACCTGCCATTCCCACACTCTTCCTCAGTTTTCCTTCAGGGCTGGACCTCAGGGATGCTGCTCCAGCTGTGCTTTCCAGGCAGTCTGATTGCTTTAGCACAATATCCCACAGAATTAGCAATGCTCCTAGGTGTCTAATTCTGATCAGAAAACTCCCTGTAAAGTATGTGCAAAATAAATACTTGTGCTGTTATTAGAAAATGTACTTTTTCTAGGCTTTCCTTTCTACTTCATTGTTTAATTCTTTATTAATCTTTGTTTCAGTGTTCACAGATGAGAGGCAGACTGGGCTGCTAGATTTGCTCTAAGCTGTCTTAAAAAAGACTTTTGAGTGAATATGTCCCACAGGGTGTGATAAAATAAAACCTAATATGCTTTAGGCCAATATAAACACTGCAAAATTGAAACCTTTCGTCTTGTTGGAATCATCATTGGAGAAGCTTTCCAAAAGTGCCAGGAAATAATTTTGTGTGTCTGATTAACCCTGTCTGAGCAGCAAAACCATTAGCAGCTGATTAGATAAAGTGGTCTACACTTCGGGCTTATCTATTTATTTACTTTTTTTATTTTTTAACCCGTTTTTATAGCAATATTACACTGTAATGAAATTAATTCCTATAAGCGCCAGTGTTTCTGGTTGAATCACAGGATCCAAGCTTCTCTGTGAGTAAGAACATGCCTGGCTGTGTTTGCAATTACCCTGTGTTCACAGCCTGGGTTTTTTTGTTTGCCTCTGGAGTATCTCTGTGCCTGTGGGAGGGGGTCTGCAGAAATAAGGAATATTGGCTCCTCCTTCCGAGGGAACTGAGCTGCTGTGAAGGCTCAGCCTGGGCCCAGAGTGGTGATTTCCAAAGGCATGGTGACAGTCTGGGGATGCTCACCTGGGCTTGCACACCACTGCCTGTGCTCGTTACCAAATAAATGTTCCCAACATTAAACATGAATGCATTTATCTTTAGTGAGAGTGATGAGTATGGAGTGCTGGACTTTGGGGTTTTTCTCCCTTAAGTACCTCAGGCGCTGATCAATTGCAATCCAGTAAAATGAGAACACATTTTACTCATTATGTTTAAAATACTGACTTGTATTCTCTTCTGTAGTTTTGTAGGTGAAACAGACTAATGTTACACAAAGATGACTTTGACCTATTCCTCAAACATCTGCCAAACTTTTCATTTATTTGGCTTCTCCTTTTATCAGAGGATTTGGATTCTTTCCCTTTTTGAATTTTTTTTTTTTTTTTGAAGAGTTAACCTTCTGGCATGAATTGCAGCTCCTCAGAGCCAGTCGTTGCTACAGCTGAAGATACCCGTGAGATAGAAACGAAATAGAAAAGACAAGAAATGGGATCGTGGTTGAACACTATTGATGGTTTCCCTCCCCAAAAGGACAGGCTGTATCATCCCTGTACTCTACAGCCTCATGTTTTAGAAGCAGCATTACCTCTCCCACCTTCTGCCACCCCGCTGTGGACTCCTTTTGCTGCAGTTCAGTAGTCTCAGATCATTTCTTGCTGGACAAGCTGTAATTTTAGATGGGCTGTGGTTTTATTTTAAATGCTAGAAAAATGTTATTCTGCTGTGGTTGGAGGACAGACTAATTAAAATCATTGTTCCAACTCCTTCATAAGGAAATAAGACCATAAGTGCCTTCTTTGAGTGGAGATGGAAATAGATATCAGAGGCTATTGTTACTGTATTTTGATTTTTCTTTTGGAGCACTTCTCCTTTGGAAGTGTTTTGACTGGTGAGCTGAAGCATCCTGCCTTTTTTTTTTTGTGGCTGAGAGAGTGGGAGTGGAGGTTTTAATTTGGCAATTATATCCCTTTCCTAAGGGGCTCTTGCTGAGTTTTGAAGTTTTCTCTCACCTGGGAAGTTGGTGACTGCACTGACACAACTGTCAGTTTACAAGCCCAAAGCACAAGGCATCAATAGGAAGAAGGAGCTATTTCAACTTGAAAGTTGCCATTTTTCTCTCTCCTCCCATGCAGTTGGGAGTTGCAGTATTTGGTTCTGATTAAAATGTAGCCTGAGGTTTGATGTCTGTGTGGAACAACACTCTGTATCTGGCACATTATTTAATCTACTGAGCACACAAACTGGTATGTTTAGTACAGCGGGCTTTCAAACCAAGCTGATTTTTTTTTTTTTAATGTACAAATTCCTCACTATTGAGAGAGTTATCAACAAAATGTTGTAGCAGTTGCTGCCTGAAAGAGTTGTGCATGCTTGCTATCAGATTGTTGGTGTGTGGATGCCTGTAATGACAACATGTAAAAGTAAGTGAGACCAGAGGGAGAGAAAAACAACAAAATTCAGAGTATCTGTAACAAAGCTCCAGCCCCATCCTTTTCATCTTGTAAATAACAATCAAACTGTTATTCTCCAGGGCATTACAAATCTGACTGCACTTTTTTTCCTCTCTTTTTTGGCTTGGTTATTTACGAATTTATTGAAAATGTTTACTGAAAAGGTCCCTTCTGTTGCTGGCAGTTGGTTGCCAGCAGCTCTTGTTTTTGCTGCCCTTGCCAAATGGTCCCTCTGCTCTGCAGAACATCACCTGGGCTTCTCTGAGCTTAAGGGAAGGGAAATGCTGGGAAATTTGGAAAAGAGTTTTTGATCTGCTGTCAAGGGTGACAAAACATTGACTAGGAGTACGGTGGGCAAATTGTGTGTAGAATTTACCAGGGAAAAGTAAGAAATATCAATGAAATTATGAACCGATAGTGCCGAAGGACTATTTTAAAATTCCATTTGTTGCAAAGCTAGTGTGGGATGAGACACAATTGTGTGTTCCTGTTAGGAAAAAGAGGGCAGCCATGCCTTAACCAGCAAATAATGTGGGCTAAGACTCTGGTGACAAGTTCCATGATTTGTGTCCTCGTGGTGCTTACCAAAGACAAGTTTGCAGAGAAAGAAAGTAAATTTTGCCATAGTTGCTGCTATTTCTGTTAAATCTTGGGGTCCCATGCTCTTGTCATACTGCTGGGACCTCCACACCTTTGGCTCAGGAAGGATATTTAAGCACTGCAGCCCAAATTTTTTGGATTTGCAGATTTGCATTGTGGCTGAGATTTCCTGAGCAGAAGACCCTAAAGGCAGCACTTTGGGGAGCAGAACAGCCCCGTCCTGGGATCATGGAGTGGCTTGGACTGGACCCTTCAATCCAAGGGACATCTTGTTCCAACCCTGCTGCATGGGCAGGAATATTCCCTTCCCTTCCCTTCCCTTCCCTTCCCTTCCCTTCCCTTCCCTTCCCTTCCCTTCCCTTCCCTTCCTTCCCTTCCCTTCCCTTCCCTTCCCTTCCCTTCCCTTCCCTTCCCTTCCCTTCCCTTCCCTTCCCTTCCCTTCCCTTCCCTTCCCTTCCCTTCCCTTCCCTTCCCTTCCCTTCCCTTCCCTTCCCTTCCCTTCCCTTCCCAAACCTTCCCTTCCCTTCCCTTCCCTTCCCTTCCTTCCTTCCTTCCCTTCCCTTCCCTTCCCTTCCCTTCCCTTCCCTTCCCTTCCCTTCCCTTCCCTTCCCAAACCTTCCCTTCCCAAACCTTCCCTTCCCTTCCCAAACCTTCCCAAACCTTCCCTTCCCTTCCCTTCCCAAACCTTCCCTTCCCAAACCTTCCCTTCCCAAACCTTCCCTTCCCAAACCTTCCCAAACCTTCCCAAACCTTCCCAAACCTTCCCAAACCTTCCCAAACCTTCCCAAACCTTCCCTTCCCAAACCTTCCCTTCCCTTCCCTTCCCTTCCCAAACCTTCCCAAACCTTCCCAAACCTTCCCAAACCTTCCCTTCTCTCTTAATTAATTTATTCTTAATTAACACCAGATTCCCCACCAGGCATCCCAGGACGGATGAGCCCTGCCATGGGGAGCTCAGTGCAACACATATTTTACAAAATATTTTTGTTAAGTCTGTTAGTCTAGCTTCCCCCACCTCCCTAAATAACCCCTTTTCATTTTGTAGTGATTCCTGCTCACAGCTCTAACACATACCCAGTCCAAGCTGTTGCATACTATAATCTGCTAAATTTTCTGGCAAAACTTGGCACTGTTCTTTTTCTTTTCCCCACCCTTTATTGACAGCATTAATGCTCTCTCTCCAAAAAGGAGAGAGGAGCAGTGCGATTTGTGAGGGTCAAATTTGGCTGTGGATGGGAACACACTGTTCTTTTGAAGGCTTTTGAAGCCTGGGGCAAACTCTGGTGGCAGAATTTCATTCCTTAGCAGCAAGATGCCACACAGGCCATTGATTTGGCCTTGTGGAAGAAATCTGATGTGACTTAGACCATAGCTGGAGAGCATAAAGCCTTACTTTTGTCTGTTGTATGGACTACAACAGCATTTTTTTGCTTTTATTGCCAAGTCCCTGATAACAAAAAGCATCAAACCCCCTAAATTGGTGGATGATACATAGAGAGTTCCACACTTCTCCCAGCACAGCCAGAAATCCTGAAGTTAGCATAACTCACTTAAATGGTGACAATTTTGTCATTTTTCAGCATTTATGCGTTACTGGATTTACTAGGCCAGCTGTACCTCTCACTCTACAAGTGTTGTAAATCCGTGGTAACGAGTTTGGAAGAAAGCCAGAGGCATTTACAAGTCAAAGAGAGGACCTGGCCCCCGATTAGCTGCTCACTCCTGGGCAATCTTCATTAACCACAAGACAATGTCCTGTCACTTTTTGAAGCCATTTGAAAAAAAATGGAATAATTTTCCAGGGGACTAAAATTCCAGCCTGATCCATAATATCATTTTTGCTGCTGAAAATTCTGGCAGAATATTTTGGAGTCACTGGGAGTAGCAGAGTTGAACATCCTGACAGCTGTGGGAATGACCTTAGAGAGGGCGTGGAAACCACTGAGAACATCCTGGAGATGACAGAAAGGTAAATTTTTAGATGCAGATGATGTGGGGAACAAACTTAGGGTAGAGAGCAGCCCAGGAGCAAAGATGGGGGAAGATTTGTTGACCTGGTTCAATTTTCATTATCTTGGGAAGAGCAGTGACCTTTTGAAAAGAAAAAAGGGTGAAGAGAGTTACTAACAAAGCTGGAATATTTATTGTTAAAATCATGTGACTTAGGAACTGAGGAATGATCAGGTGAGGATCAGGAACGGTGGGGCAGCATGCAGATTGAGGGGAAACAGGAAGAAAATAAAATATGTTTAGACTGATGCCCTGTGTTCTGAACTGTAGAAGGCTGGAATGACGAAGAGGAATGGCTGGACCTGGCTCTCAGACCTCTGGTCTGGCTGACAAAGTAGAGATTGGTCAAAAACTGAGCTTTATGAATCTTTGAGGTCTTTTCCAATCTAAAAGATTCTGTAACTTCACTGCAGAATTAAAAGGACATTTAAAAATCAGATTAGACTGTTAATTACATTTTCTGCATACTGCCAAGCTGGGTTTATTAAATGATTTTGCTGGTGCTAATCTTTATTCCTATTTTGAAAAACAAATCAAGGAGAGCTAATTCTTAATAAATCCACTAATCTCTATTAGTACTGGAAAGCAAATAGCACCACTGAGGCTACTTCAGATAGATCTGTGCACCTAAAATCAACTTGTGGTTCCCTGCATTGCTGACACTTTTGGCTACAGGCACTGGGGGTCTTGCTTCTGTAATGCTGGGGACAGCCCAAAAATTTGATGGAACCTGCTCAAAACCCATCCTCACAAGCCTCTTTTCCTCCAAAATTTTAGACTGAATCAGTCACAGGTTTTCTTCTCTTCTACTGCTATGTAAAATATCTGGTATGTCATGAGCCAGCAGCCCCATCAGCCGAGTGAGAACAGCTTCTTCCTTCACTGGCACTGCTGCAAAAGATTTTGCAAGTTATTTGCACCTTTTTTTTAAAAACTATGCTATAAGGTTTGGTGAGTTCAAACAGTATAATTTAATACATTTTTATTAAAATATAGAGTCTTATTAAAATGAGTCTTGGTATTAAAATGGAGAGTCTTTTATATTTTGCAGTCCCCCTGTAAATGAACAACCAGAATGAAAAAATATCTTTGGAAATGCATGGAGCACACAAAAATAATTTCATAATAATTTGTGCAGAAGACAAACTCCCTCTTCACCATAAGCAGTAAATGACCTGTTTATGCCCAGAGCCTCAGACTTCATATTACTTTATCATTAAACAGAAAATGCCCCATCCTGGCTGAGTGAGATTTTTACCACCCCTCCCTTTGGAATCCTTCTAATTGCAGGGATATATTGCACTGGTGAATTTCTCAATATAAAGTTTTAATGTGTCCAGCCCTGGGACCAGCACAGCGAGGAGCTGGGGGTGCTGGAGCCAGGCCAGAGGAGGCTCCAGGATGAGCAGAGGATGGAGCAGCTCTGCTGGGAGGAAAGGCTGGCACAGCTGGGAATGGTCACCTGCACAGGAGAAGCTTTGGGCTGAGCTCAGGGTGGCCTTGCAGGAACCATGGAGAGAGACAATTGCCCAGGGCTGGAGGGACAGCACACAGGGAATGGCTCCCAGTGCCAGAGGGCAGGGCTGGATGGGATCTTGGGAATCGGGAATTGTTCCCTGGCAGGGCGGGCAGGGCTGGCACAGGGTGCCCAGAGCAGCTGTGGCTGCCCCTGGATCCCTGGCAGTGCCCAAGGCCAGGCTGGACACTGGGGACACTGGAAGTGTCCCTGCTGTGGATGGGGTGGGATGGATGGGATTTATGATCCCTTCCAACCCAAACCATTCTGTGACTCTATGATTCCTCTGATAAATGTGAAACCACTTTTGCTTTCTGTATTACATTCAACAGCGCCCTGCCATGTCCCTTCCTGTCAATTTTACACTGATTGTTACTGTTCACATACCCCAAACTTGCTGTCTGTTGGAAATAGGATATGCAGTGTCCGAAATATAAAGTCATGACTAATATTTGTCGCCTGTGTTTCAGAACATTAAACCCATTAAATTCTCAGAACTCTCTGGCACCTTGCAGGCCAAAATCAACAAGATACTTGGCCCTTCCATGCATAATTTGAAGGCCAATGCTGTAAGTTTGCTAAAATCTGGGGAGCTGCAGTGACTCACAAGAATAAACAGTACTTGGAATCTGTTAAATAGTCATTAAAAGTTACTTGATATGAACATTAATATTTTCTTTGAGTTATTTAATATTGCAGGCTTGAATTCATGACAATATCAACTGAGAAGTAAATGGGCACTGAAAGTGATTTATTCTTGCAATAATGGAAAAATCTTCTGGTAAGGCATGTGTAGGGACCAGAGGGTTTAACTGGAGATGGATGTTAAAAAAATATTAGATAAATAAATAAATAAATAAATAACTTTCTTTGAGTTTTTCCTTAGTCAATCCATGTCTATTGAGTGCAATGACAGGAGGACCAGGTGCACCTCTTTTAAACCAACCTTCACTAATGCTCTGAAGGAAGCAAAGCTGCTCAAGCAAGTTACAGGGGGGCAATCCTTTTTCTCCAATAAAGAAAGGAAACAAAAAGTAGAATTTGCTGTGGAAGAACAATGGTGTACAACTTAACTCAAAAGAAAGTGGGAAAACGCTTGAAAATTTCTAAGAACTTAGCATGACGTTTCCAAAATATTTTTTACCTTTTTCAGAGGAGCCAGGAGAGTTCTTTCCTCTTTCTGAGCATCTTTATTCCCCAGAAGGAGGAACCAAAATTATTTTGATGCAAACCACCACCATGATGGTTGGCTATGAAATTTTTTTATGCAGAAAATGACACATTTTGCCAGATTATGGACAAAAGTGACCATGGTAGGTAGACAACCCTTGACTGATTCTATCCCAAGGGAACAAATGGACTCAGAAATTGAAGAAAGGACAACAACAACAACAAAAAAAACCAAACCAAAGCAAACCTGATTATATTTCCATTTGGTTTAATTTTAGTGAGACCAATTTAATCTGAACAGGACCTTTTCAGTGATGGATGCCACTTTCTACACTCTCCCCCCCATGTCACAGTGTCCATCTGCACTGTGTTACAGAGAACACCAAAGATTTTTGGCAGTGTGCTTAGAAAAATTTTCAGCTAGAAGTGGAGGATTCAACAGCACGTCAATAAACAAAGATAATCCTTTTCCTGCACATGTTCTCTCTCTGGTATAAAAGTGACATTCTTCTATACCTTTGTTTTTGTGGGTGGGAAAAGAAGATTTTGAATTAAAGTGGGACACGATATTTTAATAAATCCGTCCTTATCTTCAAAAGATAGTAATTATGTTTCAGGCAGGTTTTGTGAAGATTGATTAAATCATGCTTGCACAATAAAGATTCTTGGGAAAGGGGGTGATAGATATACAGAAATATACCAAATACTCTGGGTTTTATGCCAAAGTGAAAAAGAACTGCGTAAGTATCTTTAAAATAAGATCCTTTTTGTTTGATAGAGTGGTGTTTACTGACATTTAATCGATTTTTCTAATTACTTTGCAAGTCAGTTTCTGGAATAAAATGGTGGGATAGGATATCCCAAGGTTCAATTTCCACTATCAAAGCATATATCAAAGTATAAAATTACAGCTGAGATAGTTATCTTTAAAGCAGATAATCTTGGCCAGGATACTTCAACGTTTTTATTGGCCTTCCAATGTGAGAAAAAGAAATTGAGACTGATATGAGAAGAGACAGACCTTACAGAGGAGGAGGCTGCAGGACCTGACAGGCTCTCAGTGCATCCTGGGCCAGAAAACAATGGGAGCTGAAAATCCTTCCTGAAAACCTGAGGATGGTGAAAGTCTGGATAAAAAAGCTCCTCATGGGACTCAGTGTCACCATTTTTTGAGGAGACATCTACAGTCAGTAGCTGTGCTGTGTTCTGTATCCTTTCCCCTGAGGCAGGCTGGGCTCAGTCCTTGTTATTAAGAATTATTAGGATTATTTTCTCCTTATGTTGTTGGAGACTTGCAAATATTTTTTCCTCATTTTTGAGCTTGAAAGGCCAGTGTAGATGACAGCATGAAGGACATCCCTGTGCAGGCTGGAGTTTAAAGCTCTGTGAAAAACTGCAGAAATCCCATTTTACTGCAAACTCCAGGAAATAATTTTGTTTTGTAATTAGAGGGGAAGAAAAAAATGACATTACCCGGGGCTAGAAAGTAACACACTAATAGAAAAAGTCCTTACAGTAGTAGTTCTGAAAATATACTCAAAACAAAACAGAAAAAAAAATGGACACTGGTAATGTTTTTTTATGTAAAACCCAAGCTATAGTAATACTAGTCAAGCTTTTTTTCTTCCTGATAGACACTGTAACAGTCTTAAGAAAATCTGGAAACATCTACTTATTATTTAATAAACGTCTCTGCTTTTTCTGCTGTGTTAGATTTAACACTATTATATAGTCCTGTTCCAAGACCTTTCCTCTTGATTTATCCTGGGCTAAGCAAGAATAATGAAGTCGAGATCCTGGTGGAAGACACGAAATGTGAATTACTGCCAGTTGTATCTGGCAGAGATAAGCCTGAGAGGTCTGGAGGTTATCAAGGAGGGGTTTGTCTGTGCAGAAGACAACCTTGGGAAAGTCAGGCTTGACCTGGACCTTACATGGAACTTGCTGACCTGACAGAGCCATTGACAAAGGTTTGGGAAAGGCCTGGGGATGGTTTGGGAAAGACTCAGGGCAGATACAAACATCTCAAGGTGAATGTGAGAGCTGTTCTCTCTTTCCTAGGGCTCTTGCAACAGCTTTTTACTCCTTCTGTTGATACCCCAGTATTCCAGAGGAAAAGTCATTGCCTTGGCTGCTGCATGAGCCTGTGTCCAGCTGGGGAAAAAGACAAAGAAACATAAATACCTTTCAGAAGGTGGGAGTGTCAGGGTTTTGCCCTGCTTCCAGCCAGTGGTTGTTTTGGTTTTGTCTTTGTTTTCTTTGAAATAAAATCGATCAATTTCAGTTTATTCCCTCTTTTGGGCTGGACAAGACTGTTGCTGCCCAAGTCACTTACAAGAAGCTGCTTTCTGCAGATCAAGAGGTTTTATAGAGAAAATAAGCATATGCAGCTTGAGAGGTCCAAAAGTGAAAGATTGTTTGTCAATACCTGCAGGCTCATCAGCCCGGCACTCACCTGAAAATGCTTTTTACTTTCTACATGGTTCCAAGTGATTAATTAAATAAAAATCTGACTGTGAAATACCACCCTAATTTTGTATTGATACTACATTACAATGATTTCTCATTAAAAAATCTCGGTCGTAATTACCTAATCAATGCTGGTCATGAAGGTAAATGAAAAATTATTACTATTTTTATCAGTTTTAAATGAGAAATAAATATATATATAAAGTTGCTGTTTATAAAGTTTGCCACCAGTTTATTCAGCTGCACCTTCCATTTTTCCTCTCTCTTTCTGAAGGTTCAGAAGCAGAATAATAAGTGTTTTATTCTCCTTGGGCAGACTTACCTGTTTTAAAATTCAAAACTCACGTACTTGTATAGTTTTTGCATCAGCAACAGGAATGACATGTCTGTGTTTTGCCACGCAACCCCCCTGACATCTTGCAATCCCAGTTCTGTAATGATGTGTCTGCTGCAAGGATGAAAAGCAGAAGTGTGCTACAGGGAGTGAGAAAGATCTGCTGACCTGGAACCAGTCAAATCTGCAGAGACGTTGAGACTGAGCAATGTCTGAGCCAGGAGCACTACTTAACAAAGCATAAATTAAAACTCGGGAGAGATCGATTTATTAAATGTGTAAAGCATCTGCGATTCCTACTTTGAAAAGCACTTCAACGCTCATAAAAATGAGGCATGTCTCAAAGCAAGATCTAGTGGCTTTGGGAGATTCATAAATTTCAGTAATAATGCTCCTTTGAGCACTGATGAACTTAAGCTGTACATACAGTATAAAGAATTCCATTGAAAATTCACTGCCCATGTAGGTGGGCAGAAGAGATGATTTTTTTTTTTATAGATAATTTGGATAGGGGGGATTTCAGTTTCCCTGATTTTGATTTCAGTTCATTTTAGTGGTTTGCAAATTTTTGGTGTACTGGAGGGAAAGGATGAAACCAGAGGGACCTGAGCAGATGGGAACTTCTTGAAGTTCAGCAGGTACTGCACCTGGACCAGGGCAACCCCTGAGGCTGATCCAGGCTAGGGATGAAGTATCATGCAATGATTATTATTGTGAGGATGACTATTATTGGATTTATTGCCAATACAGTTTCTATATAAGTCTATCATCTATTATCCACTGTTGCAGCATATTCAGGTTTTGATCCCTCCTGTTGAGTCAGAAGCTTCAGTGAGACTCCTCTGGCTTTCTAAACTACTCAACAAAGTCTCAGATCAGTCTCAGATTTGGCCACAGTCTATAAAGGGTTACAATTTAAGCAGGTTCAGCTGGAAACATACAGATTTACCATCTTTGCCTGTGCAGAATTCACAACTGCAAAGCAACAAAGTACTTATGGAGCTGATTTTCCCTTTTGAAGGCCAATGTGCACACAAAACAATGGCACACACCAAAAGAGACCACAAGAGAGATGGAGAGGGACTTTTGACAAGGACATGAAGTGAGAGGACAAGGGAGAATGGCTTTAAACTGGCTTAAGGGAGAAATCCTTCTCTGGGAGGGTGGCCAGAGCAGCTGTGGCTGCCCCTGGATCCCTGGCAGTGCTCAAGGCCAGGCTGGACACTGGAGACAGTGGAAGATGTCCCTGCCATGGCAGGGGTGGGAATGGATGGGATTTAAGGTCCTTTCCAGTCCAAACTCATGATCTGAGGTGGAAAGACACTTTTCCTATCTAGCAGCCCATAAATGTGGCAACAATCTTTGAAGTCACTCTAATAAATTCTTTGACACTGTCCAATTGTCCTGCAGGTGAATCTCATATAAGTAATAGAAGAACAGTGCTTACAACTACTGGGGCTGTGGTTTGCTTTTCAGCCCTGTGGAAGCAGCATGATTTCTGTTCTCTTCCCATCAGTTTTGCTGATCTGAAAGTCACACTGATGTTACCTGAATTTGAATGCTACAGAAGTGGCCACATAGGGAGAAAATCAGGATTTGCATGTTATCAGTACCATTAAGCACTCTTTGCTGCAAATAGATGCACTTTGAGAGGTCAAAGTATGATCTACTAAACAAATCTGAGATTTTTGAGCTACTTGCCCTGCAACAATACCTCCGGACAGCTTTCTTTACAGAGGTAATTGTAAAACTCCTGCTGTACTTGAGTGAGAAATAGCTTTTTCACTATTTTTATCAACTCACACGTGTACATGTGTGTGAATAAACGTACAACACACACAGAGAGGTTTTATCTACAGGTGGGCAAGAAGTCCATGACACTTTTTTGAGCAAAGCCATCAATATTTGACCTGTTCTATAAGGACTTTACTGAAGGAGAGTGACTACAGGCATGTCTTCTTTTGATTCATTAGGAAAGGATTATACCTGGTAGAAAGAGAGGAGTAGCACAATAAATATTTTCCTTCAGACAACCATTCCCATATATCTGCCTGTTTTGTTTATGGTACAACCACTGAAATAATAATGAGAACACCCGGAATGAAAAATCAACAGGTTTTCAAAAATCATAATCTGTTCTTTATTAATTGATATGAAGTTTTCTGGCTCAGTACATAGACTTTATATCTCAGGACTGTAAGGACATCAATGAGGGCATGATTTTTGTTTTCCTGAAGCCAGTGGAGTGACCTTTACAAACTTGCCTAGTACTTTGAAAGAGAAAATTGTTTTAATGCATTGTTCCTGCTTGCTTGAGATTTATCTCCAGGATGTAAAAAACCCCCTGCAATAAATTAGAAGAGGAGGATTGGAAAAAACCATTATTTTCTGGATTTATAGCTGATTTATTTATATTCATATATATGAATAGTGGCCTTAATGCTGATTGCTGGTCATTGATGGTAATTTCTCTGGATGCTAGGGTTTATTATCTATGTAAATCTAATCAGACTGTAACATAATTTGCAGTTGCAATGTACATATAAGTGCTATTTGTGTGCAGCTCATGTGGGTCTTGCCAGAATCAGTCCAACTGCAGTGATCCAGCCCAGCTGGGTCACATTTCCTGGCTGCAACATTTCTCTTTCTCTTTCTCTTTCTCTTTCTCTTTCTCTTTCTCTTTCTCTTTCTCTTTCTCTTTCTCTTTCTCTTTCTCTTTCTCTTTCTCTTTCTCTTTCTCTTTCTCTTTCTCTTTCTCTTTCTCTTTCTCTTTCTCTTTCTCTTTCTCTTTCTCTTTCTCTTTCTTTCTTTGATTTGTGTCATTATGGAAATACACCATGGGATCAGTATAAGCAAGAAGACTGAACTTGAAGTAAAGCATGGACATGAGACAAAGGAAAATATAATGTTTTCATTATATTTGTTTAAATCACTTTACTGTAAATTGTTGGCTTCTGCTGTTATGTACTTTTTCTTTTTTTTTTCCACTATAATTATGAATTATACCCACTTTCTATATAAAAGGAAAACATGAGCTTGTGCAAACATGACAAGGCTGGTTACTGCTGTTACCTGCTTGCTAGGAGTGTAACCTGAGAACATGTTTGAGCCTTGTCCAGACCTGGTGGGGGCTTGTAGCCACTGCTGCTTGAGTGTTAGCCAACATGTTTGGCCAGTAGGCATGACACAGCCCAATAAGGAACTGCCAATAAAAGGGGCAGTGACCAGGGGAAGGATGGATGTATTAGTAGAGCATGGACTCCCCACATCCCCAGTGCTGCTTCCCTGTTCCTTATCAATGAATTAGTAAGCTGCCTTATTAATTGACCTACCTGATTGTGGTGAGTAAATTATAACAACTGCATTGGCCAGGAGGGGTCTGGAGGGAAAGGTGAGAGAAGAGCCTCGGTGCAGTCCAGCTGGGAAGATGCCAGTGGCCAAGGCTTGCTGCAGGACAGCTGGGAACAGGACATCATGCAGAGCCTGCACTTCAAGGCCTTGGTGCGGGAGGAGGACGACTGGGATGAAGTCAGCGTCCTGGAGCTCCATGAGGAGGAAGAAGAGGCCAGGCAGCAAAGACTGGCAGATTTAGAAGGAGATGGATTCCCCATGCCTGTCCCTCAGGAGGCTTGGGCTGAGCTCCAGGAGCCCCGTTGTAACAACCAGGATTGCATTTGCCAGGAGTTGTCCATTGGCAATGACAGGAGACCTTCTGTGCAGTGCAGGTGTGAAGGGGCCAGAGACCAAGATGTGGCTCAGTCCAGCTGGGAAGAGGACGTCGTCCCCATCCGCTGGATCTCGGCCTTGCTGCGGGAGGAGGACGACGAGTGGGAAGAAGGGAGCGCCGTGGATGTGCAGGGGGAGGAAGAAGAAGCCAGGCAGCAAGGCCTAGCAGGATTTTCACGAGATGGCTCCCTGTGCCTGTCCCACAGGAGGCTTGGCTTGAGTGCCAGGAGCTGCTTTGTGCCACATCTGCCCCTCTGGAAGTCCAAGACCCTGTGGCCCACTCATCTTCTCCTGCCTTGGCCCAGCAGTTGCCAGCAGCAGAGCTGGAGAGCCTGGGGCCTGCCTCACACAGCCGCCCTGGCCCCTGGCCTGCCCAGCAGGGAGCCCAGGCCTCATGTGGGCAGCCGGTTCCCCGCAAGAAAGGCGGCGGGCTCTTGAGGCGGGCGCTGCGGGCGCTGCGGGGGCTGTTGCGCTGCCCCTGCCTGGCGCCACAGCCGCAGGATCAGCGCCCTGAGGCTGCCGGCAGCAGCGGCCCTGCAGATGGCGGCCGGCCCGCGGCCTGCCCGGCGCCCTGAGGGAGCCGCACGGGCTGCCCGGGCCTGCCCGTGTCCCTGCGGGCTGAGCCGTGCCCGCCTGCTTTGGAGCAGCGCCCGCGCCTCTGCCCAGGAGCCAATGGCACCCTGTGCCCGGCACCTCCCTGCTGCAACTCCTTCCCGGGCCTCACCTCCCTGCCAGGGAACAATGGTTTCCCATGGCCAGCCTGCCCCTCCCCTGCTGCAGCCTAAGGCCCTTTCCTCTCCTCCACCAAGGATTCCAGGCTGCTCCTTGGCCATTTTCTCCATGAGCACTGGGCACCGACAGCACCTGCTGCTCCCAGGACAGGACCACACACTTCTGAACTGTGACTCTAACAAAACAAAAGGAAGAATGATTTAAGGATTAGTAGTAGTAAGGAAAAAATAACCAAAAAACTCCCACCAAAAAAAGTACAAAAGCACTGTAAAAACCAAAAAAATATAATAATGAGGATAGGAATATAAGGAAGGACCGTTAGAAGCTGAAGCAGATCAAGGAGGAGAAGTACTAAAAAACAGTACGATTAGGAATGAGAATGAGAATTTTAGTAGGAATAGGAAAAAATTAGAAAATAAGAGAAATAAGGAAAATTGAAAGAAAATGGTAAGAAATCGTGTAAGGAGAGAAAGAAGAAGAAAAAGCAAAAGAAGAAGAAAATGAATGAGAGTAAGAATAAGAGTAAGAATAAGAATAAGAATAAGAATAAGAATAAGAATAAGAACAAGAATAAGAATAAGAATAAGAGTAAGAATGCGAACAAAAAGAAGAAGAATCATAATAGTAAGAATAATAATATTCAAGCATGTATTACAACTGGGAAATTATTAAGAAGTAGTTTAAGCAAAGGAATAAGAGACATCATAAGGAAAGAAAATTGAAAAATAATAAGCACAAACCGTAATAGAAAAGATAATAATTGATAAATAAAAATAATTAAAATAAGAATAGGAAAAAGAATATGAGTAGGAGTAGGAATGATAATAAGGAATGGATATAAGGAATGAGAGTAAGTATAGGACTAAGAAATATTATAAGAACAGAAATAGGAATTAATCAGAGTAAGAAGTGAAATAAAGGAAGGAATAAGGAAAAGCTTAATAAAATGCAAGAAAAATCATAAGAGACAAAGCGTAAGAAAAAAAAAGCAGATAATAAAACAAAGGAAAAGCAAAAGAACTCAAAGGACAAGCAAAAGGACAAGGATGAATATTAGCAGGAACAAGAAGAACAAGAAGAACGAGAAGAACAAGGAGAAGGAGAACAAGAAGCAGGGGCAGTGAGGACGAGTGCCAGTCCCTCCCAGAGCCCCAAGGCGCTCCCCAGGCTCATTGCTGAGGCCTTGCAGCAGAGCACTGCACGGGATGCAAAGGGATGGCACAGATGCAGAGTGTGCTGCAAGAGACTGCGTCCAACTTGGCCCAGGCAGGGCAGGGACCTGGCTGTTCCCCTGGCCCAAGGCTGTGTCCCTGTGCTGAGCTCCATGTTCTGGGGGGAGCCTCAGCACCAAGGAGCCCTGATGGAGAGCGGCACCGGGACGCCCTTGGCGGGCACGCAGGGGGGGAATTTTCCTCCTCATCCCTCTCTGTCTCTCTCTTTCTATCCTCTTACCTATTACCTCTTCTCCCTTCCCTTCCCTTCCCTTCCCTTCCCTTCCCTTCCCTTCCCTTCCCTTCCCTTCCCTTCCCTTCCCTTCCCTTCCCTTCCCTTCCCTTCCCTTCCCTTCCCTTCCCTTCCCTTCCCCTTCCCTTCCCTTCCCTTCCCTTCCCTTCCCTTCCCTTCCCTTCCCTTCCCTTCCCTTCCCTTCCCTTCCCTTCCCTTCCCTTCCCTTCCCTTCCCTTCCCTTCCCTTCCCTTCCCAAACCTTCCCAAACCTTCCCAAACCTTCCCAAACCTTCCCAAACCTTCCCAAACCTTCCCAAACCTTCCCTTCCCAAACCTTCCCAAACCTTCCCAAACCTTCCCAAACCTTCCCAAACCTTCCCAAACCTTCCCAAACCTTCCCAAACCTTCCCTTCCCTTCCCACCTTCCCAAACCTTCCCAAACCTTCCCAAACCTTCCCAAACCTTCCCAAACCTTCCCAAACCTTCCCAAACCTTCCCAAACCTTCCCAAACCTTCCCAAACCTCCCCAAACCTTCCCTTCCCAAACCTTCCCAAACCTTCCCAAACCTTCCCAAACCTTCCCTTCCCAAACCTTCCCTTCCCAAACCTTCCCAAACCTTCCCAAACCTTCCCAAACCTTCCCTTCCCAAACCTTCCCAAACCTTCCCAAACCTTCCCAAACCTTCTCAAACCTTCCCTTCCCAAACCTTCCCAAACCTTCCCAAACCTTCCCTTCCCAAACCTTCCCTTCCCTTCCCTTCCCAAACCTTCCCTTCCCAAACCTTCCCAAACCTTCCC
>CM072919.1:7073590-7263590 GCA_037013685.1 Acridotheres tristis
TTTCCATTGTCCTTTTCCCTTTCCTTTCTCTATTTACTGTTAAATAATACCTACATTAAAACTGGAATGACTTTGAGAATAGGAAGCTGGGCCTTCACCCTGCACAGCTGTACAAGGGATAATAACTTCACAGGTATGTGGCAAGAGTTAAGCCTTTAAAACTTAAAAAAAACCTTCAAAATTTTTTTGACAGGACTTACCACAAGCGTGAAAAAAGTCAGTGTCACCCTTCAAGCTGTCCCAGTCCGACAGCTAAGAGAGAGCCAGAGATGAAAAATCTTTGGATTTGGTCACTCCAAGCGTGCTCTGGACCCAGGGGATCCTGTTCCTCAACGTTAATGTGTTTACTTTGTGGTAGTTTTTATCTTGGGTACCAGTGAGAGTTTGGCGAGGAGGAAAAGCAGTGTGTGTGTGTGTGTGTGTGCTCTCTAACATGTACACACGTAATTAATCACTGCATGCCAGCCCTGGGAATGGTGCAGGGAAGGTTCACTTACAGCAAAAGGAAAATGGGCCGTTTTCAGAGGCATTTGTTGGGCTTTTCCAGCGTGCGTGTGGTGACTTTAAATGGGGAAGGCTTATTATATTAATAACTCAGGAAGCAGTAAATAAATAAAACGTGAGACAGCAAATCTGAGTTTGAGTGCCAGGGCTTTGGTCCAGCCTTGGAGGATAACACAGGAAGCACCAAAGCTTGTTGTGCTCGTTGCAGGGAATTTTATCTCAGTTTGGCAGAGAGGGGTGGGGGGCCCAGAGGTGATGGGGCTGGAGCTGAGCAGGGTCCCTGCCCCTTCCATGCACCAAAACAGGAGCTCTGAGGGTTTCCAAAATGTGTGCCACCCATGGGTTATTTCAAATTCCAGGAGGGGAAGACTGGTGGGAAAGGAGATCTGCTTGAGTGGTGTGGTCTCTGCTTCTTCTGGATGGGGCTTGGACCTTCTCCTGTTGCAGAATTTCTTTAAATTAGTCATTGGAGGCCACCAGGTGTTTTGAGAACTGTGATAACAACAGGTATTGATGGCCACCCTTGTTGATGCACTTGCCAGAAGAGTGATTAATGTTTAATGTAGCAGCCCAGAATTGGGGTCTATCACTCTTAATTTCCTGTGAGTGCATTGCCTCTGATGGACATTTTGTTACTTATAAAAGTGTAAAATGTGAAACTTACCATAAAAAACCCACCTGTAACGTTTAGCATGAATGAATGTTAGCTAGACCTAATTCTGAAAGCTATTTGCAATTAAATTAATTAAAAATTAAACCCTTTAAAGTAATAACTCCTTAGGGAATAAGCTGCTTTAAAGAGAAAAATTACTTTACACTCCCTTCTCTTATGAAAGGAGCCTCAGATGTCTCTTACATCTCTTCCAGGCCATTCTTTGCCCAAAGCCTCTTGTGTGATTTGGTCACTTTTCAAGTGACCAACATCTTTTACACTTGAATTTGTACAGTAATTTTTGTGCAGAGTCCAAGGTATTCTCCAGGTATTGACTGAGTGAGGCAGTTTAGATGTTTTATTATTTCAGCAAGTCCCAAAGATCCCTAAAGTAACAGGGATCCTGAAAATAATAGCAATGACGTAGTAAGAGTAATAAAAAGACCACTAGAGGCCAATATGGCTCCCCTAATAAAGTGGTGTGGTACACATTTTGTGAAATATTTAATAATTTGAGAGAATCCCATTAAAATAGGCGTGTTAAAATGAGGTAAAAGTCAACAGAGTTTAAAGACTTAGCTTTGGGCCTGTGATTACTGCAGTTTCATCAGTATTTTCAATTGTGGCTTTGCCAATCAAATACATATTTCTTTTTTTAATCATCTGTTCTTATATCCAGCTAGGTTTGGGGTATTTTTTTAAAAAGTTTTTCTCAGAGAGAAAAAAAAATTAAGTTCACCTTCCCTTGCATTTGAAATTCTCTGTAAGCTCAGACTCCTCTGTCTCTTCTGACAAAATGCTGCAGAAAGAGTAGTGGAAAGTGAGGTGCTGGTTTTCTAAAGAAGTATTTCCAGTGTGGTGCCACAAAAGTGCTTTTTGGCTTTTTTTTGTGATGCTGTTTCCAGCTCTTAGGGAGCTGACTTTAATTTCTTTCCTTCTGTCCCTCACAGCTGCACTGTTGTATGCAAATATGCAGGCATGGAAATGCACATAAAGTTGTTTATTTATATGCAAAAAATAACAGAAATTATGTCATTTGTAGCGTGCCACACGTGTTCTCTAAAACTGCCATTCCATTTCATTTTTTGGCCACTTTCTAGGTTGTACCTATCTTTCACAGACTTTTTTTTGCTCTTGGAATTGAGGTTATTTTTGATGATGGTCCATCCCCTTCCACCCCAAAATTGAAAATTTCTTGGTCTTTCAGTGATTTAATTCTTGAGCCACAGTAGTCACCAGGAGAAAAACATGCTCTTTTGCTTTACAGATTTGAAACTCTTTTTTTGGTGTAGTATCTGCCAACTCTTAGTTCAAAAATATTTCAAACTTCATATATTGAATTTCTGGGAGTTTTCCAGCTGTTGTTAGAGCTTTTTCCGGGGCATTGCTTCAAATTTGTGAAATATATTACTTCGTTGGTGAGTGCAGTGATAAGATTAATCAGAGTTGTAGCCTTGAGTGAGAATTATATACCTTTCTGACATATCTTTTGACAGCAGATGTATAACAGTAAGACAAACTTTTATGTTGTGACTTCCCTTCCTGCTTCTTCCTGTGTCTTGTTTCACCAGGCTTTTGATTCACACCCTCACAAAAAAAAAAAAAAATATTCAATGTATTTTTTCATCTCCTGTATCAAATACATTTCAGAGGGATGGAAGCCATTAAGTATGTTTTGTGCTCTTGTTAGGCAGACAAATGTTTTCTATTTCCTTTCCTGTTATGTGATACATCCCCAAAAAGGGAAAGACTCAGCTTATTAGAGTCACTTCATTATTTTCTTAAACTGGAAAGGAATCTAACAATGCTACTTGATATTGAATCCACTTTTCTGCAGTTTGCTCTGTCTTCATCTCTTAGGAATTTTACTTTTTTCTTGCCCCAGCTGTCCGCTGGGGAGAAGAGCTGCATCAGTACATGGGAGGGACCCTTCCATGCCAGACCTCAGGATTTCACCAGTTTCTTTGCAGGATCTGTGAACTGAACATGAAAAATATTTTTAAACCTTTGTCCCTGTTCAATTGTAGGATGTCTGCAGCAAAAATAATTTCCTTGTGTGAAAGGCCTGAGATTATAATTTGGATTAATACGCTTTATTATTTAGGTTAGATACATTTAAGAACTCATTTTACACAGATTTTCCTGGGCTACTGACTGAGAGCTGCTAATACAAGCTTTCATTTGTTGTAAAAAATTACTGCTTTTGTAAGTAATGAAACCAACTGCTAGGGGTTGCAAGTACCTGAGTAATTTTTAAAGATTTCTTAGAGAACTGTATTTGTTTAGTGGATACATGGTGGTTTCATATAATACTGTCAATTTAAAGATGTTATAAACATTTTTCTCAACCATAAGGAAGTTACCATTTCTTTCTATTATTGTCATGGTTCCCGTTCACTGATGACATGACCAAGAGCTCAGATAGAGTAAGTGGCAGAATTTGTGGGTACAGACTCTCAGTTTCAAATATAGAGAATCTGTAAAAATACATGCTTTGCAATGTATTCCTAGGCAAAATAAATAAACAACTGCAAACCAAAGCAGAAGAACAGATGTAAGAATATTGAAGCAGGGGGATATGACTAAAATATCATGTGAAGTGAGACAAAGTTCAAAAGAAATTTAGGTGTTTTATAGTCACCTCCTGATCCAGGATTTACAGGTTGGGTGAAATGGACCTAACCAGAAACGAATTTTTTTTTTTAATGCAAGTTTATGAAGTTCTGTGCAAATGGCTGTGTGCAGTTAAGGTATTTAGGGGTTTTTTTTGAGTGTAGATAGGAAGAATTAATGTGTCTAGATCACTCCTCTGCTATAGTGGTCACACAGGTCTGCTGGCAGGTGAGTTTTTAGGAATTCAGCTGAAGAGAAGGTTCAGGGAATGAAGTGTTGCTGTATGCCAAAGTCCCAGTAATTCAGGCTTATTTTTAAAATGCCCTACAGGCCAAATTGTAATGTTTCCAGTTGGTTGTGCAAAATATGTACATAAAACAAATTAACTTTTTTGGGACCCAGTTAGCAAGTGAGCTTCTTCCTCTGTGGATGCTGGATTGATAAATTGATGAGAGATTTCAGTTTGCTTAAAGAGAGTCCATTCCCAGAGCTCGCCTCTTTGGCTGCATTTTCAACACATCACCTGTGTTCCTTTCCTTACATAAGTGATGCATGTAAAGATGCTTTCTGAAGATTATAATTCAATTTAAGAAAATCTAACCTCTGTCTAACATCCCTAAAAGTATGGAATTTAAAAGTTTGGTTAAATTAAAACTTCCTTGAGCTTATGATTTTCATGAGTGGTCACACTGAAAAAACAAGAGAAGAAAAGGCTTATGGGCAATCCAATATACAAATTTAAAAGTATACTGAAAAGGTGATGGGGCAGTAAAACAAGAAGGTAGATTGTTCTCTCCCTTCCCATAAAACCAGGTGGAGAGAGAAGAGAAAGCCACATCTGAAATTAAATAGAATTCAGTTTGCCTAGCTATTTTTATGGAATGCATACATGATTCTCTATAGTATTTACACATAATTATTGACACAAAAGCCTCTGTTTTAAAACTGAATTGTTCTTGGGAAAGAACATATATTCAGGCTAGTTTGGAAACCCAAACAATTGTCTGGGAGGATTGCAAGGTGTAGACTTTTCAGCATTCATTCATTCTGGCTCTTTATGGTTATCCTAAGCTCTGTGGACTTCAGAGATGATCAGAAATGCTCAACAAACTGGAGGTGTAGCTGTATGGCTGCTAGAAAAACCAGAAGATGATAATATGGTTGGAAGGGGTTTTAATCATGCTGAAAATATTTGCAGGAAGAGCCCATGGTGAATTTGGGTGCTTCTGTTTTTTTTCTGATTTCACGTTGAGATTCTCCCTGCAGCTGTTCACCTCTGGAGACATTACTTCTCCTGAATGATCCAGAGGAAAATGCCTCTTCCAGCAGGATGGCAAGATGGAGAAGTTCTCCTTTGTTCTGCTTTTATTCAAGACTTCAACACTTGCAGCCTAAAATTTGATAGAAAAATTTGTTTCTGTGCCAGAAAGAAAGACAAACTGAGCTATGATGCCTGGCTGCAGCTGACAATTGTAAATTATCTATGAAAGTAGGTACCCAAATTAATGGTAATTCAATGATAAATAATTCAGTTTATCCACATTTAAATACCCTCCAAATTTAACAACATTTAATTTCCTTTAGGAAATGCATTTCTTTGCAATAGGCTGTGGCCATTCTAGTAGCCCTTGTCCTTTTCTGGATGATGTCAGCTCAGCTTTTGTTTGCTGTTTATCTTCTCAATTGTCCAGTGTAGCCAGAGCTGTTTGCTGACAGGGGGAGTGGAGTGGGGTGGGTATCACCTGTGACAGATTTAAAATGCCAGCTGGAAAGTCACTGGAACAGGGAGATGTCTGATTTTATTGCCAGGGGTTATGCTCCATACTCTGCATGAAGATCTGGGAGTGCTTGGCCAACCCTGAGCTCGGTGGCCCACTCACTACTTATACACTGTATTTTTTTAAAGTTGAAAATAGGTTTATTTTTGGCCATGGAATGCACTTTGGAGGAGCATTGCTTTCTAATTTTCCTCCCACAACCCAATCTGCCTCTGCTCAGCAGCTCTGTGGTTTCCCTCTCTCGAGTGAACTGCTCAGTTGTGTAGAGAGGGAAAGAGATATTTTGAAATCTTTTACCTCATTCTCTCTCCAGGATTTAATCTGAAATCCTGATACCCTTCCTGACTACGTTTTCTTGCTGCAGAATTTGGAATTCCAGATTTTAATATGTCAAGAAAAATCATTAGTGTGTTTATCTCCAGACATATGTATCCTATTTGCAACCTCTGAAGATAGTTGATGAAAGTGTTGAATAAATAAAAATAAATTGCCAGGTGAGCAGTAAAAAATGTTTTGTGATGAATATTTTTTGTGAAGGTGCAGAATAAGGTCACAGCATGTTCAGAGAAATAATTTCCAGGTTCAAACGAGGAATCAGCAGATCTCCAAGAAAATGTGTGACTCAGATCCACCTCAACCATGAATAAAGACTGTAACCTAGTAATTTTCACAGTTGCTATTGCAACAATATCCTTATGTCCAGAACCATTCTATGTAGAAGTTGTAAATGCGTGGTAAAAGTGTTTGTCCAAAAATCTAACAGTTCCATAAAATTAAAAAACAATAAATTATTTGTCTGTTTTCAATAAGTATTTACGTGCTCAGTGTTCCATTTCCCATGTAATAAACTCAGAGGAATTCCAAGACACCCAGAGACTGGTGAGAGTCCATGAAACATGAGTGCCACACAATTCCTACAACAGGAATAAAGCCACATACTCATGCTGCATGAGCTGGAGGCTGTGGTATGTCTGGAAATTAGGAGAGCTCTGGGGATATTTAGGGAAAAACACATTTTGCCTTGTGGAATGCAAGAATTAATAATTCTTCATCTCCTTCTAATTGAATTTCCAAACCACGCAGATTAGCAATATATTTATGGTATCTGGATTCATCATGGCACAGTTGATTTTTCCAGCCTGTACTTGGCAATTTTCAAGAAATCCTTCACACTGGTGAAGTTTCACAGAGGGGGGGAGAAGAAAATAAGATTTAGGCCGTGAAAATTCTTAACAAGGTTGCAAGCCTTTCCCCCACTTCTCTTATTTAATGATTTTGACATGGTTGCTGCACACTGAGAGATGTACTGTGGTTTGTGGCTTGGATTTCCATGCACTTTTATGCTTCATTATTTTCTTTCCTGGTGACTTTCCATGATACCAGAAAATTAAAACATCCATGGGCCTGTAATTTTCTGGGTAGGATGCAGCTTAAGGTAAATGCATGACGTTGTTTCTGGTTAGGGTTCCTCCAGGCACATTATGTGTGCATAAAGGTTTTGGGGAGAATTTTGCTGCTTCCCTCCTCATGGGTTTCCTCTGTTAAGAAGCTGCTGCAAAGCTGTGGCTAAAAACAAACAGTTTTCATGCCCTGGGTATGGGGATGAATGTCAACTGCTGTAGTGCAGCTGTTCCTGTGATGTGAATATATTTACCTTTATCAGTAATATTTATGATCGCATAACAAATATATTTATTTTTTTCCTGCTAAAATGCATTTCCCTTAAAACTAAGATGATTGGCATTAACTATGCTGCTGTTTTCTAAGTGAATACCTCTCATATCAGCCTTTCACACATTTTATTTAGATCAAAATCATGCTGGCTGGGCTGTGACTTCATGTGGCATATTGTACATGCTTATTAAATTCTAGCACAATATTCTTTTTTTTTCCCCTAGACATTTGAAATTTCATCATCCTCCAGAACCATTAAAGGTCATGTTCTCTACCTGTAAGGAGATAATTTATTCTCTTGATGTTATTGATGTTTTTGTTTCAATGAGGAACAATTGCTGATTTTACCCTAATGCCTCCTGTGGTTTATTGTAGAATATCTGTCTGCAATATCTACTTCTGCAAGGAAATGACACGAGAGCTTTTTCCTCCTGCACTGTGATGGACCAGACACCATCCTTATTTGGGATTGGAAAAGGTCATAAGGTAAGATTTTACTTGCATTATTTCCTCGTGGCCGAGCCCTACATCTCTCTCACCTGTCTGTCTCTTCATTTCTGGCTACCAAGTGTCCCTGTTTGGTACAAGTACTTATTCCACTTCCATCTCCTTTATTAACTAGGTTTGCACTGGAGTAAGCCTTCCCTAATGAGGAATTCCTACTTTTCCATTGTGTTTCTCTTGGTTACCTTTTTCCCCTCTTTCCCTCTGAAATTCATTTATTCTAGTAGAACAGATTACCCAATTTCTTTCCTTTTTTTTTCGGTATTTAACAATTTATGACAGTTTTTCCAGCCTACTCATGGCTGGGTGAACTAAACCATTTGGAGCTGTCTTTAGAACAATTTGAATTCAAGTAGCAACATAGTGTTGAAGGCCCTGCAGAAGTTATTGGAGATGCAAATAGCTCGAGCAGCTTATAAAGCAGTGTATATTTTCTCTGCTTTTCTCCTTCTGTCATGTAAATCTTGGCAGTTTGGAAACGTAAAGGAAGGAAAATAAGGGGTAAAAATTTTTCTGGTTGTTTTTTTTTTTACTCACAGAAAAGTGATATTGGACTGGGTAGAGATTACATCTAAATGCTTGCTGCTTTATCAATGAAAAAATTTATTCCTTCCTCCCATTTTTGAGAACCAGCTGAGAGCAATAGGGGAAAAAAATGATGAACCTTTGTGTTAATATCATAATTAAGTAGATTTTGATGTAGGAAGAGGTAAGGTCATAAGGGAATGGTACTAATTGGCAGCTCTGTTAAGAATCTCTACTTGCTTACACTGATTTTAGCAGCCCCTGCAAGACCATTTATAATTAGAAACCACAGCAAAGCTGTGGCTTCGGATTTTTCTCTTCCCTATCAGTACAAAGAGCTTTTCCTTTCTCTGTCACAGACAGTGCAATGGATTGCTTTATTTTCACATATTCCATGCAAATTTAAGGGGGGAAAACGCAAATATTTACAAAAAAGAGACTGCTCCTAGGACAGAGAGGATTTTTTGCTGTATCTTTTGGGTTGGATCCTCTGTCAGGAGCGTGGGCCTTAGTTCCAAGAGACTGCATAATTTTATTATGAATTACAGCAGCCCCTTAATGAGCTTCCATTGGGGCAGGTGCTAATTCCTGCTGGAAGCATTTATCCAGGGAGATGTGATGGCATCTAGAAGATTTTTCTAGAAGGAAGCCACAGTCCTCCACTGACAATCATCTAGATTATAGTAGGGAAATATGGAGTGTAATTTTTTTTTTCTTCATGCTCTTGTGAAAAAATGTGGAGTAACAAAACAAACAAACAAAAACAAACAAATAAACAAAAAACCTAAAAGAAAGGAGGATATTAAAAAAGTCTTCAGGATCTGCAAGGAAAAAAAAAATCTCAAGAGTTTAGCATTATAAAGGGAGCCTTTAACAGAGAAAATAAAAAGCCTTCCAAATCAGAAACAAAGAAGATAAAAAAAACCCAAAAAACCTCACGGCTCTTCTGACTCTGCTTTTGAAAATCAGTTACTAGAGGTGACTGTATTTCTAATATGGTTTTATTTAAAAGCTTTTAAACAATGTTGGGGGGGGGAAAAAACCTGCTACTCGGCTTGACCTTAGCTTGGTGTGTTAGCAGTACACATGGTAGGAGGCCTTTTTGGTAATGAGAAGCAGCTGTTACTGCCCTCAGCACATAATCTACAAAGCTATTCAGTGGAAGTGAATAACTATTTATTATCCCTTTTCTTGCAAAACTTTTAGGGCTAAACAGTAGGTTCACAAGCATGCCAGAAATAGCACCTCATTTTCCATTGAATGAGGTCAAAACAAGTCATTGGAAACTGGTGATCACCTACTTTAGCAAATAAGAAATGCATGAAATATCCAGTGCAGATCAAGCACCGAGAACATCCTGCTGTCCAGCATTGCAAAGTGGGCAGCTCCTGGTACCTGGCTGTTGGGATTTTTCCTGGATGACATCACCACTGGATTTACAGTTTTGTCAATATTGCGTCATGTATCTCCTTGTCTCCAAGGAGATTTAAAAAAACCCTAACTTAAAAGAACCTCAGGAAGACCAAAGAAAGCAGTCTCAGGACACAGTCTCTGTTCCCCTTTTCATTATGGGGGCATTGAAAATTAAAAATTATTGGGATTTTAACTTTTGTTTTTGTCCAAAGCAGGTGTTTCACCCGCAAAACCTTACATCTTTCACAGGTCTTTGTGAAAATCCAAAGGAATGTTAAAGTTTCCCCTCAGTAGGGTGTAGCTGCTGTCTCAGGGAAGTCTGAACCCAAAGTTTCCTTTGCTCTGACAGTCTAAGCAAGAAGAGGTTTCCTGAACCCATGTGCATGAAAAGGATTTAATCCGACCTAATAAATGATGCCATTTCAGGAGGATTAGACTAACCTGAATTACAGCCAGTAAATCTCACAGATCCCTGTGAATACTAGTTACAATGACCTCCAGAACTTAGCACAGTGAATTAAAAGTAAGGAATTTGTGCAGAAATGCAACGTGGCTCATACAGATTAGTTGCTGAGTGCTAAATTCTCAGAAACACACGAATAAAGAGTTTTCAGCATAATTTCACAAATTCTGTCTGAATTGGTGGATATATATAAAAATGGAAAGTGTCCCCAATAACCACTTTCTCCCTGCTCTGTTCTGACCAGGATTTCTGGTATCCCTTAGAGTGTATCAGGGTGAAATCTGCCATCCTGCACTGCCTGTTTTAGTGCTGGAGCTATGAACACTGACTTTGTGAGCAGGTGAAACAGCTGGGGAAACAACTGGGAGGTTTGGAAATCTCCTGGGAGCCAGGCCACCAGCTGAAAACACATAAACCTCCAGAGATGTTAGATAAAGCACAGAGATTTTGCATTGCAGAATTACTTTTTCTGCAAGAAAGAAATAAAAACCCTAAACCAACAGGAAAAAAAAAAAAAAAAGACTCCATAATACCTGTTCTGATTTCTCTAAAATAAAACTAATAGATTTTTGAATGCATTGTTACAAGTTAATTCCTCTACCTAAAACCCAAAAAACTTCGTTTTGCTTGGCAGGTTCTTGGATATCCATTAAATTAATAGCAATGAAGTTTTATTTGAAAAAGAGTATTTTAACTCACACTTCTCATGTAGTAGGGAAGTTAAGAAAGGTAACTCTCTTTGAGGAAATCCTAGTATGTCCTTCTCTTGGATTTGCAGATTACATATGACTTGAATGACTCAGTCCTGCATTTGAACTAAATAACTCAACATGTATTAAAGCAGTTGAGGTGTTTTTATGCTATAAGTTTTAATTAACATAAGACTATGGCACAAAGAATTTTTGTTTCCACAATAGTTGCCACAGAAACATGACCCACCTCTAACCTTATATACTGCAGAATAAATATGAAAATGGTTAATGACAGAGCAGTATTTTCCATTTACTATTTCTGAGAAAATTGGAAGCATATGTTTAAACCGTGTGTCTTTCCCCCCCCCCCACCTCTTTTACTTTATCTGATAAAGTACAAACGAGAGCAGGTTCAGGCCTTATTAGCTGCTTCAGTAACTGAAGGATTCCTATTTATACCTGGCTGCTTTGGCTTTCATATTTCCCCGTTTGCCTAATTAGGTAGCAAAAGGAAACCCCGGAGCTGGTGTGTGAGGAGGTGACAGGGCACAGCTGAGGCTGCCCTGCCTTCAGCAGAGATGCTCTGCCTTTGCCTCTGTGGCAGCTGGGGGACACCTCCTGCTCCTGGGGGCATGCAGGGGTCTCAGGAAGGTTTTTTTTGGGGGGCTGTTGGTCACTAATGCTGAAGGGATGGGCACAGCCTGTGCGGTCCTGGGGGGGAAGATATGGAAAAACACCCCCAGCTTTTTGCAGAATGCTCAGGGTATCACCAGAGCAGAGTGTGGCAGCCTCACCACCCCGTGTGTGCTGCTAATGAGAGATCACCCCTCTTCCCCGTCTTAATTGATATAAAGTCATTAATAAGAGTGAAACGCACCTGGGCTGTGAGGAGCATCGGGCACGTATTAGAGCTGTGTGGTTTTAATTAGCCCTCGTTATCCTGAGGGAAGCTCAAGAAGGAGCAAAGCCACACGGGGACAGATGTCAGGCTGATATTTTAATGGTTGTTCTCCAGCTGCCCGTGCCATCAGAAGGGTCTCGCTTGGGTGTGGCACAAAGCTCACCACTCACACCCTCACTAGGAGATGTCTGAAATGCCAAACCCACATTTTGCATCCACTGCCTGTTTCCAGCTCCTGGGCTGCAGTGCTGGAGCCTCTGGTGACCGTGTGCCATTTCCACGGATCCTGAAGCTGTTTGGCTTTCCCAGACTGGTTTAGGGAATACAGAGATGAAAGCACCATCCTCCCACTTGATTTGTGCGTGTCTGGGATGGCAGACCTGCTGTAGAAGATAAAGTAGCAGAAGGAGTTTAAAGCTTTAGAGGTTATCTGTTTTTAAAAAACATGCTCTTTAGATAATAAAATTTATTTAGATGTCACTGGAGGGAGTTTAGAAATGAGTGCTGAGTTTTGGGCATAATTTTGCAACCAAGATCTTTGACTATTTACACTTTTTGTGTATTTGCGTGTGAGCGTGAGGCCGAGTAGTGAATTAAATGCTTCATCCACCAGAAACAAGTGAAGGGCCTGATGTTGCAAACCCTGAGTGGTACTGCTGCCATTTTCTGTGGGGGTGCAACATGGATCTGTTCTTTGGGGGTTTTCTGGGTGTTTTTGCACTGCAGAGCAGAGCACACTGACCCAGCATCTGCATGGGGCACACATGTGGTGGGCACACCATACTCAAAGGCTGGTCTGTGTGGCTCTTCAAAGACCTGTGCTGCTCTGTCTAGTTTTTTTTTTTTTTTAAGCTCCCAAGCTCCAGATTTTACTTTTGAAACTTGACTGGCAGCACAGGTCAGCGAGTCGAGTCACAAATCCCTCATGCTGATGTCTCCCTTTCAGGTATCAAACACAAGCATGTTTGAGGAGCAGAGCCCTTCAGGCTAGAAAAATAAACACTCAGATGAGACCCTTTTCCCACTGCTACCACAACCCTAACTCGCAGAGAAATGAAAACCTGATGAAGGATATATGACAGGACCTCTCCCACTCCCTCTCCATGACCTCAATCCATCACGAAGGCAACTGGCCTGGATCATGGCAAGCAAGCCAGACAAAGTCAGTGCTGCCCATAAATCACCCTGATCCTGCAGTTATGAGCTACCCACAAACGTGGCCATAACTCCTGGTCCTCCAGTAGCCACATGCTCCTTGGATCAAACGTACCCTCCTCACAGAGGAGCAGGGTTTTCTTTTTTGTGGCTTTGTTTTTGGGGCAAAAAGAGCCTCTTTTGTTCTGCTGCTGAGGTTCCTGGGAGAACAGAAAGTTTTCTAAAACAAAAAGTGGGGGCTGCTGGTGCCTCTGCAGGAGCTGCCATGTGAGGAGTGGCTGGCAGGTAGAGCTGTGCTGGAGGAATCCCCTGCTCTGCACGAGTGATGCCTTAAAAGATTTTAGCTTTTATATTTTTCAAATCCTGTACTGCTTTATAGTCTAAACTCCATACAGAGTGTTAGTTACTGTCTTCACATTTTGGTCAGACAAAACAATCCCTCTGAAACTCAAGGACACACCACAGCCTCAGGCCCCAAATGTATACACAGAAATGAGTTGAGGAAGAAGAAACTGGGGGTAAATTACTTCATTACCTGAAGCTGTAATTGGAGGATTAACCACTGATGTGTAAATGGATACCAAATTTATAATTGTCTGAAAAACTCGTGACCATCTTGAGTGCAGCCTGTGGGAGGCTTTGACAGCCCAAGGTGTATCTATTGAAGGCCTTTAATAAATACCCACTTTATTCTCTTAACCTTGTCTAGCCTCTGTTCCAGGCAGCCACATGAAGGCATCAGGAGCCTGGCTGAGCACTTTTAATTATCTCACCCCTTTTTTGCCTCTGTCATCCCTCCCACCATGAAACACAGGCAGTTTTTTACAAAAATGGAGAAACTTTTATTTTCCACCATTTTAGCCACTGGCTCTCCACACTGACATAATAGCCCTGATAATAACATGGTAATAATTCTCTGTTATGCCCATTTCTGCACTGTAAATGTGATTACAGTTGGTCCAACACAGGGAAGTTTCCACAGGTCTGAGCCCAGAGAATATTCCATGCAGGAATAACATCAGTATTCCCCACAGATGGCACCATGGCCAGTCCTTGCATTACACCACAGAGCCCTGAGCCCTTTGTACAGCACAGAGCAAGGTGTTCCTGCCTTTGCCCATTCCTAACAGGAGTTTCTTGTTGCATTGCATAATTGTAATTTCTTTTTCTCCAAGTGAACCATGCAGCAATTGCTTCTGTGCTGAGAAGAGAGATGCTTGCCCCTGTTGGATGTTTCAGTTCAATCTTTTTTCTTCTTATTCTTTTCCATTTTAGTGGCACTGTGGTGAAGGAACACAGCATCTCTCTCCATATCCTCGTCCTACATGCTGGCTGTCATTTCTGTCATTTTGCTTCCCCCAGGATGACAGATACATTGCTCTGAGCAGGCAGAGGCTTCTTATCAATCACTCAAACCTAGTTCTGCTTACACTGAACAAGCTGTGCATTTACTGGCACACACCAGACTGAAAAGACAAGGGAAAATAAAACCTGTGTTTTTTTCTCTTTAAAAAAAAGCACCTTTCCAGATGTGATAAGGAAAACATCAGTCTTCTGTGAGAAACAGGAACTGAACATCCAATTTTAAAATCTGCTTTGAAATGTGGTAGTGGCAGTGCTGCTGTGGGTAGGAAGATGTTGGAATAGAAATAAAGTTTGTAGGGAGGAGCTATAGTATTTGTTAAATCAACTGGTACAGTACTAAAAGAAATAAGCTTCAGGGTATGAGGAAAAGAAAAATAAAAGCCTTTTCAAGGTCTGAAATGTAAATATGAAATACCAAACTAGGGAGTAACCAAATGCTCTGCTCTCGCCTTGATTGTAGTAATCAATTGCCAATTTGTGAGCAAAGAGGGCAGCAACATCTGAGAACTGAGCTAGTGGAAATTCTGGTCAACTATTCCTCCTGTGACCCTGGGGTGAAGTCATTATGCACAGAACTCAGCAAAGAGCAATATATTTAACATGCTTAGGAAAAAATGTTAAATAACAGAAGAGTCAAGGAGCATGGTCTACTTGAAAAGGAAGATAAAGTTCTTTTTGCATCCTGTCCTGAAACAATCCTATAGCACAGAGTCTGAAATACCATTATGGGATTACCAAACTGTGCTGCTAAAAGACTCAGGCATGATTTTGTTAATTTTATTTTGCCCTTTCCTCTCACTACGAAATTAGGTTAATCATAACAACCCTTCAGTTATCTTCTCCTAAAAAATCCTGTAAGACCCAGGCGTGGATGAAGGCTCTTAACTAGATTTCCTGATTGTCCTCAAGTGCTTTAACATCAAAAATGTCTGTACAACGTGCAGGTCAGGGCATATACATTTAGATCTGGCCTGAAACTCACCTTGTTTTGCCAAAAATATCTTTTATAGATAATTTCACCTTTCCAGGATCATTCCTGTGTTTAGATTCTCTCCCAGGTTTTGGGATGAAGGGTGGGCTGATGGATCCACATCACCTGCTCCATGAAAACGCCCCAGCCACTGGTGGAGCTGTGCCAGTGGGAAAACACTGCCCCTAAATCCTGTGGCAGAAAGGCCTTTGTGTGGGTCAAAGCAGGGATTTTCCCCCACCACCCCCTCCCTTGCCCTGCTACAGCTGGATAAACAGGGTTAATTTTAATGCCTCTTGTTACTCAGATCCCATTCCATATGTCCTAATTAACCCTGTCTAATTCTGGCTAAAGGTTTCTGTTAACACCTTCTTTTTTTTTTTTCAGTGTTCCTGGGCAGTGCTGAATAAACAGCCTCGTGCACAAAGCCCCATTAACATGCAAATAATGCCCAAGTTGCACTTTGTGCTGGGATTCATTAGTATGGAGAGATGCATTTCCCAGTGGGAGGTATCCCTCGGACAAGAATTAGTGCAATTATGCACTTGGGGTGACAGCTCAATATCATGGGAGTGGGTGGATGCTGCAACATTTTCCTTGGAGCCTTTTAGAGAGAAATGAATTTTTTTTGAGGATGCACTTCGCCCATTTGCATTGCTCCCAAGCAATCTCCGCAAATTTGAAATCATTTCGTGGGGAAGGTTTGTGTATCCACTCAACTTTGGAGTGGATAAGAAGAGATTTCCCAGGGCCAGACTAAAGAAATGTACTTTCAGAGTAATTTTTAACTCGTCAGCAAGTGTTGGTATGTGCATGTCCAGTAAAATAAACTTGCCTTGGATTTTGCTGCTGATTTTCCAAAGAATCAAATAGAATGCTTGTGAAACATCTTCAGTTCAATATTAAAAAAAACCCACCCCAAACCCAAAGAACAACAGAACTGTCTCCCACAGCTACTTATAATTTATCACATAATTTTAGATTTGAAGATCTGACTGGTTTAGAATTCATACACACAAAATGAAGATAAATTGATTAATCTAAGAATTTTATTACTTGCTCTCCATTCCTCCTATTGTACTCATTGTAAATTACTCATTCTCTGTGGTGAATGTAGAACATGAATACTGGTTATCTTTTATTTTAATTTAGAAAGCAAGATGTTTTCATTATCTTGTTCATTCCAATGTATAATAAAGATATAATATTTGGCCTGGAATGTTGTAATGGGCTCAGCTGGGTTCTTAAGTAACTGTATAACCATAGGTGCTTACATGATATATGTAGGGTTATAAAATTAGCTGTGTGACTAGTTAAAAATGTTGTAAGAGTGGCTGTGATTCTGAGGAGAATCAGAGCCTCACTCAGAGTGGCTTTACTGATTTTTAATTTTCTTTTTTTTTTTTTTTTGTAATTACCTCCATGTGAGGTAATTACATTACTTGCAGGAAGTTGTATGCATTTTGGGCCTGAGGATGTTGGGCTGAAATACTGTCCAGTGACAATCAATTTCACAGATTTATTATTATACTGTGTAAAATAAGGTATTACAGCCTTTAATCAATTGCTGCCAGGTCATTGAACAGTCCGTGGTTTTATAATTATTTTGAGAAAACACAAGGCAACCACTCTGTCAGTCAATGCTCTCTTGAAATGTGTCTATCAATTATTTTCTGAGCACCCTCTCCGAAATGAGTGTGCCAGATATTGTCAGTTTCTCTTCTCATCTGTCCCTCTTCAAAAGGTATTTGCACAGATCTCTCCATGGTATCACCAGATTTTTATTTAATGAATTGTTTCCCTGCTGCATACGACATTATTTCTTATGGTACCTACAGTTTTTTGTCTCTTTCACCTGCCAGGCTGGTCTGAGAGCAAATTGGAATAATTCTAGTTCTGTTCTATTCTATTCTATTCTATTCTATTCTATTCTATTCTATTCTATTCTATTCTATTCTATTCTATTCTATTCTATTCTATTCTATTCTATTCTATTCTATTCTATTCTATTCTATTCTATTCTATTCTATTCCATCCCATCCCATCCCATCCCATCCCATCCCATCCCATCCCATCCCATCCCATCCCATCCCATCCCATCCCATCCCATCCCATCCCATCCCATCCCATCCCATCCCATCCCATTGGTTTTTTCCCCTATTCTGATGGCTCTTTCTACCATTCTTGAATTCCTTCTTTAGAGATGCTCTTGAAAAGCTCTCTACTGCCAGGCACTTTGCAGAATAACATCTATTCCTCTCATAACTATTCCATCTCCTTGTCTGGCATTTCCTGTGAAAAATAATTTGTTGAAACATAAAATGTATGTATTACATGGAAAAATCAGGGTAATAGTTTTTTCTCAAGGTATTAATTTCTTTGTTTTATGCCAATGATATTGGGGGGTCCATCACAGAGCTGTGATTTGTGCAACACCACAAATATTTTCCAGGGGATAACAGGACAGGTTGCTCTCCAGATGGAACATTAACTTTCTGCATGGTGTCAAGATAATAATTTTAATAATGTCATAATTTTACCTGTTCTCTCTAGACTGACAACTGCCCCTGTTTCTGGTATACTTAATTATCAGCTGGGTAGAGAATGAAGCAAGGAAAGCCTGCAGGGGTTTCTCAGTGAACTTTTAAAAGTATTATTAAAAAAAAACCACCCCAGGAAATTTGTAGAATGTTCCAGACTGAATCTTTGGAGCATGTGCATTGGGAAACAAGTGTCTTGTGCTTGCTGAGGAATTTTAGATCTTGAGGGATCTGTGATGTCTGCAGCTTGCTACCACTCAGAAGCGGTGCCAGAACAATTGCAACTTTCCACTCTCTCCAGAGAGCTCCAGCTGCTTCAGCATCCAGCTGCATTTATTTATTTTAATTAATTATTTTATTTTTATTTTTGTGCTGTGTGACAGAGCTCCCCCAGCTCCAGTTGTGCCTTGCTGGGTTTTGGCTGGAGGTGCCTCCCAAATGAAATGGAATTGGAGTAAATTCCCGAACAAAGTGGAATTTCTCCCGATTTACTGGGGGGTTCTGGGTGCAGAACTCCTCATCAGAGAGCTGCAGAACCTGTGTGCCTCAGGGCACAGAGACAGAAAATGGGGAGGCATGTCTGAATAAACTTTTAAATAAAGAGCTTTCAATTTAATTTTAGATCTGTTCAGAATGGACAAATCTGAATTAAAGCCTAAATCACACCGTAATCACACCGTAAGATAATTCAGATCATCTAAATAATCGGCGTCCAGGTAACTGATTAAAAAAGGTAACACTGTCCCCCACAACCTCTATGATAAGAACAGTAGCATAGAAGAGCAAAAAACGAAGTTCCAATGTAGACAAAAAGACAGCAGTTTTGTAAAATCTCTCTTTCTTAAGGGGAACTTCCCTAATTTTCCAGGTTAGTGTGCTGATATCAATATACTGGGCAGCAATATTTTTCCAATGTCCACAACTTTACAATGACTCCTACTTGCTAAGAGATTAGAAATTCAATTTTCTTAGTTCCTTAAAAGGTTGAGAGCTGACCTGAGATTAAATACCTCCACCTTTTTCTTCCCTTGAAAAAATGAAAATTTCCTTCTCAATTTTAATAAAATCAAAAGGAGAATCACAATTGTTTTTGTGTATCAGGTGAACAAAGATTCCACCACTATTTTTTAATCTTTTGTCTTTTTGTAATTCTATAATGGTTGCAAGGAATATCTTCATTAAAAAATTTGCAATGTAGGAATCTCAAGTTTTCTCAATCCACATTGTTCCAGTTCTTTACAACACAAAGTAATTTGTTTCTATAGGAAATTCTTATAGGGAATTGACTTATCAGAGAAAGCTCAAAAAGAAAAAAACAAAAAAAAAGAAAAACTGTCCACAGTGCTTTTATTTGGAGGGGGACTCTTCCATGGTTATGCCTTTTTTCCAAAAAATCACCTCCCAGCTGCAATTTTTTGAAGAGGTGATGATCTGATATTGGGATAAAGGTAGCATAGAGACAGGCCACTCAAAATTAAAATAAATACAATGTTCAGAAATAAAAACATCTGTTTTCTTCTGCCCCTGCTGCTCAGCATCTCTTTAGCTCTCATCAAGATGTTAATATTTAGGGAGCAAAGTTTTGGTGTTTGCACATTGTTTGGAATTCCCCAAAACCTTTCTCCCAGGGCTTTCCTCGTGAGCTCCCAGCACACGTAGAAACAACTGCAAAAGGAAAACCTTGCCAAAAATCCTCATTTTGGGTGGGGGGAAGGACCCCCTCGTGCCTCCCCAAGTCACAGCAACAGCTCATTTCTGGCACTTGAACACCACGGTAAGTGCACATTACACGTGTACTCTGCGTGAACTGCATTTTGAAGAAAATGAAATTACAAGCCCTGTCCTTTAAATCCTCCCAGCAGAGCATATGTAATGTCTCACAGCAGACTGCAGGCTGGATAATATTTCTGCCGTTTGAGTTACCAACAAATCTAATTCATGAGTTTTAGTCCGTTTTTTAAAAGAGTGCTTGGGCCAAGTGGTTTTGTTTTCTTGGTAAATATTATGCACGGAGTTCCCTGAAAAGTTGCCAAGGTCATGTTAATCAAAACTTACCTTTTACCAGATTTATTTCAAGTGTATGATATGGGGAGAAATGAAGTTTTCAGGCAGTCTGAAAAGGAAATAAATCCCAAATCAACCCTACAACAAAACCTGTTAGGATACAGACTATCAGGAGACATTTGAAATTAATGCAGTTTAATAAAGTTTGATTTCTGCACTGTATCAGCACCCAAAGCTGCTGTGCCGTGGCAATTTGGGGACGCTGTATCAGAATTTCAGAAATGTGCAATCAGTTCTGCACCATGGCTCGAGTTTTGGGCTGATTTTGGGTTTTCCTCTCACCTGCACTCATTCCCAGCCGTGGGTTTGGAGCAGCACCTCCAAACTCTGCATTTCTGAGACTCAGCACCTATTTTAATGAGCTGCATCATCCTTGTAAGGATTTGGAGGGATCAGCTGGGAAATCTTATAAATCAGAGTATGTCCTGAAGTGCCACCAGAAATCTTGGTTGTGAGATGTGACTGCAGCTGAGGCTGGATTTTGCTGTGAAGAACTGTAAAGAATGGTTGTGTTTCATCTCTACAGATGGGCTGAGGGGCTGAAAACACAATTTATTTATTTTTATATCTATCTATATATGTATGTATGTATATATGTGTATATTATATATAATATATATATTTGTTTATTTGTTTATTTGTTTATGTATGTATGTATGTATGTATGTATGTATGTATGTATGTATGTATGTATGTATGTATGTATTTATTGGGGGCTGAAGTATAAGGCTGGATACATTTGGCCTGGATATATTTGAATTTTTCAAGCAAAACGAAATAAAATAAAATAAAAAAATTTAGCTTACATGGCAGTTTAATTACTATTTAATTTAACCCACTCTCAACCCCAATAAGCAAGCAAACAAAAAAGTATTTAAAAGTGAAACATTCACGTGTGCTGTTAGGAAAAAAAAATTCAAAAAATTGACATGAAAATGTGAATTTTTGTTTATTTTACTTGGTTAAAAGCCTTTGTAAGCAGCTGGCCATGGTCTGTAGTCTGATCTTGCACTGCAGATTAGGAGTTTTAATGCAGGATTCTGCCCACAACTGCAAAAATAATGGTCCAGGGGCAGGCTTGGGTCTGTATTTTGCAAAGAATTGAAGGCAGAGAGAAAAGCCAGTCCAGAGGGAACCCTTCGTAGCACAGAAATAATGGAAACAACATCACTTGTTTGAGCAAACTTAGATAGAAACAAGCGATTTTATAACCCTAATTTATAACTTATAATTGTGCTTTATAATGAATTAATTATATAGTTATCGATTTGTAACGCTAATGCGCCCATTGATTGGAGAGAGAGAGCAAAAGGCCCTGAATCTTTGGGCTGTGGTGATGTTCAGAACCAGGAGAACATTTCGAATAACGTCGGATTTTGAAAATCTGGCTGCAATCCTCGGTGCTCCCGGGGTTTTAATTTTGCAATGTGATTTTTCCACGGGCGCATGCTTTGCCTGCAGCCTCGGCACGGTGGCTGCAGGTCATGGGTGGAACCTCACCGGTGCTGCAGGTGCCAAACCTCTGGGAACTCACCTCAACCAGGACTTGTGCCCTGTAAAAGGATTATTAAAAACCTCTGGATGAGGATTCTGCCCCACAAACCGCAGCAGCACAGCTCCCAGCATCACGCTGTGCTTTGAAACCTTATCCCTTCCTCTGGAAGCTCTGACACTAAAGAAACGTATTTTTCAGCCTTAATGAACTTATGATTCCATAAAATCCGCCCAACAAGGTCTTACTGTAGCAAGATTTTATCCTTAATTTGTTTCTTTAATGTCTTAGAAAATAAATTCATTGTTTTGATGGTGTTGGAGAGTAACAAGGAGTTACAGGCTTGTGCTTTATTGTGCTTTTTGGGCTCTTACTCATCAGTATGTGCTTTCTCACAGACTTTCCTGCAGGGATCTGCCTGGGGACAATTAGGCGAGCACTCATTTTGAGTGTGCACTATGAGGGAATTAAACCAGAGCTGCTCTGGGGAGATGGAGCAAAAATCTGGGGCATTAATTACTGAGGGACCATGAGAAGCTGTGATGAATTAACTCATCTGGACACGCAGCCAAGGCTGCAAACCTCGTGTGCTCAGGGGGGAAAAGCAGGCAGGAGCAAGGAGAAGAAACTTCTCGACCCCTCTGAGAGACCTGGGAGATGCTCTCGTCAACAAATAAAGCAGCTGCTGTTAATCCTTCAGAAAGAAAATGAAGGAAACGCTGACGGCACCCGTGGGTTTTAATTTTCACGTTGGTCGGGGTGAGGAAAGGCAGGGAGAGCTGGGAATGTCCAGCCTGGGGGAAAAGAAGACTCTGGGAAAACCTCAGAGCTCCTTCCAGGGTCTAAAGGGAGAGCTGGAGAGGGACTGGGATGGAGGGACAGGACACAGGGAATGGCTTCACAGTGAAAGACAGAAGGTTTATATTGGGATATTGGGAAGGAATTGTTCCTTGGGAGGGTGGGCAGGGCTGGGCTGGAATTCCCAGAGCAGCTGTGGCTGCCCCTGGATCCCTGGCAGTGCCCAAGGCCAGGCTGGACACTGGGGACAGTGGGAGGTGTCCCTGCCATGGCAGGGGTGGGATAAAACAAACTTTAAGGTCCCTTCCCAGCTCAAACCATTTAATGACTCTGAATCTGTGATTCTGCACTCTAGCAAACTGTTTAACCTAAGAAGATTCAAAATCTGTAGTTTAACAAGTTCTAAGAGTGCCAGGCTGCCTGCTTGTGCATTACACACGCTTTCTTGTGGTTAATAATATTAGAAAAGTAAAATTTACAAAAAAAGAAAAAGCTTTCTAAATTAATCCAAGGGTGAGTTTTAAATAACAAAACCTTGAAACATCCAGCTGCTGCAAAGTGCCCTGTAAGGCACACTTTAAAGAATTTAGCCCGAGTTCTCCATGACTGCAAAGGCCAAACCAGTGAGAAGGTGGCTGTCAATTTTATGCCTTCCAAGACAGTCACATGTTTTGTTTTGTGGGTTTTAAACTTTTTTATTTATTTTCTTTTTGTTTTTGTTTTTTTTTTCTGAGCATTGTGAATCTGACTTATAACTTTAACAACTCCTTCCTGCTTTCTGTGTGATGAGATGTCAGACACTGTGGCTGCCAGAAGGCATTCTTGCCTGCTGAAGAGGAGGAGGAGGAGGAGGAAGTATGATGCTGCTGGAGGATCAGGCCATGATCAGCAGCAGCAACATCTTGAGTGGAGGTGAGAAATGTGATTTACAGTGACACAGCCGCAGGAAAAGCTGTAATTTAGGTGTCTGGGTCACATTAGCTTGGGCACAGCATTCCTCAGGTGCCTCTGCAGCGTTGTGAGGCTCAGCTGCATGTAGGCATTCCCAGGGATGATACAGTCCTAAGCAAGGTGCAGGCAGGATGGATTAGATCCTCAAATATTCTGAAGTTGGAGGTGGCAGGTGAAGGGCAGAGTGTGGACTGGCAGCAGAACTCAGGTTATGAACTTCTGATGGGAAGGTGGAGGAACCTGAGGGTTTGGGGCTTTCTGTGCTGACAGGCACTGACCCACAGGAAAACACAGCTTTTGACCTGAGGCCTTGGAGAAATCTTCAAAAACTGAGTGATAGAACTGAGATTATGGGTGTAGTTTGGATAGAAGTGTGTGATGTCACACAGTGAAAAAGTTAAAGTTTTAGAATATAGCAATATATATAAAGCAAGGTGGAGGTTTCAGGGCAGAGGTTTGTTACTTCTCCACCTTCTACTTCCTGGGTCTGGCTGGTATTTTGCAATTGGATAGAAAATCCTGCATTGTGGGTCATGGGTGGTGGGTTATTGGGTTAAAAATAAAAATAATTTAGGTGTTAGTTCTTCCTGGGACAGTTAAGCCTTACAAGACCCTGTGACAGAGGGATCCATTGCCATTGCACCAATTTTAGCCTGAAGTGCTGTAGCACTCACTGTGACATAGATGAGAATTAATAAACATCTGAGTCCCAACATGAAATTCCATCTCTCGAGCTTTGAATCCCCTCTCTGGCAGAAGAGGAAAAACAAGATAAAACATGAGAGTGGAGGAATCATCCCTGATGGTGCTGGAAATCGAGCTGAGAAAGGGGAAGGGGTGGGGAGGAAAGGGTCAGAGCTTGTTTCTGAGAAGTTTAGGCTGGCAGATGGACCAGCAGCAGTGGGTGGTGACAGAGCCATAGCAGCATGAAATGAAGTGGCTGTAGCCCTGTCAAGGATGGGCTTGTGAACCCCCTCTGAGCTGGATGGAGGGGTGTAGGGAACCAGAATGCTGATGTTCAACAAACCTGCTGGATTTCCTTCCGTTTTCCACATCATTTTTACTTTCCCTGTGCATGGGGTGTGTCCAGAAATTCAGCTGGCCACACCACCCTCCCTACATGCCACAGGGTCTCACCAGGTAGCTGTTAGCAGTGAAAAACCACAAAAATCTGAGAATTGCAGGTTGATTTAGGTTGGGAGGGACCTTAAAGTCTGTCCCATCCCACCCCTGCCATGGCAGGGACACCTCCCACCATCCCAGGGTGTCCCAGCCCCAATGTCCAGCCTGGCCTTGGGCATTCCTGCTCTGGGCACCCTGTGCCAGCCCTGCCCACCCTCTGAGTAAAAAATTTCATCCTATCATCCAGCCTAAACCTCTCCTCTTTTAGTTTAACTCCCTTTCTCAAAAAAACCCCAAAAAACCTGAGTGTGGCCCAAACTTCAGCCAGAACCTGTGGACACCTGGCACTGGCAGCAGAGCTGAGCAGCACAGGGAAGGATTTAAATGCCCTGAATTTCCGTGCATGGAAGTTGGTTTCTGCTAAAGAAGCAGCAAAACATCACCAGAATGGACACAATGAACATTTGAGGAAGTACCTTTCCATGCAGCAACAGAGCTCCGTGAGCAGGTGAGTGGAATTCAGCTCCCAAAATTTGCCAGGAGTATTTTTTTTTTTTCTGCACAACTCGGATCTGGTTTTCAGAAGCGTTATCTATTGGGGACATGCTTACAGCTGAGTCTTTACATTTTTGGGGATGAAAAAAGAAAATAAGAAAGGAGCAATAAAATCTTGTGAACTCATAGCTCAGCTCCCTCTTCTATTAGGTTTGGAGCAGAAAGCAAAGAATCGTGAAAGCCCACAAATATTTGTATTTAGCAATTCAGTGGTTTTATCTCTGCGTGAGAGCAGGCTAGGATAGAGAATGCCTTGGAAACACAGATTAAAACAGCTCCTTAAATAGTGATTCCCAACACCCTCCCAGAAGTTTCTCATGGCAATTTAATTAAATTAAGAGAATGAGCCTGACTAACGCCTCTGAAGCTCAGGGAACGAAATACCTGGAACTTTACTCCACTTATGCAATGTGCCTGAGTACAAGTACTGAGCAAGATTTTAATATGGGTTCCATCTCTTCATGCCAGACTGCTTAAAAAACATGTCTTCTATTATTATTATTATTATTATTTCTGAATTCTCCATCTAGGAAAGCCAGTGGGAAACGAAACATATTTGTTTAAAGCAGTCCAAAAAGCCCTGCCTGTGAACAAGCTGTCTTCAGACAAAGCCTGAAGCTAGCCTGCAGTCTGACAAGCCCTTGAATTAATTGCACCCTCTCTTTGCTAGCAAATGAGAGGCTTTCAAACATCCTTTTGAGCTTGCTGAGTGATTTTCCAAAGTTTTCATAGTGTACTGCTGCAGAATATTGTGCTTTTCATGGTGTAATTAGCGATTGTTCAGGTTTGGGATAGTTGGCATCAGCCAGGGTGGACTGCACCCAGTTTGCTGGCCCAAATAATTTATGTGTGGTGAGCTGTGCTGTGGGGTGAGGGCAGTCAGCAGTGGCAGAAGGACGTGGAGGGGGCACACAGGGACGTGCTGAGACAGTGAGTCTAGCTCTGAAACCACCAAATAAACTCAGTTTGTCCTAGCCTTCCTTGCAGCTGGAACCCAGGGCAGGTACCTTGGCCACTGTGACATTTTCAGGGGCATTTTTGGGGATGAGAAGGGGCGTGAGAGAGAAAACTTTTCTCCCTGAGCTCTTATCACTTGCCTTGTTTCATCTTTTCTTATGGTTTCCAGTTTTCTCCAAGGGATCAAGTGATAGGACAGGAGGAAACAGCCACAAGTTGCACCAGGGGAGGTTTGGATTGGATTTTTTATTCACTGGAAGGGCTGGCTAGTCTCATAATCTGAGGGTCGTGTGTTCCATCCTCACAAGGGATTCCACTGCACCACCTAGTCAGTGGCTTGTCTTCGTTTTCTTCTGTCTTCACTCAGAGTCAGGATTAAAAGCACAAAGAACAGAATTTCTCATGTTGGGGCTTGGTTGTTTATTAAATCTTATCTAAAGTACAGAGAATTCTGCAGCACTTCCAGCTAAAAGTGAGCAGAATGGAGCTGAACCGAGCTGGTTACAAGGTGTTTAAAAGCCAAACAGTCCAATAAAGAACTGACACCTGTATTATTTATACTTTTGACCCAATAACCAAACTCCTGTGACCCACAGTGCAGCACTGACTGTCCAACCAAAAACCGCCTGAAATCGTGGAGGAGAAGGAAGAAGAAGGAAGAACAAAAAGGAGAAAGAGACAACACTCAAATTCCTCCATCTTGTCCCATACCTATTACTGTATTCTAAAACCCCAAATTCCAAACCCTTCACCGTGTGCAATCACACACTTCTATTTAACTACACACCCGCGATTTTAACTCCATCACTCGAATTTTGGAATCCTTCTCCAAGGGCTCATGTCACAAGCAGTGTTCTCCTGGGGGTCAGTGCCAGAAAGCACAGAAAGCCCAAAACTCCCAGGATTCTGGGATCCAACAGACTAGCACTGGAATTGGGCTGCCCAGGGCAGTGGTGCAGTCACCAGCCCTGGAAGTGTTCAAAGGACTTGTGGATGTGACACCTGAATGTTGGCTTTTCGTGGGATATATTTTTTCTCTTATTTTATATTTACATATATAAATACACACACAAACAGTGGAATGGGAATGCTGGAGCAGCTGCCTCAAAGCTTTATTCCATCACAACCATCACTCTCATTTTACAGAACCAAGCAAGGGAGATGGAACAGCTTCAGCTGCTGGCACAGCAGATGAAATTCTCTGTGTTATAAAATCTTTTAACAACTTTCTAGCCAATAGCATAGTGGTCAAAGCTGACAAGTGTTTGCTCAGGCCAATTATTAAAGGTGCACGTACATCTTGTTTTGAACAATGCTTGCTTGTAATAGCTTAAAACAAAGGATAAAGGTTCATTATTAAGCTCACATATTTCTACTGTCTTGCTTAACATATTTTCCTGAGGTCTGTCTCTGCACAGCTCACAGCCCTGGTGTTTCTTGTCCTTGCTTCTTCAACATTCCTGCATTTCTCCATCCTGAGATTGGCTTCCACACAGCCTGCTGAGAGTTTTGTACCTTCTCTATTTCCCACACCTGGGGGTGTGGGTCAGTGATGGGTTTGACAGCAATGGGGGAACTCAGCGAGTCGGACCCACTGGTCTCAGAGGACTTTTCCACCCTGAATAATTCTGTGATTCCCACATGAGGCTGCTGTCACTGCAGGGGAGGTGACAGGGCTGAGCTGCAGGGGCTGGGTGAGGAGAAGCAGATTCCTCCAGAGGGGATTCCTCACACCCATCCTGGCTGAGGACAGGAGGAGCCAGGCACCAGAAGGGGATGTCTCTGCCCTCCCACCACAGAGGAAGAAGAGGCTGCTGGTTTAACAACTGTGGGTTTTCAGTGGATGGAATGGGGTGGGATGAGGCTTGCCCTCAGAAAATGGGTGTGGAGCTGCAGCTGAGCATGACATTTGCTGTGGCAAATGGCAAATGACAGCAGTGTCACTGTCCTGGAAGCCCGGAAGCCACAAGATTTCTCTTCACACTTAATAATGCCTAAAGCAGCTATTGTTTTGGGATGCAATTGCTCTTGCAGCTCACGCTGCTCTCCCACAGCACCCACAGGGGTCTCTGTGTCCTCTGCGACCTGGGCAGAGATTTCATCAGATCCAAAGGTGTTTTCGGGCTTTGTCCAAATTCAGCAGCATTTTTTGGGTTTGTCCTAAATTCAACGGGCATCCTCCTCCTCCTGGAGTCACCACCAGCACAGTCAGATGCACTGGGACCTCAGGTACCAAATGCACCAAACTGGAGACTGCAATCAATAATTCACCTTGTCTGCCACTCCTGTGACTCGTGAAAATTTCAGGTGTGTGTCTGCATGGAAATCCACAGCCACTTTTCTTTGCCCATCACCACCTACTCTGATTTTTTTTTCTGATTTGCCTCAATTAGAGAGCCCTTAACTGGTGAACACCCCGAGGAGAGAGGTTTTGCCTCACCAGACTGATGATTTCTCATGTTTTTATGATGTGCCTGAATTTCTGAGTGCAAAATATCCAACGCCTCTTGCCAATTGCATTCAGGATGCTTCAATATTAAACTGCCTTATTCTGAGCATTGATTGCTCTGTGGAAGTCACTGACCTAAAAGTGAGAGGAATAATGCATTTGGTGATTATCTGGATGCAAGAAGGAGTTTCTTGATGTTGTCCCATAAATAGCCCTTTAAAACTGTGCATGAAAAGTAGAGACGTGAGAGAGGATGCAAGGCTCACAGATTCATACTCCTGGGTGGGAAAATGTAAAATGAATATGAAAATGAATATGAAAATGAATATGAAAATGAATATGAAAATGAATATGAAAATGTATATGAAAGCCAGCCCTGCCACCAGACATCCCCATGAACTGGCACTGGAAGCCAGTGGCACAGGCTCAGCCTTGACTAATCTTGTTTAAAGGATCTGGCTTACAAAGGAAAAAAAAAAAAAAAAAAAAGGAGTCAGGAGTCCAATAAAAGCATCCAAGGATTTTGAAACCCAGCACAGAATTGCTGATGCGAGGGGAAATGTGAAATAATTCCAGTGTGGGTCTGTAAAGCCACACACTCAAAGGACCCGAACAACTGCAAATGCAGTTCACACATCCAACTTGAGGAATAATTAACAATATTAAATGAAAAATGGAAGCTGAGCACACATTAAAAAAAAGGAGAACCAGCATGAAATGTCTTGCTGCTTCCAACAAAACCTCTTTCATGAACAGCCAAAATATGTCCCTTCAGAACACATTTTTTGACACAGAAGGTGATCTTTGGTGCTCTGGATGGTCAGTGGGTTGCACAGGGGATGGATAGAAGACACACACAAATTTGGACTCACAATATCTATTTCTCACTTCTGTAGTTTTTACTGGATTTAAAAAATATTTTGTCATATCAAAACTAGTCGGATTTTTTCCTTTCTAAATGAGTGAAAAGCTCCTTATTTGAGCCACATAGCCTAAAAAAATCAAGAGCCAGCAGTCATATCCAATGTGAATACACTGATTCTAAATTCTTAATAAAAATGATAAAATTTTGTGTAAAAAAAACATTTAAACTTTTTCTAATTGAGATCTACCCCTTTGCCTCTAAACATTTATGTTTGTGATGAATAACAACTTTTGGCTGTATTTAATGGACTTTATTAATATTGTAATACTGGCATGGATTTCTGTTCCACTAAAGATGCCAGGACTTAGGAAAGGCTTTCTAAGAACACAGAGTTTTATCCAAACACAACTGATTTCAAAATTAATTGCTTTGCTTTTAAGAAAAAAAAAAAAAAAGAAGAAGAAGAAAACTTTGGAGCCAGCGTCTTGTTTGATTTTGTGGGTTGGAAATCCTTAGCAATCATTTTTGTACTGATACCTATTTTTTGTTTATATCTGGCCATAGCAAAATGCACATCAAAGGGATAGTCTCATTGCATTTTTAATTATGGAATTGTAAAATATCTAAAAATGCATCATATTGTAATATTTATTTTATTATTTTGTTTATTATTTAAAGCTATTTTTATTGTTTTCATTGGTGCAATGGTAGTGGCCAGAAACAAGAATACTTCTGAGTTGGGTACTCTCCAAACCAAGAATGAAAAATATCCAAATCTCCCTCCAAAATCTCACATCAAGGCAAAAATAAGCCTGTATAATTTGGCAGGAATCACTGTAATCACAGCATTTCAGAAACTGAGCTTATATCAAGCAACTTTTATGCCACTTCCCAAGCAGAAGAGAGTGCCTGTGAGATATCAGCAATTTACCTGACACCCATGAGACTTATGAGCATCCCTAATTATTTTAGAAAGCTCAGAACAATTTTGAATTTTGACGCTTAAAATAATTCCTTGGGTTGAGTGAGATCCCTGCCTCCACAAAAAATGAAATTATTTTGTGAGATTAATTGTGGTTCTATAGCACAGTGATAAAAAAAACCCAAACAAACCCTGATTTCCAAACTGTTGTTGTGAATTTTACTCAGTTCCACCTGGAGAGGAAATCAAGTTATTTTATCCCGTGTGAGAGACAATTTCCCTCTCAGTTTTAGCCTCATATTTTGACTAAAAGGAGAAAAGTACCCAATTAATAAGTAATAAACAGATCATCTCCAGTGTTTTCTGTTCTCTCTGTCCAGAGGCTCCACTCAAGAGCAAATCTGACCAGGAATGACAAAATCCCTGCAGAAGGGAAAGGACAGAGCACCTACTTCTCTGCTCCAAAGAAATTGTAACAATATGCCACTAACAGACCATTTTTAGCCTAAAAACCCCTTCCCGTGGCTTGAAACTCGGACATTTCCAGTACCTGTGTGGAAAATCAGCCCAGAGGTCACCCAGGAGTTTGGACTGGGCTGCCCACCAAGCCAGGGCATGTAAAAATCTGCTCCTTGGGACCATCAGGAGAACTCCAAACTCCTTTTTGTGAAGTCTGGAGGGCTTTCCCCAGCCCACAAAAAGGCTGAACAACACAGAAAACTCTTGGAGCAGCAAGTAAACCCCTTTTATTTTTTTTTTAATTTTTATTTTTCCCCAAGAATCTACCATATTTCCATAGTTCTCCCCTTTGGTGCCAATAAGATTTCAGGAAAGCAGATGGGAGACCTGTAACACTTTTCAGCTGAAAGAATAAAAGATATTCCTTTGAGTAAGAATCAGGCGACCCTGAGCAGTTCTCTCTTCTTAGCTGGGCAGGATGAAACAAAGCTGAGCAATAAGCAAGTAGAAAAATGCAGTTAAATTGTCAGCTTTATGGCAGAGCTTCCATGAGTGTGTGTATAACTGGTGCATCCTTTTCCTATATTATATATATATATATATATATATGGGGGGGGGTTAGGTTTTTTTGTTTGTTTTTTTTTTTTTTTTTTTTTTTAATAGATATTTTATTTTTTTGTTTTTGTTTTTTTTGTTTTTGTTTTTTGGTTTTTTTGTGTTTTTTTTTTTTTTTTTTTTTTTTTTTTTTTTTTTTTTTGCAACACAGGCTCTGGATCTTTGAGGTTGAGCCCTGTTGGGGTAAGCAGAAAAAAAACGTTTGCTGGGTTGGTTACAATTTAAAGATTTAAAGCATTAAGGGAATAGATATATTAGAGGAATAGATATATTATAATCTATATAAAGAGAATAAATGTCTCTCCTTACCCAGAAACACCTTGGCTGAGATGAGACCTTGTGGGCTTGTTTGAAATCATTTTTTCTTGTTTTTTTTTTTTTTTTTTTTTTAAAACCTGTGGCTGAAGATGTGACCTGAAGCCACCATCCTCTTTCAGGCTGGTTAAAAGCCATTATTCGTGTGCCTGTGTGTGGGTGAGTGCTCTTTTAGGACGGTTCTAGGAATCAAAACTGGGGAATTCAATCTGCACGTGCTTAACCAAAAAAATCTGCAGACCAAGCTTATCTCTTGTCCTTCACGTTTACTTTATCTGCCTCCTGTTATGAGGCTGATGTTCCCTCAGGCAAGGAACAGAAATCTACACCAATCTCAAATGTGATTACAAATTAGGTGAATGCTATGAATAAGCCAAGAGCTCAGGCTGATCTAAACCCTTATTTTAACCAAGTTATCTAAACTGGTCAATTAAATGACTATAAAGCAATTTAAGGCCCGGTTTCCTATGGTTCTTTTAACTCTCTTGAGTGAATACATTCAGAAATAAGTCATGAAAATGCAGTGCACTGGAAAATATATTCACCCGGTTCTTTTCTCAGCTGCACTGTTTTGCAGCAAATTGGCATTACTCTCCCCTGCTTCTGCAAAATGCTCAGCGAGTTCAAATGGCTCTCAAATCTACTGAGACAGTTGAATTATTGCAAAAGTCTGTCTAGGGCTGTAGACATGTGTTCTTTTGACTCCCCCTCCATCCTACTGAAAAATAAACTACTGTTCTTCATGGCTTATTTTGTCTCTGTCAAGGAAACTTTCTGCTCTCATCTCAGGAGGATTGTACAATAGCAATCTGATCCTGACCTTTCTACCTCTCCCTTGAATAACAGAGGAAAATTGGACAGTGAGGAGTGGTGCATGCTTCATAACTTGCATCCCAGGCACAGTCGAGTGACACTCTTCTCCTAGTGAAAACAGCAGTTGCAGCAGAGGTTAAGGTAAACAGGTTTAGCTAATTACCTCTTAATCAAATCCAGTTATAATTTACTGCTGTCCTCTGAAGCTCTGTGCCTGCTAAAGCATGGGCTTTGGTTGGATTAGCTTATCTCTGATAAATGCAGTGTGATTAATTTCTCCCACAGTACAGCAGCACGTAAATATCAAGTGAGAATAATATATGACCAAATAAACTCAGCTCACACACCATCACAGCAGAGCTCGCCAAGGCCCCCATGTACCAGGCACTGAAATAGAATCCCTTCTTTTTTTTTTTCTTATTTTTTTTTACAGAGGGTGATGGTGGGGAAAGAAAGAAAGAAACCCTTTTCGTGTTGTTCTTTGTCCCAGAGACCAGAAAGAAAACAGAAAAGCGAAACACACCAGGATTTCAGGATTGAGAGACTCACACTGCGTTCAAGTGATGTGCGCTTTTGTTTGTGAAAATCCTTGTTGCAAGTAAATCAGGAATATACACATGACAGAAACACGCATTTGACCTATAAAACTTTGAAACTGTGGCTGTGGGCACCTCGACTGTCTTACTTTTTTTGTAAGTTGTGTTTCTAAAACATGAAACAGTCTGTTTCTCAAGGAAGTGAGAGGACATAAGGAGAGCTCAATTAAAAATCCATTTGAAATGTTTATGTGAGGCCTGGAACTACATATACTTCTTGAGTTTATACTTTGGTTTCAAGCTCAGACTGGTTTAATCAAAACATTTGTTACTTCTTGAGCAAACTTTAGGTTATTTTTTAAAGAAGCAGCTCTGAGGTAAAGTTCTGTGTCAAAATAGTCAGGAAGCTGTAATCCCCAGAGCTTTCCTAGAAGCCCTGTGAAACCTTGCAGTTTTGATTCAGCTGAAGTTTGATATTTTTTTTTTTTTTTTAACTTTATAGAAATCCAAAACCTGAGGCAGACAGAAAATGCCTGTGTGAAGTGCAGCAGGGCCGGGTGTGTCTCTGTGTGTCATCCTCAGTGGGACAGAACCAATTTTTGTGACCTCAGACACAAATCCCACCTTGCTTTGGCAAAAACTCCACAGCAGTGCCACTGCTACTGCAATGCAGAGAGCTGCTCGTTTCACATCATTGCAGAACAATGATTCCTCCAAAGCAGCAGTGCAGGTTTAAATTACCAGGGAAAATGGAGCAGGCTGCCCAGGACAGAGGCAGGTTCTCTGGAAGTGTCCAAATAATTTGAGGACATGGTTAATGCTGAGCACAGGGATGGTGCTGGGCTGGATTTGATGGTGTCAAGGTTTTTTCCAGCCTTCCTGGTTCTGTGGTTCTGTGTCCTTTTCCTGAGATTCTTGAGATCTTCCTTTTGAAGAGCTGCTGCTACACTCAGCAAACTTTGAACACAGATTTTCATGTCTTCATTGTCAACCACAGAGTGATTGATTTTTATATTTTGCCCACTAGCAACAGCCAGGACAAATTCAAATCCCAGCCTACATTTAGTGTGTTGGGTGATGGGCAAGGACACCTTCCACTATCCCAGGTTTCTCCAAGCCCCAGCGTCCAACCTGGCCTTGGGCACTGCCAGGGATCCAGGGGCAGCCACAGCTGCTCTGGAAAATTCACCCTTTGTCTCTGCTGCTCGACAGCCACTGGGGTTTATCTTTTGAAGGGAGGACTGAAAGGGAACTGAGAAACTCAAGCTGGGCACAGCAGGTTTGAATATTTTCCAAACAAGGACCTAAACTTGCACTGGTCTCTACTCTGCAAACATGACAGGGTTTTTGAACTGGCCAACCTGTTGAAGGAAGGGAAAATTCACAGAGGAAGAGCTGGATGTAAAAGTGGTCCTGAAGCAGCTGTGGTAGAAAATGACTTTGAAACAGATCCACATCCTTTCACAGAAATTATTAAATCCCTTCACTGGGATTGTTTCATAGTGGCATGCACACTATAAACAAATGATGGGCAGAGTTATAGGAGTATTCATACCTTCTCTCTGCTGGGCACAGTTGCAGTTGTCTCTATCCTTTGTTTTTTTCCTGCTTACATTTTTTTTTCCAGCTCTTCTGCTGTGACCCTGATGGAAAGAGAGCTCAAGTTCAAGGCTGTGTGGGATTTTTCTCAAGCCATTGGACTTCCAGCCAGTAAGTAAGCATCCCAGCACACAGGCCAAATTAATTCCATCATCATCAAATGGAAACAAAGTGCCTGAGACAAAGTGACTGAGAGGTCAGGGAAATCTGCAGCTGAGAACCAAACCAGGGCTGGTTGGGAATTCAACACATTAAAGGTGAACGAGGGGGCATTTTTGGAGCTTGGGGTGCACTGCAGTGATTGCACACAATCCTTCTCATGGATTTATCTCAGATTTGCTGTGGACTGATGCACAAGGTGGAACAGCAAGGGTTGCTGTGGCGTGTGCGTGGATTTCCTTCTTTGAATTGATTCTGTACCGCTGGCACGATCCTGCATGAACTGACTGCACAAAAAAACATCTTTACACTCTGCACACCAGTGCAGGAAAGCTTCAGTGTGTCTGACAGCTCTGCAGCTGCCTGGTCAGAAGACAGGTCAGGGTTCAACCTATTAAACCTTTGCTAGCTGCAAGATGTGACACGACATGAGTTGCCCAGACCTGACGGCTGCTCCCATTTCCTGATGCAGCAAAGGACAAAAAGCAGGGGAGAAATTGATGCACTCGTTTTTAGCCCCTGCAGGGCTGACATCTTTCTGGCTGACTGATAAAAACCCTCAGATGATCAGATAGGAGAATTTTCTCAGCTGCATGGTTGGTTTGCCTCAGAGCAGTGCTGTTCTTTTGGAGTCACTTCCAGTCAATGGCAGGTCTGGGAAAATAGGCAAAAAAAAAAAAAAACCCAAAAACCCATGAGCTGGCTTGTGGGTGAAAACAGCTGTGTGTTTTCAGTGCAGTTGTAATCTGGCACCTTGAATTCGTGACCCTTTAAATTTGGTGTCATGTGAACCCTGATTACTCATCCCTTGGGGGAAAGGAAGAATATCCGAGGAGCTCTCACACTTCCAAACTGCCCCTCTCTTCGTGGCTTTCAGCCACATAAAAATAATAACCCTTCCTTGAGACATTGCTCAGTGGCTCTTGGAAATGCCTTGGAATAGGACTTGCTCAGCAGATTTGAATAAAACCCAATCCTCCTGTTTTTACAGAATTAAAGTGTGAAATGTAACCATTTCTGATGGAAATAAATGCCTTTCCAGTTTCACATCAAACCTGGAGCACTTTGGGTGCCCCCTGTGGGATGCCATCTGGCTCTGTTCTGCCCAGCAGGGCACTGGGGTTCTGAACATTGTCCATGATTCCAAAAATCACCTTTTTTTTATCTGTCCAAGCTACCCAGCATAGCCATGCTAACCCTGAGTATTCTCCTCTGGACTCTCTCCTCACATCCTTGCTCCTACATCTTTTAGCTCCTCTTTGCACATCCTCACACAGCAATGGGCTCATCATTTAGTTAATTTTTAATATAACAGATTAGAATAGAATAGAATAGAATATATAACATAAAACACAACATAACCACATATTATAATAAATGATTATATTTTTAGTTTCATATTCTATGTTTATGAATTTATACATTCATATATTATTTATATATTTTATATCTATATAGTTACATATATGATATTTTATTATATATCTGTATTATATAAAAATTAATTTGTTAATAATGAATGATATAGTAATATAACATAATATAACATAACATAATATAACATAACATAACATAACATAATATAATATAATATAATATAATATAATATAATATAATATAATATAACGTAATACTATATTATAATAAATGATTATAGATTTATTTTTATAAAATATGTTTATATATTTATATATTCATATATTATTTATATATTTTAATAGTTTTATCTTTTTATATACTATATTTTTATTATATATTTATCTTATATAAGATTAATATATTATTAATGAATTATATAATATAGTAATATAATTTATAATTAATAACTAATAATTATATAGTTACCTCAGCCAAAACCTTCTTCCAGAGCTTTGCCTCTTGATCCAGACTCCCTCTCCACACAAGGTGTAGAAGCAATTTTGTGGAGAGGCTTATTCAACCTGTCACCATCTAGATGCAGAGTTAATTATCCTGGAAGGTTCCAGCACACTGGGCACTTCAACTTTTCATTGCTTTATTAAGGACTCATGTGTCTGCCCTCATCACTTTAGACATCCTCCATAGTGAAGGAAGGGGGAAAAAAAATGTGCTTTAAGGTTTTTATTTCATGTCATGGCTGAGGTTGGGGAGATAAATAGAAAATAGAACCAGTTTTTTTTTTTTTTCAAAATGGTTCCTCTGTGGGACAATTAACTCTCTTGAGCTGTGCTAAGTTTGTAAAAAAATAAGAGAATTCCTGGCAGATCTTAAGAGACTAAGCGTTGCCTGTTATTTGCATTTAATTGTTGAATCCTATTGAGCAAGGCAAATTTTATATTTTCTTTACCCTTCTCATTAAAGCATAGAAATGAATACTTCCTTTCCACACAGTTTAGTCCTACCTTGGCAGTTTTCAAACCCAGCTCATGAGGTTTGTAAGGATTGTCAGCTGGCCACGAAGCAGAACAATTTGGAGGTGTTAATAAACATAACCTGCATTGGGAGGGTTCCACCAGCTGTTATTTTGGGTGCTTAGCTCCAGTGACATCAGGCACTGAAGAGCATTTCACTTTTGAAACAGGGTGGAATTCTCCTTCTGGAGTCTCTGCTGAAAAACACAGGTTACGTGGTTTTATACAAAATCTGCATTTTGGTACGCAGACACAAAATTTTGCGTGCAAATATTTGGCATACAAAAAATTTTGTATACGAGTAAAAAAAGCCGCAAATACGTATTTAGTGTTCGATACAGAAATGTATTTCCTGCGGTTCTCCCTGCCGTGGGGGAGTTGTCTGTGTGCTCGTGGCAGCCCTTGCCCTGTGGCACAGGGGCTCTGCTGTGAAAAGTTTCTCCACACCCACGGGCTCAAGGCGCTGGGGAAAGGATGATGCTCGGAACTCTTCCCATCCTGAGCTCACCCAGGGATTTTTTTCCTCTTTGTGGAACTCCTCTGCTCCAACAGGTACAGCTCCACGGGTCCTGGAGCTGCTGAAAAGCTGAGCCTAAATACCCTTTGTGCGTCCTGCCCCTTTTTGTAGATGCCAGCTGTGCTTGGAAATTTGGCTTAGGACCTTAAAATCGCTTTGTAGGTCCAGCCCTCGGGCACCTCTGACAATCCCTCCATAGGGAATGAGGGTTTTTTTCACCGTAAGTGTGAAATAGGGTATAATTCTGGCTGGTTTTAGTGCAGCTAAGATCATGTAGCACTTTTTATAGACTGCCAAAGGGCTCTAAATCCGGTCAGTAAACCAGGAGGTGTTTCAAGGGGAATAGGCAGAAAGGGCTTTGGTCTGCATGGGCTCATTGAATTCAAGGCATGGGGGGTACAGTGATGCCTTTGGGGAGGAATGCAGCTACTTGCACTTTATTTCATTCCTACAATTCCAGTGCCAAGCCACTGGACTTGAGGAGAGATGGCTCCTTCCCTTTTTCTTGCCCCTGGACGTGCAGACAAGCAAATAACGAGGCACTGTACAGAAAACCAATTCAGTGAATGGCCTGGCCCTTCCCGTGGCTGCTTTTACTTCCAGGTCATTACTCCAAGCAGGTCGGTTTTTCAGCCCCCAGCTTCCCCCAGGAGAAATGAGCAAACCAACACTTTCACAGCCTTTAAGGTGCCTGCAAGAATTTTGAAGGCAAAATTGAGTGCGGACCAAAGGTGGGATCGCCCCAAATTCTGCAGCTGAGTGGGCGAGTGGAAGTCACAGGCTTTGCTGGCAGGGAAGGGCTCCTGGAAGCTGCTTGTCATCTGCCTCTCGGAGCCTGAGGTCTCCTGGACACAACAATCCCTCTTGTTTCGCCGAGGAAAAATATGTAATGGTATATTTGTTTTTAACCAAGAAAGGTATCCTGTGAAGTGGGCTCCTGGGGACCTGGATATTTTTTTACCACACAAGACCCCAGGCTGCCACTCCGAGGAAGCTTGGGGTGGTTTTGTGCTGACAAATGTGTGATTTACTGTGGAGGAACACCAGCACAATGACCCTTTCACAGAGCTCTTTAAAACATTATTGTTTCCTGTCTTCCAGTCAGCCACTCCTGGAAACCTGGACGTCAGGCTGAACCCTTCACTGGTTTTAATGTCACCTTCACATTACTGCTCCCCCTTGGAAAGGGATGCACAGGTGTTAATCTACTTATGCTTTTCATCTGCCTTAAAGGACGAGAAAATGCTCTCTGTGTTTCCCATCCCCTGCCTTGTGGCACAAGAACGCTTTGTCAGCACACCCCAAGAGTTTTTTTTATTTTTATTTTTTTCCCCTTTTGCAAGCCCCTGGAATCTTCAGAGGAATTGCTTCCTGAGTTTTATTTTGTGCAGCAGGGCTGTGGGAAAGCTGTATCAAAACCATGTCTGCTTTGAAGCTGGCTGATGTTTTCTGGAGGAAGGTTTTGGGTACTGGAGCTAAGGACACAGCAGAATTTCTTCTTCTATCCTCACAAAATCTCATTTGTGACACCCAGCTGCATCCCCTGGTGCTCAGCTCCTTAAAAATCTAAAAATCTACTTTTACTAGCAACTTATACCACAGTTTATTTATTGCCCTTGAGGTTTTCAACTCAAATTTTGTCTTCAACAGCTAGGGGCATTGAAACAAACCTCTAGCTCTGCATGTTTTGTGTTTTCTCATCACCTTTTTTATGCTGCCTGAAAGGGGCACATGGTTAGGTTAATGGTTGGGCTTGGTGATCTTTCCAACATGATTTTATGATTCTATTGTGTGAATATGAAAACATGAAGTTGTTGAAGCAAATGAGCCTTGTCCAGAGGGGGAAAAAAACTAATAAAATAGATTTTTTTTTCCCCCTGAAACAGAGTCTAGGCAGAATTAGGGGAATAGCAAATGTATTTAATGAAGGGTCTTCAGGTACCTTTGGGACAGATGAAGCCCCTCACAGATGGACAACAGTCATGAGTTTTTTCACACAAATGTAAATTTGGTCCATTATATCAGGGGTTAATTGTCAAATTATAGCTTCAGGTAATGAAGTAATTTACCCCCAGTTTGCTACCCCCAATTCACTTCTCTTTATACTTTTGGTGCTTGAGGCTGTGATATGTCCCTGAGTCTTAGAGGAATTGCTTTGACCAAAATGTGAAGACAGTAACTAACACTTTATATGGAGTTTAGAGTTACACATTAATGCACTGCAGGATTTGAAAAACATAAAAGCTAAAATAAAGCTTTTAATATAAAATAATTTAAAAAAATATGAAATAGCTTTTACTATAAAAACTATAAAATCCTGAGGCATCACCTGTGCCTGGATGGTTTTCAGTTTGATTTTAGCCTTGATCTGCCTCTGTGGATCACACCTCCACACGTGCAGTGCTTTCCTTTCAGGGACAGATGAAGCTGGGAACTTCAAGGTCAGGGAGGAGTTGAGCAGAGCAAGATGTGCAGTTCTTCTAGATGTTCTTTCTTTTTTTTTTTTGATGTGGGCGTCCTACTCCTGTGCTTTCTGCTGAATCAAGAGGTTTACCTAAAAATAAACATTTCAAAAATTAAAATAAAATTCCCCCGTCTTTCCCCAGCTCTTTGTTCTGTCAGGAAAGCACAGTGGAACAGAGCCAAACATGATACTGGGTCCATCAATGACAAATTCTGATTTTGGAGTCGTGTTTGCTGAAAAACCAGGAAACTTCCTTTCGAATTGGTTCAACAAATGTTTTCTTCTAACCTTTAAATTCACAAAGAGGATCTGAGCACAAAGAGAACCCAAACTACAGCTTCACACAGGAAGAAGTCAGTCTATTTTGTCACTGGCAGCTGAAAAAGTCTCAGTTCTTCTCAGTTCTATACTTTGTCTGTGCACAATAATTAAGAGTGGGTGTTAATTGGAGCCTCAGCTGAGGCATTAGCAGCTTTTAGTGTCATGTAACAGTGTCAGGCAGAAGTGGAAGATCCTTCAGCTTCACATGTGGACAAGAAGAAGAAGACAGACAGTGCCCCAAACCAGCCTAAATCATGGATTTTGTGGGCAGGAGAGAGGGAAAATCATCTTGTAAAGGATGGGAAAGACGTGGGATCAGGAATGGCTCCTGCCAGGGAAGCAGGACCACAGAAGTCTCATGTGCCAGGAAAACATTCCCAGGAGTGAGGAGAGACGAGTTTAGATTAACAGAGAAGCGCTTTGCCAGAAATGACGAGCAAAAAAGGGATTTTAGAAGGATGTCTGACCTGGTCCCAGCCTGAAAGTCAGGAGTATCCAGGAGATCCCAGATGAGGGTTGGGCTCAGGGAGGGGACAGAGCTTTACCTGGGAGGTGGGAGCTGGCATTTCACAAGGAGGTACCAAAGAGGTGCCCTGGGAGCAGACAAAGCAGTTTAGGCATGCCAAATTAAGCAAAAAAAAGACAAAAAATAGACAAAACAGACAAATAGACAAAAAGAGCAGGGAATAACTGCAAGGATCCAGCATGGAGATGCCAGTGGGATGAATGGGAATGGCAGATCTCCAAGAAGGGCACAGGGCTTCCCCTGAGCTGCAAGTAAGGGTTTTATCGTGCAGGAAATAAATAAATAAATATGTAAAATGCGTCATGTTCTCATTGCAAAGCTCCCCTCTTTTCCCAGACAACGTAAAAATGAGTGCTGTGGCACTGGTGGCCATGATGGAGATTTATTCAGGGCGTCAGGGAATTTTGCAGCCAGCTGGGCTCTGTGATCTATCAAACAGGGACTCCTTACACATGAAATACCACCATACCTCAGCACAGAACTGTTTTCTGAGAAATAAAACACCACAGTCTTCCCATTGTTACAAATGGCTCTCAGTTGCAACTGGGAAGCCTTGGAGATAGTTAATCTTGTCATATTCTGCACAAACAGAGACGGGACTGAACACATTTCCAGTATTGAATTACTTGTTCATTTATTCCAAGTTAAAGATGCTAATTGCTATCTGTGTTTTCACAGCCTTATCTGATTATATTAACCTGACAAAAGGGCAGCCAAAATCCAAGATTAAATTTCCAGATAATGCTAATAGATTCATTTTCCCTCATCTCTTCTGTCTTTTGGCTGATTTTCATTAGCTCATTTGTAAGGCTCCTGTTAGCCCATGGTTATTTCAACACAACTGTGCAACATAGATGTGGAATTTGATCTCGATGTTATTCTCCACTATTTAAAATCTCACTTCAGATCTGTCTGTCGCCCGAGGAAAGCAGGAGAATGCAAATAATGATCTAAGATTCAAGAAAACAAATAGGCAAGAGAGGCAGGAAAGCCTGCTTTGAAAGTTCCTGCAGGAAAGGAGGCATAGAAGGATGGTGACAAGGAGTCACAGGGATGTGTTTTACTCACTTTCAGCATGAGAGAACCACTCAGCAACACACTCTGAAAGTTTTCCAGAGTACCTCTCATGTCAGTGGCCTTAACACTCTCCATGGGATGTGTGAACTGCAAAAAAGGCAGAAAAAACCCGCAGTTGTGTCACTGCTTTCAAAGTTATTGTCAGTTTTAGGATTAAAGGCTCAGCTCCCAAATTTTATGCTGAGGTCGAAACCACATTTTGCATTAAAGGAAAGGCACAGTGCTGACCTTAAAAAAACAGTGTACAGGAGGCTGTGCCTGTCCAAGGCCATGGCAAGAAATCCCCACTACTTTTAAAAGTCTTGTGGAGCTCCAGCCAATGCTCTGAGGCCCTAAATCAAGATCTTTAGATGGCTACTGTTGGTGCAGAGGAGATTATGATTTTTGTCTTACTTTTGGTCAGAATTAGTGGTAAGTGATAACTGGAATCAACTTATTCTACTATTCAATCTATTCTGCTATTCAATCTATTCCACTGATTGGATTTCCAGCCATTTGGGAATTGCAGCCATGTGGGATTTTCAGCATTAGGAAGGTGCTGATGTCCTACAGGTGCCTCCAGAGTTCAGCAGCTCACTGACACAGGTATGGGTGTGTCTGTTCTTAAATGAGGATGACAGGAGTTTCTGTGGAGACAAAAGTAAAAACGTGGTGGGGGGAGAAACACCTGAGAGGAAAAGAAGAATAGGAACTAATGGGCTGTGAGTACTGAGGGAATTAAATTTGCCCTTATGTATACTTGCCGTGTTTGTATAATCCTCCCCCAAAAGGGACCAAGCTCTGACTGCTCCTTACACTCAAGGATGATGAAAAAACATCATTCTTGTGCTGCTCAGACACGGCGAGAACACCAAATGACATTTTGTGTCTCGTAGATGCCCTGTCTCAAGCTCTGAACCTCGGCTGCTGCACTTGGAAAATTGAGTGGGAAATTATTTTTTTCCTATGGAAGAGCTGTAACAACCCCAGCACTCAGGAGACCCACATCCCATCTACTGAAATCTCATTTGTCTGGATGCCCCTGATGAAAAATGTGATGTGTCTGTCCCCACAGCTCTTGCACACAGGGCAGCACAGAGCTCCCTCCTGCTGGGCTTTCTCTGCCTTGCCCTGGCAGAAGGAGAATTCCCGTGCAAATCCAGGTATGGAGAGCTGAGATCCATCTCCCCAAACCTGGGGAGGTGATTGTATATTAGGACTTACTTCTCCCAAGGACTTATTTCTCCCCTTGGATGAGGGAGAAAGGCCATGTGGAGGGGGCAGAGGTGGATTTTAGGGGTTTTTTTTGGGGGGGTGATGGCTGGAGGGCTGTGCTGAGTGAAGGCTGCACTGCTGAGGCTGTTCTCCTCCCTCCTCCTGTGTTGGATCCCAGAATCCTGGGAGTTTTGGGCTTTCTGTGCTTTCTGGCACTGACCCCCAGGAGAACACTGCTTTGGACCTGAGCCCTTGGAGAAGGATTCCAAAATTTGAGTGATGGAGTTAAAATCGCGGGTGTGTAGTTAAATAGAAGTGTGTGATTGCACACGGTGAAGGGTTTGGAATTTGGGGTTTTAGAATACAGCAAAGGGTATGGGACAAGATGGAAGGTTTGGGGCATTGTCTCTTTCTGTCTTCTTCCTTCTTCTTTCATGATTCCAACTTTTGGCAGTAGTTTTTGGTTGGACAGTCAGTGCTGCACTGTGGGTCACAGGAGTTTGGTTATTGGGTCAAAAGTATCAATAATACAGGTGTCAGTTCTTTATTGGACTGTTTGGCTTTTAAACACCTTGTAACTAACTAAAATTCAGCTCCATTCTGCTCACTTTTAGCTGGAAGTGCTGCAGAATTCTCTGTACTTTAGATAAGATTTAATAAAAAGCCAAGCCCCAACGTGAGAAAATTCATCTCCCTCGTGTTTTTAATCCTGACTCTGAGTGAAGGCAGAAGAGACTGAGACAAACCACTGATTAAGTGGTGCAAAACTCCCACTGCTGTGACACTGCTATGAACACTCCCAAATCCCCCAGCCAAAATGAGCCTGCAGAAAACAAAAATTACCACCCCAAAATGCGTTTTTTGGGGGGTGCAGGAGCTGGTTTGCACAGGTGGGAGCAGCCTGGGAGCTGCCAAGGGGACAGTGAGGGTGGTCTGGGGCCATGGGGTCCTTGCCTGGGACCCCTGCTCCTTGCCCATGGGCCACCATCTGCCACAGGCACGGGGGAACAGGCTGAAATCAACCAGTTCCCTTCTAAATAAATTCATTTCTTCCACGAAAACAAGGTCAGATGGAAGCTTTTGGTGTGGGTTTCACTCGTCTGGCTGGTTAAAAAAAAAAAAAACAACAAAAAAAAAGGAGGAATAGTTGTCATGGATGCTGAAACAGGAGCAGAGGATCTGGAGCAGGCAGAGTCCCCTGAACGAGTGACTACGTGTGCTAGTTTGCTTCCCTGGCAAAAACTGGAAACAATCTGTCCTTCTTTAGATGGTCCAAAAACCTACTTTTAAAAAATCAAACATTGAGGTTGGGTTCAGTTCAAGTTATTTGCGGTGGATCCATTTTATATTTTCAAAAGGATTTGATGCCTATGTACATATATATGGCTTTATATTAAATATTACATAAAAATACTGAAAACACTGGTGAAACCACCTCTGAACTGATCACAGAATTCATTAGTTTACTCAAAGTAACATTTTCCATTATACTAGGAAGACCAACAGTTAGAAATTGGCAACAATATATTTATTTAAATTATTTCCTAAAGTTCTGATAAGGAAAGAATAAAATCAAAAAATGTGCATAACTCAATGTAAATGCTTCCAAATGCTTTCTGTAAGGGCATTTTTTTTGGAGGGAAGTATTTCCCACCTGAGCTGCCCACCTGAAAATTTTGCTGATTAATTTAGGAATGTGTGTGTTTGCATCTGCTGGTATCAGAAATGGGCTCCTCCACCTCTCTGCTTTCATTGTCACTCTTCTCACTGCCATGTCTGCAGATCTGTGTGCTGCCACACCACACCCTTGGCACAGAAACCTCGAGATTTTGTAAATCGAAACCCTCCTTACACTGACACGTGTTCCAGGTGGATTGTACGTGAGATTTTTTTAGCACTGCCATATTTTGTGTGAGGTGTGCACAAGTGATTAGGCCTTGGGGGGGGAAAAAAAAATACCTGAAATCCCAAATCTGGGATTTCTGTAGAGAGCTGGCTTGCAAAACTGTGTCTTAATAAAAAAGACTTAATAAATAAATGATACATAATTAGGACTATATATAGGATTATATAATAAGCAAAAAAGGACTTAATAAATCAGGAGTTCCTCCTGATTATGAACCTGTATTTACAGGCTACCTTTCTACCATTCCAGGTAAATTTAAATTGTATTTAAATATTGAAATGACCGTGGCAAGGCGTTGATTGGAGCACGGGTGCTGCCGGCACAGCATCCAAACACTGCCCGAGGCACCCTGGACCCTCTGATTCCAGGATTTCTGATGGTTTTCACTCCGGGATCTGGATCCAGACAGCACTAGAGGGCAGGCTAGACTCGAGTTACCCCCCCAAAAAACAGCAGTGAAAGGAATCACACACGCAGTTCCACTCCAAAATGCAGCTGGAACCAGAATGACAGCCCAGCATCTTACTAAAAGCCTTTGAGGGGAATCAAGCTGCTTCATGAGGATTGTTTTTCTCTTTTTGGGGCGTTCTATTCCACAGCACAATGATACCTGGCTCTGCAGATGTAGGCTGCAGGTTGGTGCAGCACCCGCGGAGGGTTTGCTCTTCCCTCCCCCTCCATCCCACAGAGGGGATGCTGAGAGCCTGTGCTCCTCCATCCTCCTCCTCCACCCTCCCTGCACCTTGTAAGAGCAAGCAACTGACTATTTATTATTTTATTTTATTTTATTATTTTATTTTATTATTTTTAAATTTATTTTTATCTTATATTATTTTATATTTTTTGGTATTTTTCTTTTCTTTTCTTTTCTTTTCTTTTTATTTTTCATTTTATTTTTTGTAATTTTTAAAATTTTATTTTATTTTATTTTATTCCATTTTATTTTATTTTTATTTTTTATATTTTATTTTATTTTTATTTTATTTTATTCCATTTTATTTTATTTTTATTTTATTTTATTTTATTTTATTCCATTTTATTTTGTTTTATTTTTATTTTTTATATTTTATTTTATTTTATTTTATTTTATTCCATTTTATTTTGTTTTATTTTTATTTTTTATATTTTATTTTATTTTATTTTATTTTATTCCATTTTATTTTATTCCATTTTATTTTACTTTATTTTACTTTATTTTATTTTATTTTATTCAATTTTATTTTATTTTATTTTAATTTTTTTATATTTTATTTTATTTTATTTTATTTTATTTTATTTTATTTTATTTTATTCCATTTTATTTTATTTTTATTTTATTTTATTTTATTTTATTCCATTTTATTTTATTTTTATTTTTTATATTTTATTTTATTTTTATTTTATTTTATTCCATTTTATTTTATTTTATTTTTATTTTATTTTATTCCATTTTATTTTATTTTTATTTTATTTTATTTTATTTTATTCCATTTTATTTTGTTTTATTTTTATTTTTTATATTTTATTTTATTTTATTTTATTTTATTCCATTTTATTTTGTTTTATTTTTATTTTTTATATTTTATTTTATTTTATTTTATTCCATTTTATTTTATTCCATTTTATTTTACTTTATTTTACTTTATTTTATTTTATTTTATTCAATTTTATTTTATTTTATTTTAATTTTTTTATATTTTATTTTATTTTATTTTATTTTATTTTATTTTATTTTATTTTATTCCATTTTATTTTACTTTATTTTACTTTCCTTTATTTTACTTTATTTTGCTACTGATGTCCTGCAAGCCTTCCTAATTGCCAATCTGTGTTTGCTTCTGCCTCACCCACGCATTGGGGCAGAAATGAGGAGAAAAAAGAAGGATTTGGGCTGAGCTCAGGGTGGCCTTGCAGGAACCATGGAGAGAGACAATTGCCCAGGGCTGGAGGGACAGCACACAGGGAATGGCTCCCAGTGCCAGAGGGCAGGGCTGGATGGGATCTTGGGAATCGGGAATTGTTCCCTGAGCACAGACTTGAAGTATATATATATATATATTTTTTTTTTTTTAATATATATAAAATATTTTTTTTCCTCTCTCTCTTGCATTTCCTTTTCACCCCTTATCACTTTCTATTCAGGTTAACCAACCCAATCTCAAATTGTCCAGGAAACTTTAGGCCTGAGAATTGATATACTTTAAGTGTACGTTTTTTAAGTATTTTTTTTTAAAAGACATATCCCAACCATGCAGGAGATGTGTTTTTATCCACTCCTCAGCCTAGGTATGTTTTTTTTTTTCTTCAGAGTGTGTTTCTTACCACTCTGTTCAGCTTGGAAGTGCCTTTAAGAGTTTATTCCAGCATTTTTGAGGCCAGCTTTGCCCCTGGTATTAAATCACTGAAACTCTCTGATCCTTGCTCAGAGTAAAAGTGATCTGCATGAAGATTTTAGGTTCAAGGTGTATTTCCTGGTTTCCTATGCAGGTCCTTCCAGATTTTCCCACTGCTGCTCAGCCTATCTCAGGCTATCAGTTCCTCTCTTACCTTCTAATGCCAAACTGGAATAACTGACCAGGATAGAAAACAGGATTTACAGGTTTTCATAGGGCTACCAGGGAAATATAATTTGAAGAGTACATTGCCCTGCACTCTCTTTTCTGACACAGCAGTGATGGACAGAATGAAATCAATTACATATATGAAAATAGGTGTCTGCTCCTATTTTAGTTTTTTCCTTGGGACTTTTCTTTGTGAGTAGAACAAATCCTGAGCTCCCAGGATAAACAGGAATTTAGCAGCCCTCCCCTAACACCTTTCAGATTGTGCCCTGGCTGAACAAACATCCTGGAGGGGGTTTTCTGAAACTCTCTGCCTTCTCTTGACCTCGTGTCATGGGAACTGGAGGAGGTTTGGTGTTGGTTTTATTTTTTGGGGGGGAATGGGCTTGTCCTGGTGCTGATTTCTCAGTGCAGGGTTTTACACCACCCTGAGCTAAGCCCGGCCCAGGTGTGCCCTCAGAGGGATGGCTGGAGCACAGGGAAGGAGGTTTTCTTGCCAAGGAGGGACCAAAAGCACCAAAAAGTTCCACTTTTCCTGGCAAAATTTTCCTCCTCCCAGCAGGTGTTGGGGACAGAAGGGAGAGTGCAACAGCAGGTGAAGAAGGGAGAGCACACTCTGAATTTTGGAGATGGAGGATGGATCCCCGTGGATTTTGAGAGGCTGGAGACTGGCCAGAGAAGGGAATGGAGCTGGGAAGGGTTTGGTGAACCAGGAATGGCTGAGGGAGCTGGGAAGGGGCTCAGCCTGCAGAAAATTCAGGGGGAATTTCTGGCTCTGCACAACTCCCTGACAGGAGGGGACAGCCGGGGAGATTTGGGATCTGGGAAAAGGGACAGGAGGAGAGGGATCCAGAACTGATCCAGGGAACTGCAGCTGAGGACAGGACAGGTTTAATGTTGGGTCACAACCCCATGGAAAAGCTGGGAAAGGCCTTGGGGGTGCTGCTGACAGTGGCTGGACATGCCCAGGTGGGCAAGAGGCCACGGGCACCTGGGCTGTGCCAGCCCCAGTGTGGGCACAGCCCCAGGACAGGGACTGACCCCTGAGGGACACCCTGGAATCCTGGGGAGAGACCTGGAGGGGATGGGAATGGGTCTGGAGAACCAGGAGGGGCTGAGGGAGCTGGGAAGGGGCTCAGCCTGGAGAAAAGGAGGCTCAGGGGGCCCTTGTGGCTCTGCACAACTCCCTGACAGGAGGGGACAGCCGGGGGGGATTTGGGATCTGCTCCCAGGGAACAGGGACAGGAGGAGAGGGAACGGCCCCAGGATGGACCAGGGCAGGCTCAGGGGGGACAGCAGCAGGGATGAAGGGCTATGAAACAGTGAAATTGGCTACCTGGGGCAGCGATGGGCTCACTGCCCCTGCAGGAGGTCAGCAGGTGTGTGGGTGTGGCACCTGGGGACACGGGACAGGGATGGAGCAGTGGCCGGACCCGGCTGTCCCAGGGGGCTTGTCCAGCCTAAAATAAGCCCAGCCTAGAAGGCCAGGAGCAGGACCCTCGCTGGCTCAGTCCCTGCCAGACTGCTGGCCGAGGATGAATGGCAGACCCGAACGTGGCCAGGGTGCTCAGTTTATGGATTTCCTGATTTCCTGCCTCGCACAGGTGGTTTTTTGGTAGCCCAGGAGCCCATCCCTGTACGGATGAAACCCTGTGTGAGCACAGCTGGTCGGGGAGATTTCTCAGAGTGGATGCTGCTGCTTCCCTTCTGAAATCCTTCTGCAGAACACCCGCATTTAAAGGCATTGCTCCCTGGAAATAACCAGTTTATTATCAAAGTAATAATATTCCCTGTAAAACAACAAGTCTCACTGAAAATTTCACTCTGAACTTCAGCATCTCTATGAGGTTTCACTTCATCCTTGTGCTCCTGAACTGCAACCTGGACTCCTTTTAGAGTTCCATGGATCATTAGGGAATTTATTACCTCTGTGCCACATTAAACAAGCCTATCATTATAAATCATATATTATTTATTATGCATTATATGTAATAAACTATATAAGCAATCTGTCTTATATAACACATCATGTCTCATGCAAAATTCATAATAAAGAGAATATATTATCTACAATGTGAAATATACCATGCATAATGACATTGCATAATGTATAATACACAGTTTAATATAATATAATATAATATAATATAATATAATATAATATAATATAATATAATATAATATAATATAATATAATATAATATAATATAATATAATATAATATAATATAATATAATATAATATAATATAATATAATATAATATAATATAACATAATAGAATAGAATAGAATAGAACATAACACATATAAATAATATAGTATCATATTACAAGCCTTCAATTATTAAGACATAATAAATACATTTTTATATTATATTGACTTTTACGTATCAGGTAAAATATTAATTATTAATATACAACTGATATTACAGCATAATACTATACATTTATATAGCATATGCAGTATCTATAGCTGTTATATTTCTATGACAATTATTATCTTTTTAAAGTGTAATTTGTAATGTATAATTTTAAATAGAGTAGTAGATAACATTTAGCAATAAATTCATCATATATATAATAGTATGTAATCTATATACCCCATATATGATGTAGAGCAGTGCAAATTATGTTACCTGCATTTTACACCCATGTTTGACATTTTAAACTTATGAACATTTGTTCCTTCGGGTTAGTTTCCCAAATATTGCCCAGTTAAGTGCATACAAAGGTTAAATTAAATCCCAGTTTTTGCACTTTTAGGACACTGATCCAATATTCTTCCTCCTGCAGGAGGGAGGTGCAAAGAGCAGTGAGGGAACAGAAGTGTGAATGGGGTTGTGGTGAATGACTCTGGTGGGCTTGAGTCACTGTACAGTTATTTAATTTCCTGTGGTTTTCTTGGATGGTTTGTTTGTTTGTGGGTTGTTGGTGTTGTGGTTTTTTTTTTTTTTTCTTTATTATTTTTTTTGTTGTTGTTGTTTTTGTTGTTGTGGTGGGGGTTTTTTATTTTTTTGTTTTTTGTTTTTTGTTTGTTTGTTTTTAGTTTTGTTTTTGTTTGGTCGATCTAAATGAAAATCTCTTCAGAATGGGGAAACAGCTCTAATCCATGAAATTAAAAATAACGTGCACAAGTTATAAGTGAAATCCACTCACAGTCACCCATTTTCCTAATTTCTGTATTAATGAAGCCGGGACGAGGTGTTTGAAGCTAAAAACGAATCTCGAAGTCATTCGAGAGGCCTTTCCCCCCATCCCTTAAATCCTGTGCAATTACATCATGCCCATCCCTGGCTTTTGTGCTTCTCCATGTAGGAAAAGCAGGTGATGCTCCTGCCGTTTAATTGTCAGTTGATGCCTGTTCTCAGAAACAAGCACCAGCCGTGGGACTGGTGCCAGGCTGGGCACACGGAATCCAATCCTGGGTAAATATTTTTTGAAAGTTCTCCGTGTTTATATGAGGGTGATTCCCCCGGGGGGAGCAGAGCCTCTCAGGGCAGAGCAGCTGAATTTTCCTGTCCCCCAGCACGGCTGAAATGTTGATTGATTCTGGAGCTGCTCTGGAAGGTGGCAGCGTTGATGTAAAAAAAAAAAAAAAAAAAGTAAAATGTATTGATGTTATTTATTCTTAATATCATTATTTTATTTATTATTATTTTATTTATTTGTTATTTTTATACTTTATATTTTATATACTTTATAAAATATAAAATATAGACTGTATTATTCATTATGTTATGTTATGTTAGATTACATTGTATTATATTATGTTCTATTCTATTCTATTCTATTCTATTCTATTCTATTCTATTCTATTCTATTCCATTCCATTCCATTCCATTCTATTCTATTGTACTATATTACATTGTATTGTATTATATTAATTATATTATATTATTATATTATATTATATATTGTACTATATTACATTGTATTATATGATACTAGATTATATTGTATTGTATCATATCATATTATATATTTTTATAATTTTGTGGGTTTTATATTTTTATTTTTATGTTATATTTTCTTATTTATCTAATGTATCTTACATTTTATTATATATCCCTCGGTAAAACACACAGAGAAGGGAACCCCACAGCGAGGTCCCAGATGAGATGCCACGCAGGAGAATTGCTGAGGAGGGAAGAGTGCCTGATTTGGGGTTTTTTTTGGATTTTTTTTTATTTTTTGTGGCAGTTTTGTGCAGTTTGTCCTCGCTGTGAGCACGCTGGGGCAGGAGGGAAGAGTGTGGAGAGCTCCTGCTCAAATTTTCCCTGTCCATGGGGTAAATTCAGCATCCCATGGACCTGCCTGGGGATACTCTGCATTTCGGGAGGGGCTCCAAAAACCAGCAGGGATTGATTTAGAGAATTGCTGCCATTAACTGGAGACTTTCCTACCCACAGCTCGCTCAATACCAACACAATTTTTCACACTTTCACACCCCAGCCGTGCCCCACACCTGTCCGTGGGGATGTCAGAGAGGAGCAGAGAGATTATCCTGGACAAAATTCAGATTTAATCTTCCCGAGGCACACCTTCACTGCTTAAAAGAAGTCAGTGTTAATAAAAGATAACCCCAAAACCTTGGTGGGCTGGAGGCTCCTGCCTGCACTCCTGAATAAAAAAGGCTCTTTTGTGAAAACAATATCGTTTTCAGAGTGAAAAATATGTTTTTAAAATAGAAAGTTAACATTTATTTATAATGAACTACTGCAAGGAAGCATTAATAATTTTGGCCATAATTTTAAGCCAAAAATATGTGTGAAAATTAAAAGGGATTAGAATGCCATTTTTAACATTGAATCACAATTTATAACCTGAGATTTGGAGAAAATGTGAAAGCAATTAAAAAAAAAAAGTTTTGCAGAAGGAGGATAGCTGCTGCTGCTACAAAAAAAATTAATACATTTAATTATTTTCATGAAAAAAAGCAAATACAAACCTTCTCTGCTTTACATTCTGCTGTGGGCAATACTGTACTTAAGGTTTGGCTCTTTGGTGTGTGTTGTCCCTGGGCAGAAAAATTAATAATAATCATCTTTACCATAAGCAAACTGTAGCACCTTTTAATTTTATGGGGTTTTTTTTGTTGTTTTTTTTTTTTCCCCAGATTTTTAGGGTTGTGCCTGGAAGTACTTCTGCTTCTCAAAATGTCACACACAGAAAATCAGAAGTAAATCCTCCCTAAATTTTTAACACTTCACTGTCTTTGTAGTGATTCCCTTTTTAAAAAATTTAAGCATTTTAGGTCTGGGACACGGGACTGGGAGGCACTTCTGGCAAAACTGGGTGAGTTTGTGTTGATTCCCTTGCTGCAGGGATTACCTGGGGTGAGAACACAGCTCTGCTTGGGATTGTGGAAACTCTTTGCGATGAGTTTCAGGCCATTAAATCCAGTGTCACTGATGCCTTTTTGGGACTACCTAAAAATAGAGGCCAGCGAAATTAAGGGAATGAAAACCAGTTTTATTTATGTATTTATGTATTTATGTATTTATGTATTTATGTATTTATGTATCTATGTATTTTATTCATTTATTTATTTACTGCTTGTTGTTTATTTATTTATATATTTATTGATCTATTTATTTAATTAATTTTATTTCAATTTATTTTTATTTTGATTTGTTTATTTATTTGTATTTATGTATATTTATTTACTGATTTGTATTTATATGCTTATTTATATACATAGAGAGAGATAGATTTATTTATATTTTAATTCCTATTTATTTATTTATTTATTTACTTATTAATGTTTATGGAATGTGCCTTCAGGTACATTTCAGGCAGACAAAATGGACCATGGGTCACAGGTTTTTCACACTTTGATAAGTTTGGTCCATTTCCATATTGGGGTTAATGTCCCAATTCCAGCTCCAGGTAATGAAGTCATTTACCCCCAGTTTGCCCCCCCAAATAACTTTTATTTCCATCTCTGGGGGCCCATTCCCAGCCTGGAGAGGAATTGTTGTGTGTGCCCAAACTGGGAGAGCAGCAGCTCACACTGGGTGTGGAGTTTGGAGTGACACACCAAAGAACTGCAGGGTTACAAACACATTCAAAATATAAAAACTGAAATCCCAAGGCATCACCAGAAATCCCTTTTGCTGCAAGGTTTCTCTCACAGTGAGAGGTGATTTTTGCCTGGGAATTCCAGACCTCACCCCCCTTCCTGGTGAGCCAGGAAAGCTCCCAGCCACCCGCACAGGGTGTAAAGGCTCCTGCCAAGGACTCACAACCAAACAAAACCCAACTTTGGGTCTCCTGGCACAGCCCAAATCCCTTTGTCTCTTCTCTTTCATTCTTTTCAGGCCCCTCCATTTCTAATTGGAGTGGGTGAAATGACAAATTTGTAATTATTATTATTTTTTTCTGTCTCTCCGTGGTGTTTCTGGGCAGGGGCAAAGGCTGTTGTGTGCTACTGCTGGTATCACACATTCAGACACATCGCTGCTGACTTCATTTAATGTTGGACAACTCCTCTCCCTGCAGTTTATTGTTTGTTTGGTTGTGGGGTTTTGGTTTTAATCCTTTTTATTTATTTTTAAAAAATAGTCTCAGACTGGAACTCCCTGCATCTTTTATCTCCTGTTTTGGAAATACCTTCACAGTAGGAAACTCCCAAGCTCGGTGTCCACAGCGTTCTCAGCTTGTAAGGTTTTCAACATGTCTTAATATTTTAAAGCCTGGATCATTCTGCTGAGTGAGAAAAGTCACAGGTGGGCACATGTGCTGTGTCTCTTTTGTGCTGGGCTTCTGAAAGTGGAGGGGACAAAAACCCAAAGTGACAGAAACAGAGTATTTATCTATTTTACTTTCAAATTGCTTCTCCTGGTGTATTTCAGAGGAAGCAGAATGACTCGACTGCCTTTATGGGTCTAATGTGGCAGTTTCCACATGAATGAACTTTTCTAGACAGGAGACACGAGTAAATCATGCTGCTAACCCAGCCTGTCCCTCTCTTCATCTGGCCAGATCTTTTGTTGACCTAGATGAATTTACATCTGCCTCAGGTTTGTGTGAAAAGTTATTATTAACAGTTTCAGTCAGAGAAAAAAGGCAAAGATCTAGGGTATGTAAGTTAACTGGCTACCTCAGCTATTTTATTGGCTTTTCCCTGTAAATGTTGTCTCAGTTATAACCTGAGGGCGTCACCCCCACCAGTAAAAGCACATTCACTGTGTTCTATCTGTCCATGCACACGGTATTCCTTGGGAATTTCTTTGGGAGGCAGTTAAGAACTGGTACACTCCACATTTCCAGCTCCTGAAGAAGGTAAGCAGGTGGGGCTGTGATCCATTTGCAGGGTTCCAAAAACAACCCAGCTGCTCTTTTCACTCGTGTTTTCCAGACAATCTGCGCTGCGCCCCACTTGCGGCATTGTGAAGTTTCAGAAGAATGGATTATTGAAACTCTGGAAACTGCTTTTTAATCACATCTTATTCTGTCAGCAGATTGCCTATTTCAGTAGGCTTCTGCACGTTTCAGTTCCATCATTGTTCCCAGAGCTCAAGTGGAAAAAAGCCAGGGATGGCTGAGAAACATGAAAGGAAAATATGAGCAAAATAATCATCCTAAGCCAAGTGTTGGAGGGAGGTGCTATGCATAATGGGGTAGGCCAACGTTCCTACAATAAAACAATCACATGATAGAGGATAAAGGGGAGCCACAAATAATGGTGGGAAAGCTTTCTGTGAAGAACAAATGCAATCACCAAAGGAGCTGTTAATTGTGGGGAAAAGCACTTTGACCAGCCTTTCCTACGGTTTAGGATGTTTACCAACTCCTCAAGCCAGTGGGAACCAAAGGCTATAAAAGTGTCAGCAGAGGGAGGAGGAGCCTCTCTGAGTGCCTCCAAGGGCATTTTGGTAGTGCTGAACCATCCTCTTAATTCACCCAAGCCTGATTCATCTTGTGCCTGGAGTAGTGTGTGATGTGACCTTGCCAGGCTGTCCTGCCAGCCACTGCCATATATATAAAATACACCTGTAAAAAATACCTCCTTTGTGTCTGAATCTGCCTCCCTACAGTGCTGGGGCTTCCAGCTGGTGTCTCCTCCCTGCACAATCCACGTGGTCTAGTGGAAAGAGGCAAGGAGTGGAACAAGAGGAGATTTAGGGTCACTTCCAAGCTATTCTATTCTATTCTATTCTATTCTATTCTATTCTATTCTATTCTATTCTATTCTATTCTATTCTATTCTATTCTATTCTATTCTATTCTATTCTATTCTATTCTATTCTATTCTATTCTATTCTATTCTATTCTATTCTATTCTATTCCATTCCATTCCATTCCATTCCATTCCATTCCATTCCATTCCATTCCATTCCATTCCATTCCATTCCATTCCATTCCATTCCATTCCATTCCATTCCATTCCATCCCATCCCATCCCATCCCATCCCATCCCATCCCATCCCATCCCATCCCATCCCAAAGCCTGCCTGACAAAAATCACAGCACTCTTTACATCCCTTTTTCAAATCTCTGCCCCCACTCCATCACATTAACATATTACATAACATTCCATTAATTAACATACCAACCATGCTGATATGGTCAGGGTTAAGTTAGTTGTTACTAGCTAGAAACTGTATTTTTATATATGTCATAGTGTCACAAGGATATGTGACCACCTTTGCAAGTCTCAAGATAAATCACAGTATTTCTTATTTTTGTTTTTAGCTGTTACAGTCTGAAATATTTCCTGCCCTAAACTGGTGAAAAAGGAAGTGAAGTCACAAAAGATTGTAAGCCAACTGAATTGGAATCTGAGAAAGATGTCTTTGAAGAAATATACACTAATTGCTCAGAAAAATACTGTTCCTGCTCCCAATGACTAGAAATCTGGAAAATTTACCATGTATAGAACTCCAGCGTCTTTCAAAAACGGTATGTAATCCCGAGCTAAATATATAAAATCTGTGCCGTATTTGAATGGAAAAGGTCAGCATTTTCACGGGTGAATTGCACCACAGAGCCTGGGGCCTATTTCTGTGCTAAACTTCCTATCCTTTTACAGTGCTGGCACAGGACGGGCTGCACAGAAAGCTCATTGTTTGCAAGCTGCAAGGAGAAGCCCACTCCTTCCTGGAACAAAACAGCTTCTAACTCTGTGGCACATCCCTCAGCAGAAGGCACATGCCCACAGGATGGCAATTCATCACTGAGAAATGGCAAGTGGACCTGGGGACTTGACAGCAGTGTCCTCTGGAAGGACCCAGTCTCAAAAATCTCTGCTCCTTGGCCAAAAGAAATCTGAAAAAAAGGCCCTTGTGGCTCCTTGCAAGGGACCCTGCCTGCTGCAGTGAGCTTCCAGACAGCTGCCAGTATTTGTCTCACTGAGCCCTTCATCTCATCTCTCTGTGCAATCAGGAGAAAAAGACACACACATAACTTTACGAGCACTGAGCCCACACCAGGGACATTTGATATTTTGGCAGACAGCTTTCTATTTTCCAGCTGTGCCAAGTCAAGAAACATGCTAGGAAAAGAAACTAGTGCATAATTAAGTCTTCCTTTTTTTTTTTTTCTTCCCTTGGAGACTTCTCATTTGACTTTTATTCTTCTTCTTCTCCCTCTTTTTGTCTCCTGTCTTGAGAATTTGCTTTGTTTTTAATTTTTTTTTTTTGCCAAACAGGTTTAAGTTCTCACCATTCTCCTGGTTACTAGCAAAACAACTCAGCTGTCAAATACCAAACCAGAAGAACAGTTATATTGTGGGGAAAGGGAAATGGGGATGCAGCACTAATTTTTATTTTATGACTATTGATGTTGCATTGTCAGTGTTGTTACATGACTCCTGATGCTGGTGCCATTTCAGTCATGGCTCCTCACCCTTTGTTTCATGTTCCTTGTTGTGTTCTGTGTCCTTTTCTCTGTCCCCGAGGTGAGATTCTCCTCCTGTCATCCTAACACCTATCTTCTTTATAATGTGATTGGTTTGGCTCCCTGGGCAGGTACGAGGAGCTACTGTAGGAAAAGACAAAAGAGATGTTAATAAGAGAAGTTCTTGGGCTGTGCCCTGCCTTGACTGTGGTATCTTTCCTTTCAAACAGTGCTGAATGCAGATCAGGGGGCATTCTGAAATATTAATTAATTGATTAAGGAATTTCTGGGGCATGATTGCAAACCTCTCAGTTGAAGATCCAATGTAATTGTGATCTGAGAGCAGAACACATACACACCTGCATCATTTTCCTTTCCTGTCTGCCATGGGAATTACGTTTCTGGTGATTCAAACGAAAAATACCAATTTTCACAACGTGAATGTGACTCCTCATGGGAAAGATCCTTTCTGGTAAAACCTAGGATAGTGAGAGCCAGGTTGGTGGTGTTGGGAGCTCACTGCAGCTGTTTTTGGGGCTGTGCTGGTTTTGGCTGGGTGGAGTTCCTCCCAGTGGGGCTGTGTTTGTGTTTGTGCTGAGCCCGGGTTTGATAACTCAGAGATGTTTTTGTTTTCCTGCCCCTGGTGTGGCCAGGACAGGTGACCAGAACTGACCAGAGACACCTTCCAGACCAGGTGGCATCGAGCTGGGAGTGAGAGTGGAGGGAAGATGTGGGATCCCAGGAATCTGGAGTTTTTGAGCTCTCTGTGCTTCTAGGCACAGACTCCCTGAAAAACACTGCTCTGGAGCTGAAACCTTGGAGAAGACTTTTAAAAAAAATAATGTGTTAGAAATCACAAATGTATGGTGGGTTAGATGTGTGTGTTTTCACTGGGTGATGAGTTTTAAATTTGAGGTTTTTTACAGTATAGTGGTGGATATGGACAAGATGGAGAATTTTGGGTGGTGTCTTTCTTCTTGTTCATCTTCTTTTCTTCCTTCTTCACAGAACTAAGGTAGTTACCTTCGGATTAGTCAGTCAAATGTCACTCTAAGAGTCATGGGAATCTATTATTGGGTCAAAAGTATAAATAATATAGGTGCAAAATTTTACTTGGTGTGTTTAGCTTTAAAAGGCCTTGAAACAGGCTCAGCTGGAACCATATTTCCTACTTCTAGCAAGGAGTTGGAGGTGCTGCTGTGCTTTCTGTAAATTCTGATAAGATATAATAAACAACCAAGTCAATTGCCTTTCTAATAATCCTGGCTCCAAACACAAACAGATAAGACTGAGACAAACCACTAGTGAGTGGTGCAAAAGCCTGGATCACTCCAACACAGTGGTGCTCCACGTGTGAAAAAGAAAGACACCACCCAAAATTCTCCATCTTGTCCCACAGCTACCACTGTACTGTAAAAACCTCAAATTTAAAACCCATCACCCAGTGAAAACACACACACCTAACCCACTGCACATTGGTGATCTCTAACTCATTATTTATATTTAAAAGTCTTCTCCAAGGTTTCAGGTCCAGAGCAGTGTTTTCCAAGGGGTCTGTGTCTGGAAGCACAGAGAGCTCAAAAACTCCACATTCCTGGGATCCACCAGGAATGGGAGGAAAGGGGGATGCTGGCAGTGCTGGGGTTTGTCTTCCTCATTGCTGAAATGAAGGGATGGGACTACGATGGTTCTAATGTTGATTTATTGTTTCAAAATGCACCAGCCTCAGGCTGATGAGGTTTAGAGAAGCAAGAAGTCAGCCCTAGCCAAAGTGGTAATGAGTTTCTTCATTGCAAGGACATATATAACATTTTAATCCAACAGAAAGTTGCTGCAAAGTTTATTTTGCTTTTCTGACCTATCGCCTTGTGCTAATTCTGCTGCACTGCATATGATTTTATCCAGTAAGCTATTGTCACACATACACACATATGCTTCTAACACCTAAACTCTTAACTTACTCTATATAATTACATCACTGCACTATAAAACTCTTCACCATCTTATCTAACAGAGTTTCTTACTTAAGGCATGTTCTTACTTAAGAATATAGAAACATAAGCCTGTAATTTTTCTGCTTGATGTCTGTTTTTACAGACACTTCTATTTTTACACCAATCCAGGCTTCTTCCAAGGCTGCAAACCAAACCTTTCAGTATCTGTAGGAGTTTCTACCTTTCCATTTCCCACATCTTCCCAAGTCACTGGTACAGGTGAGGGACCCTGCTCCCCAGGAGGAGTTGAAGGGGAAGCAGGGAATTAATTCCTTGTCTTGCTTTGCTTGTGTGCATGGCTCTTTTAAAAAGATTTTAAAGTTTTTTTTGGTCTTTATCTCAAACCATGGGTTCTCTCTGTTTTACCCACCCAGTTCTGAAGAGGTGACATCCAGCTGCTGATATGGAGATGGAGTGAAATAAAAAAAAGGGGTTGTTTATGATTCAGCTCTTCACCCTTCTCATACAATAGCACTGGGGAGGTTCCAGATCAATTAATGTCAATGCTGTTAATTAATCATAAGGCTTAATCTTAATTTAGGGTTGTATTGGGGAATCTCTGGTCCTTCTACTCATGGGAATAGAACCATGTAATCATAGAAGTGCCAAAGGTTGGTTTTCACAGGATGGACTTGCAGGCAAATCCAGCTGGTAACTTAGCTAAGGAAAGGAATGTTTTTTAAAATTTTGAAATATATTAAACTAATTTTTTAAAATTATCAAAGCATATTGTCCTTTAAAAAGAAAACCTTTGTGCTAGTTCTTTTTCTTTTTTTTTTTACTTTTTCTTTTTTTCTGACTATGTAAGTTCAGAAGATGAAAAGATCTTCTGGCCTAAATGAAAGAGGAGCATTGTCTCAAAATGTAAAGTTTTTGGAGGGATGTTTAAAAAACAAAATAAATGCCTGGAGATCTGTCTTTTCAGCCTAAGCATATTTTCTTCCTCTTTTAAAAAAAGCTGTTCACAGAAAGACAATAATTGTTTTTTCCCCAGGTGTAATTAGGATCTCCTGTGCTGCCATCCACACTAAAAGCTGTCTTTGTCTCACGTCTTCCTTGAGCCCAAGGCCAAGAGATTAAAAAGAGAACCTAAGCAAAACAACTGCTTTGTTGGGCTAAACTTTCTGATGCTTAGAAAAAAAGAAATGCAAGGGAGATATTTTGTACCCTGACGTTGTTGAGGAGAACATGGAAGTTTCCCTACTTTGCAAAACTTAGCAGTAAATGTTCAGTCGGTTGCTCTGTCACTGCCTTCTGACTCCTGCCCTCATACTCAGATAAGGTTTTTTTTCTTGGGATTCCAGGAAGAAAGGACTGCCAAGCGCTCAAATTTGATTTTTACAACCGCATTTAAACCGAGGCTGATTTTTTTGCAGAGGTGCCTGGGGGATCCAGATGCTTCTTTTCAAGAAAAACGACCATTAGCTTGGAATTACCAGATAAAATGCTTTCACTCCATTCAAAAATAACATCTTTTTACATATTCGGAGTATCGGGGGAAGCGCCTGGTGTTGGTAATTTATTTTTTTTCTTTCTTTTGTTTTATGTTTTGTAGGAGGAGGAGGAATCTGGATCTCACAGACTGGAGAGGCAAAGCTCAAGTTGGCTCAGACAATGCAACGGGGAGGAGGAATGCATCCCCAGAACCAGCCAGGAGAGGAAATTTCTGCCCACCAGAGGAGAAATTCCTCTTGGCCAGCTGTGATATCACTCAACAATGACAGGCTCTCTGCTCTGGGGAGGGCAGCATGTGTTTCCAATGCCTGGCTTGCAACCAAACAATGATTTAAAGTCACATCCTGCTCTCCCTGGCTCTGGTGGGTTCTCTGTGACAACTGCCACCACGGAGGTGAATTCCCAGAGAGAATTCCCCAAAAATCTTGGAGATGGGGATAAAAAAGTCTTGGAGATGGGGATAAAAAATCTTGGAGATGGGGATAAAAAAATCTTGGAGATGGGGATAAAAAAATCTTGGAGATGGGGATAAAAAAATCTTGGAGATGGGGATAAAAAAATCTTGGAGATGGGGATAAAAAATCTTGGAGATGGGGATAAAAAAATCTTGGAGATGGGGATAAAAAATCTTGGAGATGGGGATAAAAAAATCTTGGAGATGGGGATAAAAAATCTTGGAGATGGGGATAAAAATATCTTGGAGATGGGGATAAAAATATCTTGGAGATGGGGATAAAAAATCTTGGAGATGGGGATAAAAAATCTTGGAGATGGGGATAAACCTTCTCCATATGGGTGGCCTGGAGAAGGGGACATCCAAATTTTGGTGACAGAGGCACTGGATGAGACAGCAGCTCCCCAGGTTTTGCCCTGGGAGGGTCAGAAAATGCCAGCAGCATTCTGCAGGGTCTGCTTTGGGAATGGAAAGGGACTGGAGACGTTCCCATGAACTTTGCTACCCCCTTTCCTCTGTCCACCACCCCCCCTTTGGAAGCTCAGCCCCAGAGCAGCCAGCATGTGTCTGATGAAAAGCCACTAATGTATGTGTGCTCGTCTTGCACCAAGATATTTACATGGCTCAAGGAATGCTTGGTCTTTCTCAGGGCCAAGAAAAATAAAGTCACCAGCCACCCCCCCCTAATAATGAAAAATGAGGTGCTGCTCCCAGCCATCTGCAGCAAGCTTTGCTTGATTGTTTGTTTGTTTTATTTATTTATTTTTTTAAATTATAACCTTCTGAAGCCTGGTGCAGATTATTTTGCTTCCAAAGACTTTGCCCCTAAGGAAGCAAATAACCTCCTCCTTTTTATTATTTTTTTTTTTCCTTTTCCAAGGAAATACATCTATGGAGGGACATCTCTGCCTATTTTATGAAGAGCATGGCACATGAGAAAGCAGGTTAGTTTGGGACAGCTGCAACTACAGGCTGGCAGCAGGAGGTGCAAAGAGGAGCATTGTCTTTCTCAAAGATAAATGAAAGTGGAAGAAATTTTACCCTTATATTGAAAACAGGGTATATAAATATCCTTATATTGAAAATTTTATCCTCGTGTTGAAATCGTCCAAGGAGTTGGCAGCATTAATTAAACCACCTATCCCTAAAATACAGTTTTTCAAAATTTTGGGTCCCAGGCAAGAGACAGCAGCACGTGTCTGATTCTCACCCTGAGCACGAGCAGGTGTGGACGTGTCTGAACAAAGGATTTTCATTCATGAAAGCCTTGGACACGGGTGAGGGGGAAGGAAGGGAAAATGCTGATCCACAGCATCATTCCACAGTATTAATCAGCACAATCCATGCTTTGCTGGGAGCTCAGCCCACCTGCCAAATAGGCAGAGAGCCCCAGGACGAGCCTCTGCTGGCTGTACTCACAGGGAGGGAGATGTTTCTGGGTGAGATAAGGCTGCTTCTCTTCCAGCACAGCAAAACTCCTGTCTGGTATTGGCAGGCTCTGATGATCCATGAATAGGTATGACAATCCCTGTTGCAAACAATAGTGGAAGAAAAAAAACCGAAAATCGGTGCTCTGAGAGATTCTGATTTTTCTCTTTTTAGATTCAGGATATGTATTATCTTGTGGCAGTACAAAATCTGCTGAGGTGAGTAGGGAAAGACTCTCAGGAAATTAAGGCTTTTAGACCATTTGCATTTAGAAGAGTGGAATGTTTTGCTGCAGGTTTAATCCGCATCTGCACATGCAGACATGGCGTTTTGGTCCAGCTGTGTCCTGCTTTCATGAGCTGGGCACCTCATAGCATTGAAATCCCCCCATAAAAGGAATAAAAAGTGTGCTGTAGGAAATATTTACATGCAAAGGAGCCCAGGACATGAGAGAGGTGACAACTCCCACCATGACTCCATGGATGTTCACATTTGTTTGCAAAGGGAGGAAAAACACATTGCTAGTCCAATCACCTACTTGTAGGTAATTCCTGGTCAACTCCAGTGACTGATTGGTGCTTTAGGATGTGAAGCTTGATGTAATTCCCCAAAAAAGCAAATTCCCTATGCAATGTAGATGCTTTGCTATGCAAAATCCTAAAGCACAATTCAAGTCAAAAGAAAAAAAAAATACTGATTCAACTGAAACAGGTGAAACAACTACCCAAGAGATGGTGGATTTCTCTTGACTCTGAGTGTTTAAGGAAAACCAGAGTCAATTTTCTCCAACCACCAGCAAAGGCTGGAATCACAGAAAGAAACAGAGGTATTATAATGGTTCTAATCTATTTCTTCCTGATGAAGATCACAGGCATGGAATGGTTTGGGCTGGGACAAACATTAAAACTCATCCCATTCCACCCCTTGCACTAGACCAGGTTGCTCCAACCCTTCCAAGCTGCCCTTGGGATGGGGCAGGATGTTTGTACTAAAAATACACTGAAATCTCAATTTTTTTTCCCTCATCTGTTGTGTGCTCCCCTCTGCCAGAACCACTCTGAGAAAGGGAATTAAGTAGAACTGAATTGTTCATCGCAAATCTTCTGACTGGAACAGGCAGAAAAGTCCCTCCCGGACACCCCTCTGATTTTCTTCTGTGTTTTTGAGGTTGATCAATGGAAATTCATGACCTGCCTTGATGCAAGAGCTGCATGAGACAGCTGGCCATGCACGGCATCCACTACCATGAGCCCTGCATCATGGTTTTGTTCACAGGGCATGGAAACTCAGAAACATCTCTTGAGGACATCCTCTCTTTCCCAATGATCCCCTTAAAAGTGTTTTTAATTGATTTTGTGCTCTGGGCTCCATCAGTCACACAATTACAAGGATTTTAATCATAAAACTTTACTGTTAAGGGTCTCCCGTAACTTGCTATAAGAGAGGAGACTTGTCCCAATCTTAAGTCAAATGTGGGTTAAATTTTTAATGCCCTTCTCTTTGCAAACATAAGTTTGGTATGAAGTACAGGTATAAGGCAGCATTTTTTTGGTGCACGAGCAGAGCCTATGCATATTAAAAAGTACATTCAGATGCTAAATATATTGCATTATTTTAATTAATTGATGTAGAAGGGGTGGTAATGGCCAGACTTAGAAAAGATGAACCCATCCTTCTGCTTTGCTGAGGGTTCCTCCATGCTGGGAATGGAGGAGGAAAGGACATGAAGTCTGCAAAAGGCATTACAAAGTTTGTATTTCCATTGTCATGGGTCTGCTCAACAACATTTATCCACTTTTCTTCTTGTTACCACAAAGGGGAAATTATGCCAATAAAGGAAAATTAGAGGTGCCATGTTTCTAAATGGCTGATTACTAATACATGAAATTAAGGGCAATGATGAGCCAGGCTGTGTGAAATAAGGGTATAATTGCTGTTAACATAGACAAGAAGTGGTAAATCCCACTTTCCATTGTTTTTAATAGCCTGGCGGCTTGTCCACAGGGGACACAGAGCCACAGAAAGCTTTGGGTTGGGAGGGACCTCAAAAATCATCCACTTCCAGCCCAACATGTGAGAAAAACTTTGAGTTCTTGTCCATCTGATATTCCTGGCCCTGGAAAAGGCCAAAGACTGGGACCCAGGGCTACCAATGATGCTGTGCACAAAAAACGGTGAAAAATCAGGGGCTGCTGGCCACGGGAGCAGCTGATTGTGTCTGCTGGATTGCAGGGAGAATATCCGTGTTAACATCAGGGTTTCACCTTTGACTCATCCTCACTGATTAGGAGAATTCACCTTACACCACTGGGCAATGCCCACGGAATAAATTTCCCTGCTGGGAGTCTGAGTGGGCTTCTGGTTGCACTCAATAAGCACTCAAAAAAAAAAAAAAAGCACTATTTTCTCTCTCCTCACATGTTTTTTGTTTTTTTTTTTTTTTTTTTCCAAGCACAGCACAGCACAGCTCTTCCAGCAATTTATGGAGAGAAACACTCCTGGCTGTGGGTTGTTGTGTCTCCAAGCCCCAGCAACCCATCCCAAACCTTTTGCCACAGCCAGGTTCTGCCACAGAGGCATTTCTTTTCCTCACAGTTAACTTCTTCACCCAGAATTTCCCAGGCCTGCCCCCCTTCCCCAGGTGTGAGTGTTCCACAGTGGCAGCTGGTGTATGAAATGAGATAAAGCTTGTGTGAAGCAAGAGCAATAAACGGATGTCACGTTCTGTGTAACACTTAGGGCTTTAATTGCATCCCTTCTCCTGGGAAGGGAGGGGAGCTGGTTTGTGATAACGGGCTGTTCATCTCACATTTGTCAGCAATTAGCCTGAGAAGGTGCTCGTCCTGACGATTTTCTGACCAGGAGCAAGGGTGCATTTTCTCACTGCTGTTAATCCCCTCCCTCTGATGGATTATTGGCCACATGGATTGTTACCCGGGGTGGGGGGATTATCCATGGCACTGATAACAAAAGGCAGAGGGGATCTGGTTTGTTTCTGGCTTGATTTACAGAGGAGGAGTGTGTGGATGTGCTTCTTTTGGGAGTGTTCACTGCAACCTCAGCTGCTCCATCTGTGGTTAATGCAAGCAGGGTCCACCCAGCATCCAGAGCTGTCCTCGCTAAAGCCACAGAACAAAAGACCATTTAAAAAAAAATAAAAAAGGTTAAAATTGTTTTTTTTTTTTCTTAAATTTCTTAATTATTGTGTTGACTTTGCTGACTGGGAAGCTGGCAGACTGCAGGAGGCTTCCAAAAGCAAGGAAGGCTGGAGGGACTCAGGTGATGTTTTGAAGATGAAGTGCTCTGAGCTCTGTCACACTATTAAATCATAAGGGCAGGGTATCAGCTCTGCTCTCCCCCCTAAGTTTTGCCCTGAAAGAACCTCACTGATGGCCAGCACTGGGTGTTTTCTACTTGCCCTAAAAGCCACTTGTCTGACACAGCTGAAAATATTTACAAATATTAGGACAGGGCGTCTTAAGTCAACTGGTGAGGTATTACAGGTGACATCAGTGTGAGTTTGCTTGACCATGGAGGGGGAAAAAAAGAATCAATGTGAAATTGTGTTGTACTAAAACCCTTGAATGAGTCAGGGTCCCGAACTTTCAAGTGCTTTCATTCTTTCCAAAACCAACTCTGAAAGGAAGCTTGCTAGTCCTTAAGTTTTAGGTGAACCATTTTTAAATAAATGAAGAATAATCTTGATTAATGCTAACGAAAAAAATAAAGAGAGCAAATGCACTAAATAATTACATCAGAACAGATGAATAGGTTTCTTTATCTGTTATTTACTTAAGGTGACAAAGTGTATGACAGTTTTTCTGGAGTTTTTTTGCTAACATCTGTTTATCAGCTGTTTTCTAAAACAGTTAATTTGGAAAGGGCAGATTTAAGGAGTTCACATTAAGAACTGGGACCAGATTTAGAAATTAAGGTTATAAAATAATGGGTTATAATGGGTTATTAGGGTTATAAAATTGACAATGCATTTACGGATCATAATCATTCAGGCTTAGCACCCAGTTTATAAATTATGGTTTATGAATTTGGTTTATAAATTGATATTTTGCTGTCATATGCCAGAATCAAAGTTGCCACTCTGAGAAGTTTTAGCAATGCCTTCTGTCACAGGTGAGTGGAAAGCTGAGACAGAACCAGAAAGTATTTAAGGGAGTCCAGACTGAAAGCTGTGTGGACAGATCAGCTGATGAAAACTTCCTGCTTTGAGGTATGTTTTATGTAGGGAATACTGGGGCTTGTTTGAATTTGTGCCAGTAGCAGAGGTGAAGAAAACAATTTTTTTTTTCTCATGCAAATGCTCTCGTGTATGAAATTTGACAGAGTAACAATGCTGCAGCTCTCAGAAATTGCTGCTCACTTGAATAAATCAGTAACTGAATTAAACCAGTCTGCAAGTAGTTTCTAAGTAAATTACTTGCACAATTTATGTGACTGCAAACTCCAAAAAGTTCATATTTTCCCCTTGATTCTGTTTGCAGTTACTGCTGCAGGCCTTTTGCTTTGTTGGAGATGAGGCCATTTTTATATTCCCTTATTCCTGTAACACAACCAGAGTCAAGCTGTGGGTCAAAAGTGGTTTTTTTCCACAAGGAAGGGGAAAAAAACCAGCTAACTGAATATGTGATATTCTGTATGAAAGTGTTATCTGAAACACGGGGACTTGAGATGCAGTTGGGGAACAAAAAGTTGCTTGTGTAAGGGGATAAGTGGGCATAACGGGGTGGAAATAAGAAATTGAGGGTTTGGGATGTTTGTCAAGGGAAAAAAAAGCTTCCTAATGAGATAGAACAGGCTGAAAATAATCATTCCCAGGAGGCATTGCCCAAGACAAGTTGATGGGACAAAAAACAACAAGAAACATCAGAGGGAACTCAACTGATCTTTTCTGTCTCTTTACATAAATCATTGAAGGGAAGGAAAGGAGGGAAATAAGGAGTGACAATTTTTGAGTGAAGACACCATAATCAGCATTTGTGCCCTCGAGGAGACCAAGATACACCTACCAAAAACAAACAAACAAACAAAAAAAAGAGATGATTTGCAGGCAGGCATGGGGTCTTGGGCTTACAGCGTTGGTGTGGATGGTTGTGAACATTCACTTAAGAGAGCTAGGAAAATCATAGCCTGGAAAATCTTCCAGGCTGGAGCTTCTCAGGCATGGAATTTAGTGTTTAGTAGGAATCAAAGTGTGGCAGAGGGGATGAGATGCAGCTGAGCCTAGAACAGAACAAAATCACCAGGTTGGAAGAGACCTCCACCACCACTGAGTCCAACTCATGCCCTAAAGCCAGACCATGGCCCTGAGTGCTGTGGAAGGGGCTCACAGAAAGAGTTAATGGATAAGGTTTATTGCTGAAAAGAATTTTACCAAGGCTCTTGGTATGGAGAACGAGAAGAGAAGAAGGAGATAAGCAAGAAGAAACCTGCAGCTGGGAAAAGTATTGTTAGAAAAGTTTTGTGAAAAAGAGAGGTGGAGATGGTTTTACACCAATGAATGTAACCAATGGATAAAGTGTAAATTCTGTAGAGGGTATAAAAGACAGCATGCTGTTGTAATAAAGAGAATTTAGCCTCCTGAAATGTAGTGCATCCCTTTGTATATTATGTCTGCCCCAACAGCAACAGAGTGCCACATCCAATCTTTTTTTAAACACATCCAGGGATGGTGACTCCATCACCTCTCTGGGCAGACCACTCCAGTGCCTGATCACTCTTTCACTGGAAAAAGTTTTCCTGATATCCAACCTAAATGTCCCTTGGCAGAGCTGTGTCCTCTGGTTCTGTCAGTGCTGCAAATTCACCAGTGGAGCCGTGCTGGGGACTGTTGTTGTTGTTTCTGTGCAGAAGGGGCACGGGAAGTGGGAAAAGAGAAAAGCCTGTCCCACTGTCCACACTGAACAAACCCACGGGGTTTTGGGTTTCTGAGGGAGTTTATCTGCAAGTTTGATTGACTGTGTGAAATGACCCGTGTAATCCTTGCTGGACTTTTGTATTTTTTCCTTCCCCTAAGACCAGAAAGGAAGTGAGGCTTCTGCTGTGCCTTTTCCTGTATTAACATGCAGCTATCTGTATTTCCTGTCTGACACACCTGCACCAGCTCCAGCATTTCTTCTGTCTTGGTCCAGGAGTCCCTGTGGATGTCAGGCACTGATTCCAACAGGATTTGGCCATGGTGCATCCTCCTTCCTTCACAGATTTGGAGCAATTTGTGAAATCAAACAACAGGAAAAAAGCTTCTCATACACGAATCTCTCCCTCATCTCTCCTGGAGGATCCTGGCACGTCTGGAAGAGATTACAGCATTGTCACTCTTTCTCATTATCATTATATTCTTCAAGAAAAAGTAATTTCTTCTTATAAATTTAATACTCACTGCAAAGGATTCCGAAGAGCTGGCAAGAAGTGTCCTATCACAAAGTACTAGAAGAAATATTAATAATTTTATTGCAATCAATTTTCAATGCACATTTCAGTGTCAATAATTAGAAAGGAACACATTTATTTCTACCTGTTGACTTCTGGGTGTACATATATGTATTTCCAGTGTTGAATGTTTTGGCTCTTGATTCGAATTGGGGATTAAAAAGTGTTCAAAATTCTGCCTCCCACTTTACCTTTTTTTTTTTTTTTTTTTTTTGTAATGGCATAGGCCTTGTTGAAGGCATTTCATCCCCTAACAATTTTCCTTCCCTTGTGATCATGAGCTTGTGGGTGTCAACCCTTTCAGACATGTATTTGCTGTTTTCTAAAAATTTGGGAATTATTAATTTAATCACAGACTGTTCTGTATCAGTGAGGCTCCTTTTTAGCAGTAGTGCTGGGATAATATAAAATCAGGGCCTTGGAAGAACCTGTCCATCCATCCCTGGATGGCCACTTTTCACAGGAAATGTGGAAAGTTTAATCAAACTCCTTACACGGCAGAGTTTATCTGTTTATTCATTTCGTTAAACATACAGAGCATGAGACAGGACTTCCAAATTTACTGTTTTTTTCTGACAAATCTGGATTGAATGGGGAGCAGAGATTGATTTGAATGGTCAGAGAGAACTCCTATGACCATCTGCAGCTGGGCAAACAAATGGCAATGAATAAAATTAAATAGTTATTCAATAGCATAAAGTAATTTAAGAAATGCTAATAAAGAAAAAGTAGGACTAGATTTATAAACACCATAAAAAAGAAACCCTACAAACACAATGTTTCTCTCTTCCAAAAGACAATAATGTTTTAATGGGAGGTGAGGAGTTTTATATCTTTTCATGAGAAGAGAAAATGCTCAAACGTGCATTTTTGATCCAAAGAGCTGTTTCATCCACATTTTCCTAAAGTTTTTTTTTTTTTGCCTCTCTGCCTGCAGTAAAGATCTCACAACAGGCCATACTTTACCTACACTGGGAGGACCCATCTGCCCTTTTTGTCTGGAAATACTGAGAGTGAGATTCCTGCAGCATCTGTCACCTGCAGGGTTCTCAGGTTGGGCTGGAACAGGAAATAAGGTAACTTTTTTGGGATGCAAAACTAACTCTGTCACTTTGGAGGGGGAAGAACAAACCTCAGGACCATTGTGCCAGCCCAAGAATAATAATGTTATTTTTCCTCTTCCAGAGGAGTCTCACGAAGTTTCCAAGTGTTTTAGTCATTCTGTAAAGTTCTGGAAGAACCAGAGGGGGGAAAAAAAAAGAAAACAAACCAGGAAGGGCAGGCTTGGTCAAACCCTGTTCTGGCCACAGTGGCAGGTGGGTATAACACAAATAAAGGATCTGTTTACAGAGCAGCTTGTGGGTGCAGCATTTATTTTGGGGCTGGATTTGGCAAAAAAAAAAAAAAAAAAATTAAAAAAAGAGAGGGCTTTGAGAAGACCAGTTTGGTATATATATATTTTTTTTTTTTTGCTGACACCATGGAAAAATATAAATATTGTATGAGTTTTCAGCAGCTCTGCAGCTGTGCCCAGGTACTCCAGACATTTTTCTCAAGTGACCTCCAAAGGTTTTTGACCCATAGCCAGCCTTTGGCTCTGCTGCTCAGGTTTGCAACAAAGGTTAAGCAGTGGCAAATTTTGTTCAGCAAATGTCTAAAGAATTATTATAGCCACTGCCAGATTGAAAAAAGAAATCCTCTCTTTGAAGGATAAATATTCATCTTACATCAAATGAATTGAGCATCTATCACATAAATAATTGGAAACTCTTTGGATGATGCATCTGGAGCTTGGAAGTGCATCTCCTGTTCCACTGTATTTGCTATGCTTATAGAGGAGTTAAGACACGGGGGATCTGCTTCCAATTACCAAATTAAAATGCAATTAACCAGTTTAAGTGAACAAACAATGATTTCTTTTAAATCTAATCTTTAAGAGATGTAAAAATGTTTGTGGGAATCAATTTCCATGGTTAGGATGTTTTCACTTAAGGAAATCCTGTGCATTATGACATGAAACAGCTTCTTTCTTTCTTTCTTTCTTTCTTTCTTTCTTTCTTTCTTTCTTTCTTTCTTTCTTTCTTTCTTTCTTTCTTTCTTTCTTTCTTTCTTTCTTTCTTTCTTTCTTTCTTTCTTTCTTTCTTTCTTTCTTTCTTTCTTTCTTTCTTTCTTTCTTTCTTTCTTTCTTTCTTTCTTTCTTTCTTTCTTTCTTTCTTTCTTTCTTTCTTTCTTTCTCTCTCTCTCTCCCTTTCTCCCTTTCTCCCTTCCTTCCTTCCTTCCTTCCTTCCTTCCTTCCTTCCTTCCTTCCTTCCTTCCTTCCTTCCTTCCTTCCTTCCTTCCTTCCTTCCTTCCTTCCTTCCTTCCTTCCTTCCTTCCTTCCTTCCTTCCTTCCTTCCTTCCTTCCTTCCTTCCTTCCTTCCTTCCTTCCTTCCTTCCTTCCTTCCTTCCTTCCTTCCTTCCTTCCTTCCTTCCTTTTTCTCTCTTCCTTCCTGCCTCACTGTCATCCCTATCACACATAGAATTGAGCCATTTGGGTTAAACAGAAATCATCTTTGCTTTTATTAAAGTGGCGCTATGTGGCAGATTCTCAGCTGAATGAAATGACCACAAAACCCAGTCTTTGTGCAGACACAAAATGGGAAGGTTGACAATGGAAAGTGTATGAAAAAAATATGCACCTTACTGGTAAATTTGAGGTAGAAGCTGCATTTAACAGAGTGATAAACTTCCACAATTAAACACTTCGTGTTTGAAGTGAATGGGTGCAGCAGGGTTCAGTGCTGAGAGCTGAACCTTTGGCAGTGCCTCCTGACACTCCAGCCTGCTTTGCTGCATGGGAAAATGTGAATTTTCCTTTATGCCAAACATTTTAGCTCAGCCTGGGTGACTCTCTCTGAGCCTGATCATGGCCTCAGCTCCTGGCTGCTCCTCTGTGGCTTGGGTGATGTGGAAGAAAGCTGAGACAGACAAAAAAAAAAAAGTAGAGATAGAGAAAAGTATTTTAAAAAAAGGATAAAGGAGTAAGAAATGCCCTTGTGCAGTCTGTGCAGCTGAACTGAGACTCTCATGGGCTTCATGCCCAAAGTCACAGGGCTCTGGGGTCCTCCTCTTCTGCTCCCTGTGATCAGCTCAAGATCCTTTAGGGTGCTCTGCTTCCCCTTTACAAAAACCGTGCCTGTGCTCTTCCAGCCTTAATATCCAGTTATTTCCCCCTTGTAGCAGCGACTGATAGTCACCAGGTGCTAATGAGCTGCTTCACTGCAGGCTTGAGCAGACAATCCCACCCTGTGTGTGCCCCATGTGCACATTTCTCTGCATATTGCTCTGAATGGGTAATTAAAAAAACCCCACTATCCCAACACCAGCATCACTGTTTCTTCCCTCCCTGCCCTGCTCAGTATTCCCTCAAATGTGGGAGGTTTTTTTGAGAACTCTTGTGTTTCCAACCACTTCCAGGTCTCACCACTGCACGAGAATCTTAAATTGATGTGAAATACAGGATGGATTCACAGACCATATTAAGCAGGTCAAAAGTGTCTGTACTCTCAGATGGTTGGCCCTTTTGAGTAGCACACAATTGCTACCAGAGGTATCATTAACCAGTCTCATATCTTGGTTATTATAGGCCATGATGACAAACTGGAAAGCAGACAAATAGCTGGGCTTTAATTCCTGCTTAAATGTCAAGGTAATTAACAATTTAAAAAGAGATTTTGCAAGCCTGAATGGGACTGCTCAAGTTCAGGCTGCTGTCAGACACTTCTGTGTGCCAATCCAGTGCCAAAGGACAGGTTTTATCAAACTGCCCCCTCTTCCCAGCATGAGATAAAGGAGAGGGTGGGGACACCACTGTGTCTCTGCTCATCTTTCCTGTGGTCCCCTGTGCTGCACCCAGGGTGACTGACACTTCCAGACACTGGAATTGGACCTGTGTGAAGGGAGCTGGCATCACCTCTGACAATTTCTTGCATTATTCTCTTTATTCCTAGCGTGTATTGCTACCTTTACCCAGGAGACGAGGCCAGGGAGAAGCAGGGCTGGAGAGGGAGGTGCAGAAGGAATTCCCAGATTCATCCCTGTGCACTCCTGCAACCCCCAGACCTGGCTGGGGATGGGAACCACCACCAGCCTGGGTCAGCCAGTTTTATTCCAAGAGACAAGAATTCTTTACAGACACATTTGCAAGCACTTGCTGGGGTTTTATCCAGCCACATCCACAGGAGCTGTGGTGAAAATGTACCCCTGAGAGCCCAGAAACAACACAAGCCCTTCTCACCCCCAGGACTTTTGCTCCTGTGATCCAGGAGGAGGGGAAAACACACACTTTGTGGCTCATTAAACCCTTTCACAGCACACCAGCAAGGACAGCAGCTGGGTAATGGTTGGTGCTCCCCAGTCCCTGCATGAGGATCCAGGACAGCGTGCTGTGGTGAATGTTCTTCCTGCATTTAAGTATTGTTCTGAGGGTTTTTTTTTTTCCTGCCCCCGTTAAAAAAAAAAAAAAAAAAAAAAAAAAAAAAAAGACACATTAATTATCTGGAAATCCTGGTGATTTTAAAGCACTTGCACCTTTCTCTGGAGAAATGTGTTTAATGAGCCTTTTAGCCTCATTTCTGACTGTTCCAGGGATTGGCAAATATATCATTTCCTTGCCTTCTTTCCTCAATCTGAACATCATTTGGTGGGCCGTGTAAAAGTCTCAATCCTGATTTCTACTGACACAGAGAAATCTCAATTAAGCGTGAAGTTTCCTTATAAAACATGTGTCTCCTTCTCTTTTCTGGATATTTATTGCCTTGAACATATTTATTATCCTACAGGGAGTATGAATGCTAAACTAGCACATGAAGCCAACCAAAGAAGTAGACAAGGTCTCCAAAATAAAGAAGAAAAAATAAAATTATGACTTTTCCCCTGCAGTTGCTGCTATTTCTGCTTACTACAGCTGGAAACAGAAGTTCAACATTCAAGCAAGGAGTTAACATTTACTCTTGCTTCATGTCAGACCTTTCATATGGAAGAGCATCTGTCTGTTTGCTGTTCTGTGCCAATTCTCATTGGGATAACTTGATATCAGGTAATTCTGGAGTGTAATAGCTGTGTTTAGCTTGTGTAACAAAGCAGGGAATTGGGTTTAAAAGTTCACTCACAAACGAACTACTACCCAGTGTAGCATTCTGGGTTATCTCTATTGTGCATTGTCACTAGTGAAAAAAACATGTGTTTTTTCATTTGGGCTGTTATCCATAGGTTTGGGGGGTGGGGTGAGGGATCTGAGTTTTCTAAACAGCTGGGATTTATAAAACTGTTGTAAGCCATTCTTTTTCTTTGGGAACCTGCTGGTGAGAGGGTATATACTGGGACCTAGAGCTCAGGTTTGGAACAAGTCCACGAGGGGATTAAAAAAAAAAAAAAAAGGCATTTCCATCTGTATCTGCCTGGTGCTGGTCCAGATTTTAATGAACAGCCATCCATATAAAAACCTGTGTTGGCAGGCACGGTGGAATTGCCTCATGGTGATTCTGCTTCCAGTGCTGAGTCAGTCTGGGGGTGTCCCGTCCCCTCCTGTGTCCCAGAGTGATGGACAGGTGTCAGAGTGATGGACAGGTGTCAGAGTGATGGACAGGTGTCAGGGCAGGGCTGTGCCTTGGGATAGGTCACCAGCACCTGCCAACACCTGCGTGGGGAGAGGCTTCCTGTTCAACAATGGAAACCCTCGTAGGTTGGAGTCTTGAATTAAAGGTCTGGAGGTTCACTCTTTATTTCTTTATGCACTCCGTCAGATGGAGGGTTTTTTTTGGTGAAAAACAACCTCAGACGGTTTGTCTTATGACTCGTGTTCCCTGGCCATGGGCAGGATGTGTGACTGGCAGCACAGCCAGAACCAGAGGCTGTGAAACCACCTTGCTCTCATCACTTCTCTGCCTTTTTTTTTCCCCTCCCCAGCAGCTGTGGCACAATTAATGCTGCCCTTCCCAGCTCCTTGCTGCTTGGTTTTGGCTCCTTGTGTCGGGCTGTCAGCCCCAGGGGACTGAAATCACTGGAGTGGCAGGGCTGGCTGGAGCTGGGGCTGTGCCAGGGTGGCAGTGGGTGACTCTGGCTGTGTCACACGTGTGCTCCAGGATGGGTGGCAGAGCTCCTGGAGCACTCAGACAAAGCTCAGAGGATACCACTCAGCACTGGGCTGCTCCTCAAAGCTGCCTGGGAAAACCTGCCCCCTGCACCATAGCCAAAAACCCTCGAGTGTTTGCCCGAATTGGAAGGGATTGGCTGTGCCTCATCAGTTCCCTGCAGGGAACCATCCCCACATCTGCATTTCACTCCTTGGGGGACACACATCTGCTGCTCCCTGCACACCTGGCCTTCCCCAGGGCACAGAGTGGCTGCAGGTGTGTTTTGATGTGTGGTTTGTGCTGCAAACCAGAGATTTGTCTGCAGTCAAAATACCCCAGGATCTCAAGGGACCACAGTAAATAAAAAGGGAGGAAAAACATCAGTGTTCAATTAAGAGATGCTATTGTTGTTTGGGGTTGTTTTTTTTCATTGTGAGGAAAAAAAAAAACAAACCAGAAATCAGCCCCCTATTCATTTATATTTATCTTGTTATGTATTTTGTTTGAGACTCCTGCTTTAACATTCAAGACAAAACTTTGAATTAATCTTGAGCTTTTTCTCAGTAACCTCTCCACTCCATTTTCCAAGAAAGAGAATTGTCACTCTCTTTTGTGAAACAGGAACAATTTGCTTAAAAGTAAGCTTCTCTGCACGGTAGTTTTTATATTCACCACCTCCTGCTCCTTTAGGTGCTCGTTTGTCAGCTGTGTGCATGAAGCTGGGGATGTCTCCATCTGTGCTGGAGCTTCCCTGCAGGCAATAAGATGAAGAAACACTCTAAAAGAGAGTAAAGCAAATTCCTGCATGGAAGTAGGAAGCAGAAATTAAGAAAATAAGCCTCATAGCTAGAGAAGAATGTCCTTCTCTTTTTCCGAGGGTCAGAAGAGCACATCTCTCAGGCAGCTGCGAGCATTTGTGAGTGGAAATTTTGTGCGTTTTATTATCCTGTTTTTCTAAAGCTGCAGGGAGCACCTAAAACTGAATGTTCATCCTCAGAGCAGCAAAGCTGGAATACCTTTACACCATGAGGGTTTTGTGACTTGGACCTGCTTTTGTTTCATTTCTTGCTGCCCTGTGTCCTGCAGGCAGGCTGGGGTAAGGTTTTAGTTAACTTTAACTAAACTTTAACTTTGCTAACTTTATCAGGCTGAGTTACTCCCGTGCCCCATCTCAGTCACAAGACACCATGGGCTGTGACAACTCTGTGACATCTCCTCTGGTGGTACTGACACAGTTCTGCTGAGATTTTGGTTGCAAAATGCATCATCACTCATCTTGGCTGGGCAGCTGGTCCCTCAGGTGTCTTGATCCACCTACCCTCCTCATGCAGCTTGTAATTTTCTGTGCAGCTTTTACCTTTGGCATGAGATATTACAAATATTTTAGATATTAAAAATATACCCAGACAGCGTTTTCTCAGTTTCAGGCATTGGAATCATGAGCCCTGTTACTGCTGTAGTTAGGGGATATAGATCTACATAAATAATCAGATTAAGCAATTTGTCAGAAACTACCGGGCTGTTCTAATGGGTTCTGTGGCTTTGAGTCTGATACAAAAAATAGATGTTTAGTGTGATTTTGTCCACAGCTCTTCCTCGGTGTCAGGTTTTTATGTCTCCTTAGGCAGCAGCAAGGTCTCTGTGCTCAGTCACAGCACAATGGCTCTTTTCAGAGTGGGTCACCTTCTGAGTCAGCTCCAACATCCATGTGCTGATCTTGTCTTTCCTGGGGTTCAACCTCTGCTGATAAGAAACTATTAAATGTGGCACTTCAAAGGACTGAGAAATACTTTTTGAGTGTCTCTGGCAGCCTGCTTTGGTCTTACAAATTCTTTGTTGACAAGAGAGCTACTCTTGCTCTTTTACAACTTGTAGTATCTATAATTTAAATTTTTCCCCACTCTGATTCAACCCTTAGCAAAATCTGCTCTCTCCCTTCCAGTTCAGGAGTCTGCCCCCTTTCATAACTACTTAGCCCAGGGGCTAGAATTTGGTTTATGTGGTTTATGTTATGCTCTCATTATTATCTTTTTTTGTCTTAATTCGTACCTTGGGGTAGAATGACCTGAGCTTCTGGAACTTATGTTTTCACAAGCCAAATTATTTGCTACATTACAATGGAATTACATTGGAATTACAATGCAACATCAGGGGTTTTGTTTCTTCATCCCAACAGAGGATGAAGATGTGTGGGTGGGTGGATGGATGGATGGATGGATGGATGGGGAAATACTAGTTACTTTTTGAATGTTAAACGATCTTAATATCTAATTTTACATCAGTGCACCTTGTGAGTGGTGCTGAAGGTGAATCCTTGGCAGAACTTGCTGCAGTTCTGGCAGCAAGTCCCCTTTTAATTATACACTCATAATTAATCTGCTTCTGGGGGCATTGAAAGGTCTGGGGCAAACCCTCCTGAAGCAGGTGTTTGTATTATAAGTGCATGAAAAGCTTCACTACTGTTTTTTCCCTCCTTTTGGCAGTACCTCTGTCTCCCTCCTTTCCTGAGATGATATCCCCATTTTAATTTCCTTTTTAGTAATTTAAAATATTGTTAAATAAGAAATAATAGTTTTATTGACTTGAGTGTGATAAGAGCCCACTCATCACTGCCACACAACTGCAGCCCAGGACTAGTGGAGAGTGGAACAAGACAGGAAGCTACAGGATGAGGTAATTTTCGATTTAAAACATTCAAATACAATATGTTTCAAATTCTTTCCCTGGCAGAGATAAACGCTTCAAGTGGGAAAACATCTAAAGGGTTTTCAGTTTAAGCTGATGTTCAGAAACCAGAGACAGCTGAAGGCTCTGGCTATTAGCATAGCAAAGAGATGACAGAGGGGTGAAATGATATGAGAAAGGATCGATCAGGCTGCGAGAGGAGATGGCTGCGTTCCCCTTGCCATTGCTTTCCCTTGGTGCTGCAGCTGCTCTATTTGTGTTGTGAGTTTAAAGACGCAGGAAACTCCTGTTTGTTTCATCCGGCAGATTTCTGCTTTTCACTTATTTGAGGCAGAGTTTTGATCAGGTTAAATAAAGGGTAGGGGTGGGTGGGTAATAATTGGTTTTGCTAATTGGAGTCCACTTTGGATCAGCTGTAGGACTCTGTGTCCCTTCATGGTGTCATGAGATGATCTGTGGCTTGAGATGGGTCTGCTTTGAGCATTCCCTTGTACTGAGTTCCCTCAAAAAAGGCTTTTAAGAACAAAAAAAAAAAAAGGGAGGGCGGATTTATTTGAATGTAAAAACGAAAATAAAACAGCGCCGTGCGCCTTTTTAAGCAGCGTAAGCTCGGAGCAGCCAGGGAAGAGACTGCAGGAATAAAAAGGTTTGTGAACAAGGCTGCCATCAGCCTCTCAGCTCTCTTGTGAGCCTGGCTCTGGGCCAGCCCCCTGACTTTGTGCTCAGCAGTGAGCGCTGCAGTCCCTGGGACATCCCTGCCGCCCCTCCTGCCCCGACCCTCCCTTGCCTCCTGCCCTCTCTCAGCTGTGCCTCGCTCATTTTGCAGCCTGGTGAAGCCTGGAGGACCCCCATGGAAGGAGCCACCTGCCTCTGACATCCCCTTCTAAGAGCCTGACAGAGGCTTCAGCCAGCTCTTAAAATTCTGTTTATTGCACAGACGAGGTCACAGCAGTTGAGGGTCGTGGGTGAGCCTAGAGCTGCTGGCCATGGGCAAGCTGTGTGTCCTGAATACCTATTCTATTCATGTTACAAAGCATTATGTACTTTTCCTTATGGAGCATCTTAATACATGACCACCAATCAATATCATACACAATAATTTTTACATTTACATATAACCTATCAAAACTGCTAAAATTATGGTATTATGTTAGTGGCTAGGCAATCATTGGAGTTAATAGTCACATGTAAAATTTTGGGACTTGTTCTGCAGTGGAAATTTCCTCTAGCTTTTGTAGAAAATATCTTTCTGCCTGGCTATGCTTTTTTGCTTGGAAGAAAACATGTCTTATTTGAAGATTTATCCTTTTGTTTGAACGCCACTTAGTCTTTAGACTTTAGTCATGAAACTCCTTCCATCTCGACTAAACCATTGCTCTCTCACCTGTTTCAGTAACAACTGGCCCTAAAAGCATCTTTCATATGTCAAAACTTGCTTTCATTTCTGTAGAACATTCTGTCTATCTGCAAAACTCCTCTGTAAAATTCTCATCCTTCCCAACACCCCTGGCGTGGAGCACGTCACAAACGGGGTGCAGGTGCTGCATCCATCGTGGGTGCTGTTGCTGGAGAGGGACCCACAACCCCCCTGTGAACACTTTGTCATGGGTCTAAGGTGTCAGGCCACCCTTCTCAGACTTGCCTCCTGTTTTCCAAGCTGTTTTGGTTTTAGTTCTCCGTTGTCCTCCAGCTGTGCTTGTGAAAGGATCCCCAACCCAACGCCTGACACTCCAGTTATTGCTGTAGGGTGGGAATGAGAATGTGGTGTCCACCCAAGACCCATTCCCATCCCATCCTGCCAGATGTGCCAGCCTTCCTGAAGCTCCACAAAGGAGAAGGTTCTAACCTGAGATCCAGGTAAAGTATGTGGTGAACCAGGCACACCCCATCTTTGGTGGACCAAAGGATGTGGTCAGACACTGTGCTCAGCTCCAGGGCATCTCCCATTCTGCCACAGCCTGTGGCTGTGCCTGTGGCTTGTCAGGAATCCTCCAAGTGCTCTTTTACACAAGAAACTGAGAGGTCAAACATCAAGGATTTTTATTTTCTCCCCCCCTCAGGCACAGTAAACCCAGGGCAGCTTAATACTGTGGCTCCTGTGCAAAGTTACACGAGTTATTTGATAACCATATGTGGTTAATGCCTCAGATTTATCTACCATGTGAAAGATGAAACTTTCAATAATGTAAGTCCTTTCCTACAAGTAGATTTTATCATTCAAAGCCAATTCAAAGGAAAAAAAATGCACTTCTGTTACCTCTCCTTACAGCACCAACATTTTCTTGGCTCCCTCTCCTGAATAATGTAAATCTCCAAACCCACTTACTTTGAATACCCAAAAGCCACAAGGCAGCATGAGCAAATGCCAAATGTAGAAACGTAAAGGCTTAGAAATTAATCCTACCAAGAAGGGTAATTCTTTCTCCTTACAAGTTCTCATACTTCTGCCTTCCAGTTCCTAACAGATAATCACACAGTTTGGCATCCAAAAAGTCTCTCAGAGTGGTGAGGTATCAGAAAGATCTTAGGTTGTTTTAAAGAACTCCACAGAGATATTTTTCAATATCTCTTCTGCTTGCATAACTGGTTGGAAAATTTATCTGCTATTTTTGCAATGGCCCTGCCATTGTTATCTTCAATGATATTCCACCCCCATGGGTAGCAAAAGAAAACATTTAATTATTTCGATCATTCACCTTAATCAGTGATAGGATTTATGCTTCACACCTTGTACTAGTTTTAGTATGAAACAGCACCTCTGTGTATCTTAAATTATATATTTGCAGGCAAGTACATTCAATGGGATTTCCAGGTTTAATTTTGCTCTTAAACTTCTGTGCAAGGGACCCTCCTGATGCTTCTTGGAAGTGATTTCCTTGTGCCTGCAGCACAGCATAAAAAGCTATTTAATAAATGTGATTTTTTTTTCCTGTCTAAGAAGGGATATTCTGTGAGAACACAGGGGAAAAGGGAAGTAAAATTATAAGGTTGATAACAAGAAGATGGTGAATCTGTCAGAAAAACAAGCAATATTCTCCTCACCCATGTATGGTATTAGAATACCTATCACTGTAGCAAATTTTTTTGTTACCATCCTTAGAGAATACTGGAAATATGTACACACCAACTTTAAAATAACTATTGACGTTGAGCCCTGTTCTGAGGCTTGATAGACCTTCCAGGGCTATCAACAAAAAACCCTTAAAAAACCAAGAAACCATAAACTCCTCCTAAGACAGGAGCTGCAATCCAGAGCCACCAGCCAGGGAGCCTCCCATGAGCTGAGTGAGATGCTGATCCTGAAAGTTTTGTCCCAGCTTACTGAAACACCACGCATCTGGTTAGCACTTGTTCCTCTGATTCCCCAAAATTCCATTTCCTCAGTGGGAATCCAGGAAATTTCCAAAAAATTTCTGTAACAGAGGTGGTCGAATGGTGCTACCTTTTTAATTATGGAGGGGCAAAACACTGAGTGGTGCCAAAAAAGTCAGAATTTTCCTTCCACTCCCTCCTGCAGGGAGCTCCCTGTTAGTGCTGAGAGGAGCAGGGAGTTGGGCTCAAGAATCCTCTGGGGTCCCTTCCAAGATATCTAAGTGGGAAGAGATGAGGATTTAAATCAGCATGGGGTTTAACAGGATGGTTAACACAGATCATCTAGGTGAGCTTGCCCAGTGAACACCAGGCCATATCAGCCCTTATGGATGCAGGTGGAAAATTCAGGAAACAAGCCCTTCTTTTGGTTTTCTTGGGCCCAAAGATTGAGAAGACACCATTTTGATTAAAATGACCATTCTTTAAATTCAAAGACATTGACTTTTCAGTCTTTTGGGGGATGAAACTGAATGTAAAGAAAAACCTGGGAGAGTGAGGCTGTCTCGACATAAGGGAAAAAGATGCCTCACAAGTCTTCAGAAAATCAGTAATTTGATTATTTTGGGGCCTGTAATTGTTGCTATGGGCATTGGAACAGCAGCTAACAGCTCTTGAAGCAGATGCTTAGTGGATGCACAGTCAGTTAACAATCTGAAATCATGTGAAGATATGACTTGTCATTTGAAAGGAGGACGTGCCATGCCAGCTGGGCTTCTGCATTTCTCTTCTGTCTATCCAAACAGCTGGAACAGTCTGGAACAGTGAGGGTTTCCCTCGGGAATTCCAGCAGGCAGTGGGAAGATTCAGGAAGCTAGTTTGTGCTTTTAAAATTTCCACTTTAAACCCTGCAGTGTTTCAGGGCTGTGATCTCCAGCACAGTTACATAAAGCTCTGGTCTTGCAGAATTCTGCATGCAGCTGACTCAGGATAAGAAATATGGCATTGTGTGTGTGTTTTTAATTTTTTTTTTTTATTTTTTTGGTCAGGACAATATACTTTTATGGTGTTCCCTGAAGAGTGGCTTAACCTGTCTGTGCGTCTGGATATTGAGTATGGCATAAACATCTGCACCCACAGTGTTATCAACTGGCTCCAGGTGCTGACTGATGGATACAGAGATCCTGAAAACCCCACTCCTCAGTGACATCTGTTTTTCTGACAGATTCTGGTGCCTTCAGTGTGACTCATTAGCAGGGCTGTTGTGAATACAGAATCATTGAAACCTAACAATATTTTGCTTCATTTAGTGATCAATTAATCTCAGTCTTGGGAACCTCACCCTTCTCTTTCCATAGCAGCTCTTTAGGAGACTTATAGTCAAGAGAAGACTTGCATAGATTAATATTCCAATATAATTTCTTTATTTCTTTGCCAGCCTCACACCTCATTTTACCATAAATCATCCCTTCTGCTCCTTCTTTATGTCTCTTCCTTCCTTACTCTCTGCTTGTGTCTTTTTTTTTTTTTTTTTTATGGTCATGTGGTATTGGGTAAAATAAAGAACTTTCACCAGCAAAGTGCATCTGTCAGTTGCTAAATTGCCCCAAAGTTATTAGTACCTGTGTCTACTAAATTGTGGAAATTACCAAAGGAGTGTGGAAATTAAAAACATTGCAGGACTTCCTAGACATGCATCTCCCTGAGGCTGCGATCTGGCACTAACTGGGATTCACAAAATTCCCATTTAAATGTGGGATTTTAGAATATGATTCTGTTAATAACAACTCAAATCAAATGTAAATGGAATTTTTCTGCTAATGACAGCTGTGAAATCAGTTCAACAAATACTTGTCACTATATTTAACAGCTAATATTTTATTCCCAAAAGCCATTCTTGACTATGGAGCTTTTCAAGTGCCTTGTACAAAACGAGTTTTAATGACACAGTATTAAGTGAATTAAATTAAATTATTTCCAACACAGTTGTGTTTTCTTCATACAGGTTGCAAGCATCACTTGGAAAAATATGGATTTGGTTCAGATTTGCTGTGGTTCACCCTGTAAGGGGGATTTTATCTTCACCTGGTGGGATATTTTCTTGGTCTGATCTTTAAAGTTTGTTGTGGCTCATTTCAAAAAGCCTACTTTGGGGTTGTACGCAGCTCTTTGAGCTGAAACCACCCCTTGCTCTCACCAAGTATGTTTCTGATTAAAACCCAGTTTTATTGTTGGTGTGTATTTCCTGTTTTCCACCTATCTCAATTCCCACACGTCACATAAGGACCCCCAGAATATGATGGATTTACAGAGAGACCTGTTAACGTAGCAATAACCACAGCTTCCCTCCCAGCTACTGCCTGTCAGCACACCCCAAACGGGTTTGGGATCATTCCAGTGCAGGGATGTCCCCTTCTCCTTGTTTTTCATGCCTCCAGGCTTTTCCACATGAATGGTTGTGATGCTGTTTTGGGTTTTTTTACCCTCTTTTTATTTTATGTCTTCTCTGTATCCTTTGCACATATGGTTGTAGGTTTGTAGCTTCATATTGTAGCTTAGTTTCAACACTTTCCTAGGCAGAATGACAAAACAAATTCCAGGATTCCTGTGCTATCTTGGTTCTCCTTAAGACACCAAGGCTGAAACCAGCTTTCTAAGGCATGCTTTAGTAAACAGGGCATGGATCTCATCCTAAGAGGGGAACATCTAGAAGGTGCTAGGACTGGGGGAATTACTTCACCAGGAGGGTTCCTAATTGGAAGGTTCTTGTCAGATATGCTAATTTGCAGAGTCTATAAAAGTTGTACATGTGTTACACAGCAGACACATCTTCGACCTTTTCTGCTGTTGGAACCCAGAATCCTGGGAGTTTTGGGCTTTCTGTGCTTTCTGGCACTGACCCCCAGGAGAACACTGCTTGTGACATGAGGCCTTGGAGAAGGATTCCAAAATTTGAGTGATGGAGTTAAAATCACGGGTGTGTAGTTAAATAGAAGTGTGTGATTTCACATGATGAGGAGTTTGGAATTTGGGATTTTAGAATACAGCAAAGGGTATGGGACAAGATGGAAGATTTTGTTGCCTCTTTCTCCTTTTTGTTTTTTCTTCTTCCTACTTCCTCCTGATTTCAGGCAGTAGTTTTTGGTTGGCTAGTTAGTCCTACACTATGGGTCACTGGAGTTTGGTTATTGGGTCAAAAGTATAAATAATACAGGTGTCAGTTCTTTATTGGACTGTTTGGCTTTTAAACACCTTGTAACCAGCTCGGTTCAGCTCCATTCTGCTCACTTTTAGCTGGTAGCTGGGAGTGCTGCAGAATTCTTTGTACTTTAGATAAGACTTAAAAAACAATTAACTCCAAACAAGAAATTCATCTCCTTCATGTTTTTAATCCTGACTCTGAATGAAGGCAGAAGAAAATGAAAGGCACTTAATTAGGTGGTGCAATTAACCCACTGCATTCTACCTGACAAATTTCTGTATCTGAGGATCCTCATATAAAGGTACCTATTCTTTTCATCACCCTAACTGTGTCTGACTCATATTTTTAGGGCCTGAGAAAAAGGTATCAGTTGATATCCATCAATCTGCTGTGGATAAACTGAGCTGGGAGCCCACCTCTGCTCTTTGCACCAGAGGGGATAGGATGGACAGGCACAGGAAGGTGATATTGACACAGCAAAGCACCTTGGATGGACATTTCCTCCTGCCTCAAGGATTCCTGGCTAGGGAAATCCAGCCCTACAAAAATATCATCCACTGAGCTGCAGGTTTCAACAGCAACACTGAGGATAATAAAAATCAGTCATTGGTTGACAGAGTCCTGTGATTTCTATGTTGGTTTTAACACAAAGGAAGTTTTATATATTTAATCGTTCTGTAGTATATTTTCTAGTATCAAATCAAGTGGATTTGATACTGGATTTGGCACTTTGTGACATGTTTGGTGACATGGTGGTGTTCAGTCTAGGGTTGGACCTGATGATCTTGAAGGTCTTTTCCAGTCTTAGTGATTCTGTGAGTCACGAGCACATCCTGAATGCCAACATTTCTGAGCTCAGAATCCACCTTAGAAAAGAGGAGTGGGGGAAAAAAATCAAGACAGGACCAAATAAAGCCATTCAATGTGAAGCACGGGCACAGGTGATGTGGAAAGAAGTAGAAAGGGACAAGAGGAAAATCAGTCAAACTCTGTGGTGCAGACCCATTGATTTAAACAAATCTGTGCGATTTTATAGGAGTTTGTTTTCTTTTGCCATTTTTTTTTACCACTGAACACACGACTGTGCCAGGTTTTGGGACGCCTGTCATTTGATAAGAAATAGAAATCCTTGTATATGTGTTAAACTCCTTTGAGTATGATTTTTATGTGGCAGCTGGGATGGGTCAGGGGATTCCCATAGACTGCTCTCCCCTGCCATCACTCAGCTCTAGATGATCTGGGTGTGTGCTTCTGATGTCCTTCCACTACAGCAGGAGGAAACACTTCCAGAAAAAGGTGGGTCAGATCCCAAAAACATGCATTATGAGCTCCTGCAGCCCACCTCTTTTCAAACCAGCATCCTGAGAGCAAACCCCAGTCTCCTTCGAGGTCAATGGGTGGGTCATTAATAATTCTTCTGTATCAGTATTGTTTAAAAGTCCATAATGCCCATGCCACATCACTTTTCCTCACATTGATTTTGACCTGGGAAAACAGATGAGTGATGCATCTGAGTGGTGCCTGATGTTCCCTGGCACATAATGAGCAGCGTTATTAGTTTTGTGGAGAATGTGTAATCGCCTCTCTGGAAGGAGAGGTGCTACTCGAAAAGCTGTCCTCCTCATCACTGCATCCCCCCACCCTTACACGTGTGTTATCAATCATTAGATCATCACTAGAGGAAAGCTGCTGGAGGCGCAGGTATGCCTGGTTAAGAGGATAAATGGGTCTTGCCACAGGATGGGAGCTGGGAGTTTTTTTCATAATCCTTTCCTGCTCAGACTCCGTCCAGATGTGGGTTTCAGGGGATGGTGTTTGGGAAAGCCTTTTGTTTCTGATCCTCTGTGCAGCAGCAGCAGCAGCCTGGAGCAAATCAGACTAACCTAGGGTAGCTGGGTGAGGGGCAGTGCAATTTATGTCTGGGTGGCTGAGAGGCACAGACCAGATGAAGGATTTCATCACCACATTACTCCAGAGGTAGCCCGGGCTCATTCATCTGCAAAAGAAACAAAGTGAATGAACAACTTGATAATGCTTCACAGTTTGAAGATTGCTTCTGGATGAATGACCCGCTTGTCTGCAAGTATCAGCACTGGGCTGCTGCTGCAACACATGATAAGAATAGAGAATTTATTTCTTCAAATAGGATTTTTCATCTGACTGCATCTGATATGTGCACGCAGATTTAGAAAATGTTCTCCCTTACATCTCTGTTTCACCACTACTTAGAATTAAATAAAATTGATTAATTCAACAAATCTAGTTTTGCTTTCTGTCCTATTTTACAATCAAACTCTATGTTTTTATTTTAATGTTATTATTATATTCCAACTAATTCATCAAATTATTAATGTGGACATGTAATAGCCAGTGGCCCCTCAGTCTATTTGCTAACTTGGTTAATTTGCAGTTCATAATTTGTTAATAGTTCTCAGTAATTATCACTAATTTACCTACTGCTCTTTTATACCCTGTGTCAATATTTTCCCATTCCAGAGCAGGCCTGTGAAATCTGCAGAAACATTTCTGTAACATCCCTTTTTAGGTCAGTATTGGGCTGATATTCTTATAGGTGCCCATGCAAATAATTTAAGGAAGTTACTCGGCTCATGAAGTGCTGCATCACAGCACTTCTATATGAGAAATTTTATATAGTGGGGGAAAAAAAAAAAAAAAAAGAGAGAGAAAGCTGCTGATTTTGTGGCTGGGAAAAGGCTTTGAGCACACACACCTTGTCTTACCTGGAGGGCAGTAAGCTGTCAGATACAGGAGGAATCCATTTTCCTGCTGCCAGAGGAGCAGTTTACAACACATAGCATTAATATTACTTTTTAATAAAATAGTTTATTATCACTTCTTACCTTCTACCACTACCTTCTGCTGACTGGTTGAGGGGTTATGTTCTTTAGCTGGTGGGTGCCAGCCTGGCTGAGTCTACTGGGACCATCCAAAACCTTGAGCTAAGATGCTCTGCAAGAGAGGTAAGAGTGGAACCTCTGAATGTTGTCTGCTGCCTCAGAGGTTGGATTTTCTGGGATGGAAACTTAAGGGCATGGTGGCTCACTGTTCAGAGAGGGATAACAGAGGTGGACATCTGAGTGAGGTTCCCTTGGAGGCTTCCTGCTACCTCAGGGCGAGGTTCACTTTTTCTCCTTATGATACTTTTCTGTGTATATTTCTCCCATTTCCCCTCTTATTTTGTGGGCTAACTTTTAAAACAGGCACATTTGAAAGTGCCTTAAAATAATTGCATATGCCAAGATCCAATTTTTATCGTACTGTCACGAATATACGATATCCAACGAAGCTGAGGGTAGTTTAGGGAATATTAGCCAACCTGTCCTCCACCAGTATGGCTGAACCTCTCTGCAGAAGCTTACCAGCTAATTAGAATGCGTTTAAAAATGACAGTGGCTGTTGACTGGTGGGGCTGGAAACCAGAGATTATGGTGTCACACAACACCACGCCGTATGTGAGTCAGTCGGCGCCCTTTGAACGCTCCTCACATCTGGCTGGTGCTGAATGGAGCCACTGTCCGAGGGGCTGCTGCTGCAGTACCTGGCTCCTTGTGCACTAATTACAAGCTCTGAACGCAGGAGTTAGGGGAGTCTGGGGACTTGTGGCTGGAGTTCACACAGGCTGGCGAAACAAAGGATGCCCTGTTCCTCATTACGCTCCTACACTTAATTAGGAAGTGAGTTTGTTGATCGCTGTCTGCGTTAAGAATCACTCATTTATGGCAGGGCACTTTGTGATTTTTATATTTTTTTCTTTTTTAAAAAAAATTCTTATAATTTTTTTTTTTTGTGAAAGTTTATTTAAATGACATTTTACACTTTGGCCGTAAGGGACGTGCTTTTACTTTATCTGAGTTTAAAATATGTCTGTTGTAGTCTCCTGGTCTGATGGAAAGAGACACAGGGGTGTTTTGTTTCGAGGGGTGAGTGGGAGGGAGAGGGGTGGGCCAGGGGAAGTGTTTAATCGCAGAGCTGGGGCGATTGTTTGGGATTGGCAAAGACATTTGGAGATCTGTGCACTGAATTTAGAGAGGACTGTGGGTGGCAGCGGTGCCACTCTTCTGCTTCCTGCTGCGGGGGGCAAACTGATGCCTTGGGATTTCAGTTTCTATATTTTGAATGTGTTTGTAACCCCGCAGTTGTTTGGTGTGTCACTCCAAACTCCACACCCAGTGTGAGCTGCTGCTCTCCCAGTTTGGGCACACACAACAATTCCTCTCCAGGCTGGCAATCAAGGACCCCTCACTGCCCCAGGCCCCAGAGATGGAAACAAAAGGGATTGGGGCAGCAAACTGGGGGTAAATGACTTCATTACCTGGAGCTGCAATTGGGACATTAACCCCAATATGGAAATGGACCAAACTTATCAAAGTGTGAAAACCTGTGACCCGTGGTCCATTTTGGGTGGGCTTGGAAGGCTTTGTCTGCCCTATATTTACCTGAAAGACCTTCAATAAATAGAACTGCTTTTTATTCCCTTAATTTTGTCTGGCATCTGTTTTTAGGTCGTCCAAAAAAGGCATAAAAGATGAAAACATTGTGTGGGCCTGGCAGCCTGTTAGGCCAGGCCTTGGGGCTGGGCTCGGCCTGTGCCTGGAGGCCGCGGGGGCAGAGGTGGAGGCCATGAGGGGCCTGTGACACCTTGGAGTGGCTACCTGGAACACAGGCTGGACAAGATTAACAGAATAAAAGCAGGTATTTATTAAAGGCCTTCAATAGATACACCTTGGGCTGTCAGAAGCCTCCAAGGTGCTTCACCCAAGACAGACAATGGTCACGAGTTTTTCACACAATTATAAGTTGGGTCTGTTTACACATCAGGGGCTAATCCTCCAATTAATGAAAGTAAGAAGAAAAGAAATGAAATGAAAGAAAGAAGTAATTAATGAAAGAAAATGAAGTAATTTTCTCCAAGTTTACCCCCCCTCAGCTCACTTTTGTTTCCATCTCTCAGGGCCTGAGGCAGTGAGGTGTCCTTGAGTTTCTGGCATAGAGAGGAATTGCTTTGCCTGAATAAAATGGGAGAACAGCAGTTGACAGGCCATGGAGTTTAGAGTTATACACTAAAGCAGAGTGAAAAATATAAAACCCAAATACTAAGGCATCACATGGATACCCTGAGGTGCCCCGAACTATGGGATGCTGCAGCAGCCTGTGCTGGGAGCCAGCTTCCCCTTCTCCATTTCAGGGATGGCATTAATATCCACTGCCACTGTAAAAACTAACAATTCCTCACTGCTACAGCCCGAGGGGATGAATGATGAACTGTTTTCCTCACCCAGGAACAGCGTGCCAGGGCTGTGACAGGGGAATCACACCAAAGCAGAGGGCAGAAAAGCTTTAAGGGAGAAGCCAAGAGTGAGATATAATGGGAAAAGCAGAGGCCCGTCTGATTTTTCTGTACTAGCTGTAACTGGGATTAATCAGCCTTTTATGGAAATAAATTTTCTGTCATCCTTGCTCAGATACCTTATATCATTGTTGCTTAATTACAGCCACCTACCTTGGTACTGCCTGCTATGCACTCTGGTTCCTCAAGCATAAAATGCCTCTAATCTCACAGCTATTATGCAAATTTTCTCCCTAGCTGCGTGCCTGCAGGAAAGCCAGTGAGCAGCAATGCAGGAGAGCTGGTGGGGGTTTCTTGGAGGTGTCTTTGCAAAACCTCTTAGGTTCAGTGTATATGGAGTTGGTTCACTAGGCTGAACACGCAGTTTAGAGACTGGAGGAAGGAAAAAAAATTCAACATTGTTAAAAATTTTCCCTGAATTCAACTAAATTAAAAGAGGTTTCTGTGGTGGTTTGTAAATCACCTTAGATTTTTACACTCGCCTGGTTACAAAGACCATTTCAACCCCTTTTTTTTTTTTTTTTTATTATTTGTGTTGCTTCCTCCTCCATGTGAAAGAATAAAAAATTCAACTGATAACAGTTTCAGACTCGGAAGGTAACAGCTGACCTGAGCTTTTGCTCACATAATATTTTGTGGATGAGAGACTGAGAGTTTGTTCCTCTAATGGCTTAGAGGAAGCCATTCATTCAATTCTCAAGGAGTGCTTGGACCCTACCCAGAAATGTGACTGGATTCCTTCTTGTTGCTGTTGTTGTTTTCAAACAGTATCTGACTGTGAGTGGAGGAAAAATTTAAGATTAAACTCCAAACCAATCACGTTAAGTGTGAGAGGTTTGCAAAAATATTATTTTCAGAAATAAATAACATTAGTGCTCATGTGAATGAGGCAGGTAAGGGGATGTCTCAGCTTGTTCAGATCCATAACCCATTTACAGATTATCACGAGGAGTTATGCATAACTCACAATCCACCAGGAAAACATCATGGGGCATATAATTATGTTGCAAAAGTCTTGCTTCCAAAAAAAAAATTGAGTTCAGCCTGGAGTCTATAAACATTTACATGTGCATTTAACTTCATTAAATGGCAAACAGCTGTAACTTCCTTTTCAGTTATCCACTGTTCTTCCCCTTGAAAGCACTCTTTTGATCTCTAGGGCTCATGGAGTTTAGACCTTCCTTGGGTCTGGTGCTGGCCGGTAGAGAAAAGGAAATTCTCCCTTTTGATTAAAGCAGTGGATACCCCAAACATGAACTTGTGTGTGAGCTTCACTTGACAACGTGCCCTGTTGGTTCTGCAGGAGCCATCTCTGGTATTAAGTTTACACAAAAAGCAGGAAGAAATTGAAGAAAATGAAGAGTTAAAAACATTATGGAGGGGTGGGAGGCCAAATCATCTCCCTGTACAATTTTACACGTTGTTTAAATATGCAGACATGTATTATTATTATTTCATGGTGAATGTGGAGTCAAGCTTTTAAAGTGAGACTGTGACCAATCCCACCTTGCCACCCCAGCCCAGAGCACTGAGTGCCACGTCCAGTCCTTCCTTGGACACCTCATGGGGTGGTGGCAAATCAAGATCCTCTTGGCTTTAGCCTTCAGATCCTCAGACTTTGGCACGCATGGCTTTGAGAAGACCAGCTTGGATTGCTGTGGGGTTCTACTTGCTCTCTGAACTAAAGAAAATCATTAGCCTTTCTTGCTACTTCTAGTTCTAAGCTTGAGTTCTAACTCAAGAATGGGCCATTTAAAACAAGTATCTGCATCAACAGCGCTAAAAATGCCCTTAAATTGATACTATTGTCAAGGAGACCATGTCAAGAAACAGCATTTTTATCACAAACCCATTGCATTTCCTTTCATTTTTTTCTTTTGTATGCCATATAAAACTATGTCTTTCCAATACTTATGGGAATGCCCTAGAAGCCCGTTGCTGTTCTGAAGTTAATCTATCCAACTCAGTAAAAAATGCCCTCCTTGCATTCTTCTGTGAAGCCAAATCCAACACCTGAAGCACCAGTGTTCCATCAGATCCATGTTCTTCAGGCAGAGCCAGATAGGCTCTGAAATGACAGTTCTCTACATTGTGTTAATCCATTATCCTCTTTGATTCACATTTCTGGGGGAAAAAAATCCCTGCTGTATATTATTTAGGAGCAACTAGGACCATTATTCTAATTTCTCTCAGCTGCCCATTAGGTCTAAACTTTCCCTGGTCCCAACTTTTTTGTTGCTTTGCATTTCATGGATTTGGCAGAGGGCTCTGAGAAAAGGCTGTGGGTCAAATCCTGTGTCACAGCAGCAGAGCTTCTGTTATGCCAGGCCCTTGGCTGGTCTCTTGGAGCTATTTTTGGGGAATGGCTTCACATACTCATCCTGCCGTGCTGCCCATGGATGCTGCCATCACAGCTTGACATCATCCAAGGAATACTCTTGCCTTTTCCACAGGAGAACAATCTAATCCTGTGTTTCATCACAGATGGAGCAGGAAGGAGCAGCATTTCCAAGCTGCTGTGGAGGATGAACTGAGGGTGACTTGGAATGGGTGGCTGCTCCACATGGAGCTGGGAGCTAAGCCTCCAAAGTAAAGTAGTTTCACCAGAGGAGCTATGCCTTTCCATCTGCTCCTTGGATTTAGACTCCTCGTGTTTTATTGTGTTCATATTATCATGCAGCTCTGTGTCTGGCATAGGTATTAAAACGTCTGGGTGTGCAGGTTCCATAATCCCGCCGCTGGCTTTGTCTTCCTTGGGCTGCAGGACTTGGTTTGCTGCATTTTTATTGTTACCACTGTAATTGTATTGTGAGGGCTCCTGCTCCAGCTCTGGCTTGTTAAATAAACAGAACATATCCTTGTGTCTCATGCCTCCGCGTCTGGAAGGGATTTAAACCTCTTCTTTTGTCTGCATGTTTTGGCTGAACTAAGATTTTCTCTTGAAAGACCCTGCGAGTTTCAGGGTCTGTGTGTATTATACAGAGTTTGCTTTCATTAAGCTTTGAGTTATTACAGCTTTGTTTGTGCTCGGGGTGTTGAGAATCACGGAGGCCAGTTCCTTTTAAACACTGAGGAGTACAAATAACCCGGGAATAAGGGAATCTTGATTGATGTAGCTGCTGCTGTGGCTCACATGTGGAGTAACTCCACATTGTTGTGTTTCCTAAACAGTGGATTTCATAAACTGTATCATTCCATGGTGGCACCTGGTAAAAGGTCAAGGAGTAGAAAAAAGAAAGAGAGTCATTCAAACACAGCAGAATAATAAAGAATATTTTTCTAAGATCTCACCCCCTGTCATTATTCGGCCGTTTTCTGACCTGCTTATTTTCCACCACTCACTCAGAAATCACCTCAAAAGCTATGCTATTTATGTGAATATATTGGAAGGATTAATTCTTCCCATAAAAGTTGATATTCAACATACGGAAGGCAATTTTTTTTGTAGAACTTGGTTTTGGAAGATGCATCTACCAAAAGATCTCTAACTTGTCCCTCCACCCTCAGCCAGAGGAAATGTGTGAAATATCTTCATAAAATCTGGATGGGAAAAATTAGTTTTCTACACAACATTTAAACTCTTTCTGGTGATATTAGTCTAAACTCATTTTAACGTCCTTATGAATTGAAGATTATACAACATCCTTAGTCAATTTATGTTAGGGCTTGGACAAGCTACCTCTTGTTTTTTCCTCCCACTGCTTTAGCCTACATTTTCCCAGTCTGGATATAACTAAATTTCTTATGTGTAAAGGGAAATGGTAGAGATTTACACCTTTGAGATAATTTATTTTCTGTCATCTTCTCTTTTCTGTCATCTCAGTTTTTCAGCTTTCAGGTTTATCTGTGGCCTAAGACAATCCCCAGCTCCTGAATTCACAACTGATCTCCAGTCAGTCACTCCCTACCTCCTATTTACACAGTCAGTTTGTGTTATTATGATGAGGTATATGGTGTATACCTCTACCATATATTTACCATTTACTTCTACCATTGTTTTGTCTTATTTCAGACAATCACCATAGTTGCAGAAATCTGGCAAAATGTGATTACTTTCTTACAAAGTGGCCCAATTGCAGTCTGATATAATCTGTAAAAGTAACTGAGGTACCTTTTTCCACTGGTTATCACACACCATAATGCCAAATTTTGCCCAATTCAACCCAGGCTCCTCTGTAGCTGATGGTGTACAGGTTTGTTCGTGAGCTGTAAAGCCTTTGTAGTACTTGGATGAAAGACACATCTGGCATATCATGATTTACTACTGGGCTTGCATAATATATCTATGCCTAATTTATCAATATAACTTATTCAACAAACTGGTCCCTCTCCAAAACATCCACATATGTTTCTTCTTTCCTTTAATTGATTTCTCTCTCCCTGTCCCAATGTGGAGCAGCGTTTTTTTCTTCCTCTGCATGTTTTGTAGCACAGTGAAGACAATAGATTTTTTTTTTCCCTTTAGCTTTATGGACTGAGTGCATTATAGAGCAGGAGCAAAGTTTCCAGCCTCTTAAAATGAGGAGGAGCTGCACAGACTACAGACAGGTCATTCTTCAACACAAGGATAATTTTGTGCTGGAATAGATGACTGCTTATTGAGTTTCACTCCTTCCCAGACTCCCAGCTCGGGCTGTAAACCCAGCAGCTCCTCTTTCTCCCCCAGCCCCTCTTCCCTGGGTGCAGCAGCACCTGGCAGGACCCACCTTTGTGGAGCCCATGCCCAGGAGAGCAGAGCCACTGGAATTTTCTGGAGCACAGCTGCAGGAGCAGCTCCATCTGCGCTCGGATCCACGCTGAGACGGTTCAAGGCTCCTCTGCACCACAGGCAAAAAGGAACTTTCCTGACCTGAGGCTGGGAGGGCACAGACCATGCTGCAGCAGGGACAAACCTCTTGCTTTTGCAGCTGCAGAGCCCGGGCTGGCTGTGGCTAGGTGGGCTTCCCTTCCCTCCAGCACAGCCCCTTGTCACCTCTTGCCTCGGTGACACTGGCCAGAATGACAGTGGGGCCACAAGCATCCCCTACAGCATCTGCTGAGCTGAGCTTGTTTTGCTGATACATCAAAGCTGGACCTGAGCAAACACAGAGGAACCTGGCGTGAAATGCATCATTCTTCAGATCCGTGTTTGAGATTAAATCACTGGAGAGTTTTTGTTATTCTGCCCGGTTACAGTTTAGAGGCTGGTTGGAATTATTAAGAGTGCTTCCTTATAACCTGGGTTTCATATTTCCCCATTTGTGTTGTTTTTCTGGATAGGTCTCCTGTCAGAGTGATCTGTGCTGTTGAAAGAGTATTGACTTTGTCTGAGTTGCCCATGGTTTTATTGGCTTAGCTGAAATCAGAGAACCATGAGATTATTTGGGTTGGAAGGGACCCCAAAGCCCATCCATTCCCACCCCCATCCATGGCAGGGACACTTCCCACTGTCCCAGGCTGCTCCAACCCCAGTGTCCAGCCTGGCCTTGGGCACTGCCAGGGATCCAGGGGCAGCCACAGCTGCTCTGGGCACCCTGTGTTTGTTCCCAGGGAACAATTCCTTCCCAATATTCAATAAGAATCTACTCTCCTTCAGCTTAAAGCCACAGGAGCCTCTCTGGATTTGGCTGAAATCACTTTCTCATATATATTTCTTCATGTAATTAACCCTGTGGCAACTTCTTTGGAAACACTGGAGGCATCTTTTAGGGCATTCCTCTGTAGAATCATGGCAAAAATTTAGTGAGGACCACTGCTGCTTCTTGCAAAACATCTGGTGTTTTTCAGGTAGGAAGAGCTCCAGTGATCTTCTGGGGTGTTACCTTTCTATTTGTTCCACAGGGTTTTAACAGATACTTGAATTTCAATAAAAGCACCAATAATTTCTGAGTATGATTTATTTAATTCTCACGACGCGAAAAGGACCAGGCTATAGTCACGCTCATATTACATTAAAAAATACAGTAATTTTAGGCCTGCATGGTCTAAATGTGGTTTTGGAGTGTAGATGGTGATCATTACATTTCATTAACTTGGAGAGCCAGCCTGACGAATAAAAGGCAGTCTGAAACAGCTTATGAAAAAGCTTCAACCTTACAAAAACCCATGCATCACATTAATATGGTGACTGGGCAAATACACAGCAATATGTGTGCTTTTTGGAGTCCTTATTTAATGACTCTGGTGATTTCCTTCTCAGACAAAATATGCCTTAATGATGAAGCTGAAATCTGTTCTCAGTTACCAGAATATCTCCAGATTTAACATGTGTGATAGAGACTAGCTTGGAACCAATCTTTTTAAGGCAACTTCCATCATTTCTCCTGTGGATTTTGCAGCCTTATCATCAAACATGTAATTGAAAACACCCTAGAGATGGGATAAGTGAAGTGATTTTTAATATCTGTAGTCATTTAGCCATCTCCTGAAGATTAGCACTGCTCAGCACAGCAGTTTGGAAATGTCTAAATTTGTTTACTGAATTACATATTTGTCTCATTGCTTTCTGTTGTTTCCTCTGCTGTATGATGCCTTTTCCCCTAAGTATCTCAAAACTTCCAGATGTTGAGTGGTAGGAAGGCCTCTCTTCAAATCCCTTTCCTCCAGAATTTTAGCCTAGCAAAAATGACCCATGCAGACACAAAACAGACAGATGGCATAAGAGTTTGAAAGCTCCAAAACTGTTTCACTTTGGCAAAAGTGTTTTCACCTGTCAATAAAAAAAAAAAAGTTTCAATATTTTAAAATATGTTTAACTTCATTGGGGAAAAAAATGTTATATTTTAACTGTTTCTCCCTGACTGGAGTCTCCTGGTGAAATGCATCTATGATGGTTAGAAAAACCTAAATCTTCTCAAAGTAGATGGTAGCTTTTCATGAAGTCTCTCAGTGTCTGTGCCGGGATCCAGGCTTTTCAGTTTATTCATGAATGGTATGAAAAAGGAACCATAAATGACATAATTAAGTTTGCTGATATATAGTTGGTTCAGGACAGCTGAATTTATACCTATTTGCAATGTTTTTTGGAAAGATTTTTCAAGATTGGCTAGTAGGAAACCTGATGATATTCAGCCTGTAGGAAAATCCCTCACTATACCTACAGTAAAGACTGACAATTTAGTTATTATTAATCAGGAAAAAAAGTGCTGGCAATTATTTTTGGGTGGCTCCCCAAAAATTGTACACATGGCTGCAGGATGTTATGGAAGACAGATGTAGAAATTAATTCTCTAAGGGCTGAGATAGATTAATGGGAAAAATATAATTTAAAGGCTATTGAAGACTGTGGCACCTAGGCAACTACTATCTCAGTTCCTAAAATGCTGATTACAGGAGACAACAGAGGACTAGCCAGAAAAAAAAAAAAAAAAAAAGTTTAGTCAGTGAGTCAGTGATAATTAAAAAAAATTTCTTTATTCTTATTTATTCTAGATGTTTTTCTTCCTATTTCTTATACGTGCATGTTCCTGAGATGTGCCCAGCCCACCATCCTGACAAGATCTTCTCCAAAGTGAAAAAGGCCATTTTCTGCCTTTGTGGGCACTATCTGGGATATTTTTTTGTCACACGTTCCCAGACTGCAGTGTCCCTGCCAAGCAATTGCAGCCACAGCTGGAACAGGTCTAGCAGGGGTTGTGCAATCTGATAATTTCCATTTTGGGGCCCCCTCAGGAAATGTGACCCAAAGTGGAAGTCTGTCAAGTTTCAAGCCCACTTGAATGGGAATCATCACTAAATGGACGAATTCTGCAGTGACTTTGAAAGCTGTCTGAGATAATACATAAATATCTTGCTTTGTCTTCCTTTCCAGCTGAGTTATATAGTGGCAATCTGGGGAAACAGAAGTTGGTGCAAATTCAAACCCTTCCGACTTTGACTGGTTTCTTTTTTTCCTGTTGTTGGTGATCAAGAAAATTCTGGATTTACTCACTCTGCAAACACTGCATCCTTTGAGCTACTTTGAATGCCTTCTGTTTGCAGTGTGCTTGAAACAGATCTGGATTACCTGTGGTGTATAAATGTGAACAAAATGGAAGCCCTCCCCACCTGAGAATTAATGATAAATTTAACCACAATGGTGCTGAATTGCTTAGTGTGGAAACAATATTTCTCCAGTTATGAGTAATCAAACATTTTCTTTGTGCCAAATATAATAGAATGCATTATGACTGTTACTGAGAAGTGACACATAATTTTTCAAAAATTGAATCAGTGTCAAAAAATCTGTTTAGATTTTGGGGTTTGCTCTGCCATCCTTCTACATTTTTTCCCATACTTTTACCCCATTAGTTTCACTTAGAAAAAATGAAGGGAAAGGGAAAATTATAGTCTTGGAATTGAGGAGACCTAAAAATTGGCAAGAGGGAGGGAGGGAGGAAGGATTCCAGGAAGGAAGGAAACGAAAGGAAAAGGAAGGAAGGAAGGAAGGAAGGAAGGAAGGAAGGAAGGAAGGAAGGAAGGAAGGAAGGAAGGAAGGAAGGAAGGAAGGAAGGAAGGAAGGAAGGAAGGAAGGAAGGAAGGAAGGAAGGAAGGAAGGAAGGAAGGAAGGAAGGAAGGAAGGAAGGAAGGAAGGAAGGAAGGAAGGAAGGAAGGAAGGAAAGGAAGGAAGGAAAGGAAGGAAGGAAGGAAGGAAGGAAGGAAGGAAGGAAGGAAGGAAGAAAGGAAGGAGAAGGAAGGAAGGAAGGAAGGAAGGAAGGAAGGAAGGAAGGAAGGGAGAAAGAGAGAAAGAAAGAAAGAAAGAAAGAAAAGAAAGAAAGAAAGAAAGAAAGAAAGAAAGAAAGAAAGAAAGAAAGAAAGAAAGAAAGAAAGAAAGAAAGAAAGAAAGAAAGAAAGAAAGAAAGAAAGAAAGAAAGAAAGAAAGAAAGAAAGAAAGAAAGAAAGAAAGAAAGAAAGAGAAAGAAGGAAAGAAAGAAAGAAAGAAAGAAAGAAAGAAAGAAAGAAAGAAAGAAAGAAAGAAAGAAAGAAAGAAAGAAAGAAAGAAAGAAAGAAAGAAAGAAAGAAAGAAAGAAAGAAAGAAAGAAAGAAAGAAAGAAAGAAAGAAAGAAAGAAAGAAAGAAAGAAAGAAAGAAAGAAAGAAAGAAAGAAAGAAAGAAAGAAAGAAAGAAAGAAAGGAAGGAAAGAATGACAATGATACAATTCTGGCACAACAATTGTTGTTATTAATGGCAGTTTTCATTAGTCTATTGTTCACCTTTGAAATGGAAATAGTTAAAAAACTGCAGATGGTTCAGTCTCCACATCCTCAGTTCCAACTGCCCCTTGGAGAATTGCAAATGGAGCAACTGTTTACTCTGGATTTTTCCTCCTGCAAAGGAGCAGCACCTGCTCAGTCCTGACAGCCTTCCCCAATCCTGCCTCACACTGGGCTCCTCCAGGAGCAGTTTTGGGTGAGCTGGGGGCCTGTGGCTGGATAAGAACAGAGTTACCAGGCTGCCTCTCATTTCACATTGCCCTGTTGAGCCCTTTGTTACCAGAAACCCAGCTTTGTGTACATTCATCTGTGAGATCCTCCTTCTTTGCTGGATAACCTGGCAGCACAGTTATATCCTGTGGTTGGTCTCTTTCAATAGACTGATTCTGGAAAAAAAGTATAATTGAATAAACTTTAGAAAGGTTCCTCACCTTGGAGGGGACAAAAAGCGGTGCCTTGGATTTTACCCAAGTCTTAGACAAGTAAGATGAGTTCATAGAAAATATTCTATGAACATCCTGGAGGAGAAGCTCAGAAATAGGACATTTAGTCATCCCTGCAGCAGTGGCAGCAAAGCCCTGGAGGGCGGGTTAAATGTCAGCCTGCAGTGTGTGTGTGCAGGCACATGGATCCAGTTTTCCTGCCCTCAGTGGAATTACAGGATTGTTCCCAGAGACGGCTGCTGGGGAGAGGCTGGAAATCATTGGTTCCTCCCCTGTGATACCTTTGTAGCCCACCAACACAATGTGTTCCACAAGCAATGTGTTTTTCATGAGTAGAAAGCCAGGAAAGCTCCCAGATGGACTTCTTCATTGAGTTAGAGTCTATCTTTACAGCAGTTCAACATAATGGACTCTTTTTTGGAGTAGTAATTTCTTAACAAACTCTAATAAAAGCTTTAGCTTCACTATGTAGCTGTAGATCTTTCAGGTAAGATGAAATGCAGCCCCTTTTTTATGGGGACTGTGCTCTGAAATTAATTCCCATTAGTGTATGTGAGAGCAACCTCCAGCTTTGGTTTGCATCCAACAGCTTGTGAAGATACAGCTGCTTTTGGTCACTTTTATGAGTGAAAATCTAAATAGTGTTTTACATCTATTAGACTAAATAGAAAAGAAATTTGGAAGCAGTTCAGTGATGCCAGAAAATAGAAGGACATCTGCAGAAATGTAAATTATATGCAGAGATGCTGTGCTTGTAAGAGTAAGTGAGAGCAGCTGTTAAAGGACTGGGAAACTGGTGCTGGGCCTGATGTGAAGACTTAGTCCAGGTTTCCCTAGGTGTGACTGAAACCAGAATTGAGTGGTGGTGACACAGAGCCCTGTGGTCCCACTGGAGGGTCCTGGTAGCCCCATCAGGTTTGCAGGGCTTTGGGGCTCAGGGACAGCACTCTGCAAAAATAGCTGTCCCCTTCTGGGGCTCCAGCTGCTGTCCTTGAACCCATCTCAGAGCCAGGTCAGGAGGAAATGCCTTCTGCTGATCCATGCAGGATCATGAGCACTGCTGTGTCTTCGGGATCTGGAGTCCCCAGGGACCAGGCTGCCAGCATCACCCAGATTTCCTGGTGGGAGCAGTGGAGGAGAGAGGGTTTCTGCCCAGGGATGAGGGCACGTTGTGCTGGCTGTGCCCACCAGCTCTTAATGCTGCACAGGCAGGCTGCAGTGTGGTTTGGCTTCTCCTCATCCCTTATCTCCTCATCCTGTATTTCCTTATCCTTATGTCCTCATCCCTTATCTCCTGCTCCTTATTCCTGAGGAGCTGCAGGTGAGGTGGTCCTGGCTATGGCAGGAGTTCACAGCAGAGTCTTGCTCGAGTTTCCATCCTGAAAGTGAGGACGGGACTTATTACAGTAACCTCTCAGAAAGACAACAAATGTGAAATAAAGTAGTCTAAAACCTTCCTCTGCCTAGCTCCTCTGTGACAACCAGAGCTTTTTATGGGAGGTGCTATGTGATTTCAACTGACTTACCCAGATTTTAGCCTCTAGCAGAATTATTTGGGAGGGAGACGAATATGTGCACTCACTTATTAAATAACAGTTCATTGGATTAAACCTTTTTTATTTTAATGGACAAAAAAAAACCCTATTTGAAGACTGCAAGTCAAACACAAAGTACTCCTTCAGCCAAAAGTCTGTCTTGACTGCCTTGCCTATGGCAAACTATGAAGTATAAAATACTTTACAAGGAACTGAGACTTCCCAGAGGACGGTGTAAGAAGAGCCCTGTTTTTCAGTCTCATTGTTGCATGTTTGATCTTCCTTTCACTTTTGCTGCTGCAAAATTGTCTTAACTCCACTGTAAGCGGGGGACCTGAAGAACTGTGGCTCTGGCAGAAGGGGTCAGAATGTCCATCTCTGACTGAAACAATCATTGAATTAATTTCATTGTTTAGGACACTTTTATTGCTCGTGGTGATTAACCATTGATACTTGGGAGGGAATGAGCTTACTGCTCATTTAATTTAACATAATTTAACATTACCACATCAGTCGAACCAGTTCTAGCACTGCAGCAGCCCCCATGCCCCCCTGCATGAAGGAATGCCAGATCTGAGGATCTGTTTCCTCCTTTTTAGGCACATGTGCTATTCCCAGTAACCCAATTATACGGCTTTCTTCACACTTTATCCATAAAATACTACTAACACATCAAAAACAAGTGAATCCTTACGTCCTGCCGTTTTATAGCTCATAAAGCCAACTTCACCCATTTTACCCAAACGAGTGTGCAGCCAAAAACAGGACAAAGCCAGGGGGAAAAAAAAGAAATGTGTGTGTGAGTGTGGGGCTGGCTCTGTGTATGAATTATGACTATTCAAAGAGAAAAAGAAGAAAATTGAATGATTGCCAAAAAGCCAAGTGTGTAAAGGGACAGCTGGAGTTTTATGCTGGCGTTTACAATGCATCACTGTTCAATAAAAAAAAGAAATCCTTTACGACAGCAGCTCATGCATCGCCTGAGACATAAGCTACCTCTGAATACAGAGCACCTTCCTCCAAGGAAATGCCACTCCATTCTGAATTCTCTTTTGGAGGAACAGCAGGTGACCTAGCTGGAGAAAAGATCTGATTCCAATGTTTGTAATGGTTTGGTTTTTGGAGCTACCCACTGCACCCATCCTTCCCTGCCCATCACACTGCTCCTGTCTCAGCACTCAGCCTTTCTCCCCTCTGAAGGGTAACAAGCTTCAAAACCCAGGCCAAAGCCCTCAGGTTTGGCAAGAGGAAAGAGTCGATTGGGTGCTCACAATGAGGGAGGAGAGAGAAAGGAAGAAAAGATGGGAGGAAAGCTGAATTTTTGTCCTCAAGGAAAGCTGGCACTGGTTGTGTCCAAATTGTATGAGAGCTTTGAATTTTCAGAGAAAGTTCCCTCCCTAAGCAGCTTTTCCCTGTAAAGACCCATCAAGCTCTGAAGCTTATAAGTTATTCTCCCCTTGTGATATTAGAAGTATTCATTACTTTCTTGTATTATTCATGATGCTTAATTTTCTTCCAACTGTTTCATGAGTCCCTGAGCAGTCTGATTATAAATAAGGCTCAGCTTTGGTTCTTGCAAAAAGCACTGAATGGTAGTGAAACTCTGAACATGTGGGCTCTGAATTAAGGAATGGAAAATCCCCAGGATGATAAATGTCATCAAAACAAGATGGACAAACCAAGAAGCAAAACGCAGCAGCTTCTTGAAACCAGCCAGACAGGTGGGAATCTCTGAGGTTGGAAAAGGCTCCCAAGACTGAATTTATTGCGTTTTGTTTTTGAAATTTGGAATTTTGGGGTTTTTTCAAGGAAGAACGCAGTAGTGTTAACTAAAAGAAAACAAGCTGAGTTAAAACAGGGAATAGAGGGAAAATAAGTAGCCGAAAGAGTAAATAAAATACTTGCAGGTGATATTTTTGTAGAGTGGCCCAGTGTAATATAGCACCAAAAATAAAACAAATAACCCAGTTTTGGTAGGAAAAAAAGCCAGGTTAATAATGGTGTAAGTGAAGCAGCTTGGTAAGGGAGTCTATCAGGAACAAAAATAAATTTTCTTTAAGTAGAAGACACACAGGGAAACCAAAAAGAATTATAAGTAAGGGAGCCTAGCTGGAAACCTCCATCAAAAAGAAAGAGAAAAGGGACCAGAAAAGTCTTGAGGAAGAGCTTCTAAAGGCAAAAATATTAACAACCTCTTTTTATAAACACATATATCCTCCCAACTGCCTGCATGGCCAGTGGAAGATGAAAGGATAATGGAAGTGCTTGGGGAAGATAAGGACTGGCAGAAAGCTAAATTAATTGCTTGTATCAGTGCTCACAGAGGAAGTGCTCAGGGAGTTTCTTGCAGTGGATGGGTCACAGCAGCTTCCTTCAGTGGTCTTGAATGGTTCTAAATTCACTTTACTTCAAGAGGTGACAGTGCTGTTCTCCTGCTCCTCTCCCTCACTGGCCCTGGCCATGCATCCCACCCCCTTCCCTGGGCCAGAATTAGATTTCTTGCAGCCAGGTGAAGAAACTTATTCCATCAGTTATCACACACAGATTTTAAGACAAAACAAATGAGTATTTTTATTTTTTCTTCCCCTTAGCATTGCATAGCTCAGTAGTGCTATGGAATATGATGGGTAAGTGGAGGACAACAAGTTTCCAAAGGCAGCTGGTAAATTCGTGGGAATTTGTATAAAAGCCCATCCAGGTAGAACAGAATTTCCCATCAAGGAAGAGGCAGGTCAGTGAGCCTCACTGTGGGGGGCAGGTACAAGGGAGATGTCCTGCTCTGATTCCATGCCCTTCCCAGACATTTCCTACTGGACTGTGTCTCAGCAGAATTCACATCTGTCCTGAGGACGTGCCATTGCATTCTTTATGGCACCAGAAGGAAACCTCTCTTTAAATTTTATGGATCCACGTCAGCCTCAGGAGAGCTGGAGATGTGGCACTTTCTCTGCTAACACGTATTTGAATGTGTCCTGCACACAGAGTAAATATGGTGTTGATTACAGCTGATTTCTCCAATATAAATTGTTAACAATAGCGTGTTTTGATAGCATTTCCAGGGAGTAAGGAAGAAAGAAACAAGTCTTTCTTCATTTATCCACTGTCCTCTTGCAGTGTTAAAAAGAAGTTAAAAAACATGTGTCTTTTAGTCTGTGGAAGGAAACAGAAGGGTATCACTGCTCTCTCTCAAGGGCCACGATTAGCAAAACCTGTCCCTTTCCCTCTGCAAAATAAATCTTTTGATCACACTGAGACTAAACAAAGATTTCTCTGTTTAGTTTTGGAAGCACTGAGCATCAAGACACTAACACTAGGGGATAATCTATTGAAGAAGCTTTCTTTGTGTTAAAGTCCAGACTTTGTAGAAGACTTTGTCAACAAACCTTATGAAAATATTGATACGTTTCTGTAGTTTTCTTTTGTTGAAAAAAAGCATTAGCAAATGTTGATTGGTGCCTAATTGTCTTTAAAGCAAAGGAGTAAGAAGTGAGCATCTTAGAGAATTTTGGTTTTTATCAGCAGCTCACTCACAGTTAAAGACTTCACATTTCTGTGTCTCTTGTGCTCGGTTACTCAACGTTGCAAACCATCACAGGGTGCAAACACCCCAAGAGTGAGTAGGGGTTTTTTTCATGACTCACAGCTTCCACAACCAATGAAGATTTACTGTTAAGCTAAAAAATTAAGCCTACCACACGCTTCCAGGCCTGAGGCTGCAGAGAGCATCAGCTGCAACCACCAGGCTAAACAGTGGCACAGAAAGGGGAACACAATTGATTTCTACTACTGGATCTCTGCAAGAGGCCGGGACTTATTAGAGGGCAGAAGAATGAAAGCAGATGGGAGATTTAAACTGCTCCAAGTGATTTAAAGATGCATGGATAACCCTTTTCTTACATGGGATGATTGATGATGCACCAGCAATTAATGCTGGCCACACTGGTAAGAATTAATTTGGATGCCCAATTAGAGATGAACTGTTACTTAGTTCCAGGCTGCGGAAGAAAATCCAGCCATTTGTCCAGGGATATCTGAGGGTTTGGGATTGTTATCCAGAGAAGGAAATATGGTTATGCCTGGCTTTATTGTGTTGGTTTTAGTGTGCCTGCCTCTCATTTGGTGTCACACGTTCACCTTTTTCCATTTAACTGTAAACTGCACCACCTGACTCGGCTTGGGAGTGTAAGGCTCAGAACGAGCCTGCTCCAGCAGTGACTGCAATACTCAAATATTAATAATTATATCCATAATTTTAGGAATATTATCTGTCTGGGCTGTAACCCGCCTATAGATGGACAAGATAGCAGTGTATGGGTGCTCTTTGCTCCCCAGTTATTGTCAGCAGCTGTGACAAATATGTTTTATTTCCCTTTGAGCCTGCACCAACAATCCAGGAGCTTCCAGCAGGGTCTGCACTGGGATCTTTTACTCTTAGAGCTGGGGGGAACAAATTCACTGCATGTAAATGTGTTGGCTTATTGTGATTAAACATGCTGTGGAAAATCCAAAATCAGCACCCACGCAAGCAACAGTATTTCCACCATGAGCAGTACAATTTTCTGAAGGCCTTCCTTAACCTTATGTGTGCCTGCTGGTGGTGAAAATTGAGTATGGTGCTCGTGCACTTGCTGAAAACGTTGCCAAGGCTGGTTTTGGTTCCCAGCCTGTGCTTGTGTCAGAGATCTGGTGCTCTGCTGGACAGTGCTGGGCTTTTCCCTCCCTTTGCTATGTCAGAGTGTTGAGCTGGGGTTTCTGAACTCCCACGGAACCGTGGTTAAATCTGTCATCCAGGGAATCTGACACTGATGTCTTCAGAGATTGCTCCAAGCCCTTGGTCTGAGTTTTCCTTCTCCTGTGCCTCTGAAAATTCATAACTTTACCACAGCAAGTGGGTGATGCCTGAGGACACATTTTTGGATACGAAGTACTGATGAGCAGGTCCAGGAAATCTCTCAAGGTTTTGTGAGGCTTCATCTGTGCAGGGATCATCTCCTTCACCTCTTACAATGAACAGTTTTGGTTTACACTTGTGATGCTGTTGATCTCCCTCAGGATGCTCGCAGCTCAGGCTGCCTCAGCTCATGATTCAGCCTCAAATCTGTTCCAAATGTGTGACAGCCAAGCGATGGGGATGCTTAATTTGTTATTGTGGTTGTGCTAAGGGCTGTGGCTGGAGCAGCCAACCTGCAATGTTTCACAGACCAGACCTCCCCATCATCCAAAAACCGTGGGATTCCTGCCATCCCCCGAGGCACACCCAAAAATCACCCTTGGACACGGGCTAAGGATTTTGGAGATGCACGTGGTCCCTGACAGTCAGCAAAACCAGCACACGGGGAGGCAGAGGAGGGCAGCACGGGGGGTAAATCCTCTGAGCACTGATTTGGGCAAAGCCATAATTGCTGCTGCTCCACATGTGTCAACCAAGCAGCCTCGCATCCAGGCACTTGGGTCTCCCACTTCAGTCTCTCATCCTGAGCTGTGCTCGGGGTTGGTGGCAGACAGGCACAACAGGTTTTTTTTCTGCTGTTCTGAGGTCAGCAGTTCACATCTCCATGGGGTAGTATTAAGGAAAATGAAAGTTTAGGAGGGCAAAGAATAAGACAGACAAATATTTTGCTGTGCCAGGTCTCTGCTGGTGTCTTGAAGATGCCACACTGCTCACACAGGGTCCTAAATGCAGCTTCGTGGTGCTTCCCCCACATCCCCTCCATCTCCCCTGAGCTCTTGGATGGATGAAACAGAGCCAAGACTGCTTCACCAGTCAACTGAGACCAAGGTTCTCATGAAAGCTCACTGTTGGTTTCTGTCAGGCTGTTTAATGGCAGACTGGTAAACTGGGATTTGCTTCCTTTTTCTCTCTTATTTTTTCCCCCCTTTTCCAGAGAGTCTGCCCAACAAAGGCTTGGAATTGACTCAATAGAGTGTTTAGTTGCAGGGGAGTTAATATACTTTATGGCCAGGAAGAAGACATTTGAACTCATAAATAGTGACGGTGCACTATAAATTCTAAAAACCCTAAAGATGTTTAGGGACTGTGCAACCAGTGTTAAATAAAGAGGTACATTTTTGGATGTCTCCAGGTGGACACATCTAATAGCAGTACAGGTCCATTGTGACATGCCTTCTCCTTGCATAAAGTTTGTTTTTAGAGCAATACAATGAGGCACATGCACTGGAAAAACTTGGGAAACTTCATATAATACAAGTGCCGTTATCAGAAATCTTGTAAACCGTCTCTGTTTACCAAAAACATTTCCTGGCATGAAACATCTGTGTATTTTGTTTCCACAGGACCAGAACTGGAAAACACTCTTCTCTCCAAGATGCTTTTGCTCTTCAGAGTATTTTCCTGCAAACTAAATCTCCATGCCTAAGGAGACCAGTGAGGGGTGAGGAACAGGAAGAAAAGTGGGAGTCATTTAAGTTTCCTTATAGGGAAACCGGAGTTTAAATACTGGAAAATATTTAAACCAACGTTTAATGGCTCAAATATTTACCTAGCATTGCCTATAAATTTGGTAGAATGGAGAACAGCTGTGGGGTGCCCCATCCCAGGTGAGGGTTCTGGCTGCTCCAGGCATTGCCTGGGCTGAGGTTTCTCTTTTCCATTCTGCTTTTTGCTGCAAAGCTCAGAGGTTTCTTCTCATCCCCACTTTCTTCATCTCCTCTTGGTCATTGTTACCCTTTCCCTCAGCCTGGGCCATTTTCAGGTCTGGAGTGTAATAAACTCTTAGCCCCCTTCCTGCCCAAACAGATGAAAGTAATTTCATTTACCAGTTTAGGATTTGAGAATGCTGAGCCTGATGTGAGGTGACCAGTGGACACCTATGGAAACTCTTTATCTCTTTTCATTTAATTTCTCTTGTGAATATTTCAGTCATATCTACATTAGGGGGACAGAATCCATGGGATCTATGGGTAACTTTCTAGTTAAGACTTTTAAATTTCACTGAACCCACTTTTTCTGCCAAGAGACCTAAGCCTATACCATGGCACCCGCCACATTTGCACTCCACCTTCACTTCCACACTGAATTTCAAACTCAAACGAACAAGTTTGCTCTAACGTTATTGCAATATTGTTTTTTGGTTCAGACGGGAGGCACCAAGTGCTGCTGCTGTCTTTGGAGGAAGTTCAGGCCATTGCATTTGTCACGCTGCTCAGATGAACTGGCTGCCACACACAAACACAACAGAGCAGATGATGAAAAGCATTCACAGTTGCTGAAGAAGCTTGTTATGTACCAGGACCAGCATGAACCTGAAAGTGGATATGGAGATTTATTTATTCTTCTTTCTTTCTTTGGATGGCAGGGGGGAAGATATTTCTTTCCTTTTCCCCCTCTCCTTTTTATTTTTCTTTCTTTGTTGGTTTTCTTTTTTTTTTTTTTTTTTTTAAAGCTGTAAACAAAACAAGATATTCCCATTCACCTTAGCAAATGGACGGATGTTTCCCTCGCTGTAAAAATAAGCAGCAGCCAGTGGCTGAATGTGTGGCCGTAACAAGATATATCTACATAACACATGTGTTTTCAGACAAAAGAAGAGGGAATAAAGGCCTGGTACAAATCACAAGTTCTCAGAACATCCTTCTGCTTTCTGCCACCAGCACCTCATGCTCACACGGCGCTGCCCTTGCCAGGAGACCACCATTCCTCCCCTGTGGCATGCCAAAACCTAAACAATGACTATGTTCTCGTGCTCTGCGCCTGATCTCTGTCATGGAAAAATCTTTCTCATTGTTTCCTTGCCTCTTCCCTTCTGGCACCTCTTTTTGGGGCAGACTCTGGGCAATGTGAGCCTGTGTTCCCTGATGCTGCTGCCACGGGACACAAACCCTCTGTGTCTCACATCAGATCAGAATCCAAGGGCTGCTCTGCCAGCTCCTGTAGGGAAACACATGGGCACAGAGGAGAGATGGACTGCTTTTTCCTCATTTCTGTGCTTTTATATCCACGATTTTTAGTCATGGAAGTGGTTTTTATTCGTGCAAGGAGAGCCTCACTGCATGCATGCACAAGGTAGGGTCGTCCCTTGGTGGTTTTCATGGTATTGATCTCAACAAGCTTAATTTGTCCCAAAGGCAAGCATCGAATGCAAGCTGAATTTGTTGAGGTCTCTAGGGTTGTTGGAGAATGTCAGGCTTTTAAGGGAGTGTTTCAGCCTATGTATCTTAAAATGGAACGTATTTTCCATCTTTCCCTCTGGTTACTTCTGGCTATTGAGTCTAGGTAAGTAGTTTAGACTAGAAACTGAACTTGTAAATAGCGAAAATTTGGACTAAAATAATCTCAGTCCAAGTCCCTGGCAATTGTGTTGCTTGGATCTTTATCAAAGTGGAGGATTTTGTTGTCCAGGACACAAAAATTAAGTCTGAAATAAGATATTTGGGTTAATGCATGGTGCAAATGCAAGACAGCTTGCCTGAAGATTATTATTCTATAACCAGGTACAAAAGAAACTGGAGTAAGGGCCTTCAAAGCATAATTTATAACATCCAGTAAAAATTCCTAAAATTATTAATTTTTTTCAACTATGGGGGTTGATTTTGCTGAAGAAAACAGGAAGAAAACACCAGTTTTTGCAAACGGGCAAAAATTATGAATTATTTTATATCCAGGATAGTGCTGCCCCACGTTCTTCTGGTAAAGTCTGACAATTTCACTCCTTCACCTGAAATTGTCTCAATGCTTGCAGGATCAACAGCTCCTGTGCTGTGCTTCCAGACCAGTCTTGCTCTCCAGCTGGAAAGCCAAAAACTCACCTCAGCCCAGCCTATAATGCAATTTTTTGGGCTTTGCTCATCGTTTAATTGTCTTATTTTACCTAAATGCAGTGTCATTGGTTTCTGAGACTGCCTCAGGTCCTTTGGTCCATCAACAAAAAAAACCAAAAACTGCTCTTTGAAGCCCAGGATGCACAAGTCAATCCCCCATGCTGTCCTCATAATCATTTTAAAAAGAGTAGGCAATACCTTTTTCCATAAGAAATTATATGACATTTAATCAGCCTGGATGCCTAATTGCATTTATTGATCTAATTAATTGCTATTGTCTTTAGACTATTGCCTTCATCCAGGGTCACATGTGGAGAGTTTTCTGGTAGCTGTTCCTTATTTCTTTCTTACAGCGTGTGACAACTTTCTGTATTTCATAATTTTCAGTGTTCCTGAGGTTCTTCATGTTCAGAAGATTCCCTCAGCACGTTTTATTTACCAGAGAAGCAGATTATTAAGGAGGCTGAGCAGGCAATTTATTGCTTGGGGGAAAGCCTTGACAAGAGAAACTGAGTCTGAGAAAAGGGGAGAGGGGTTATGAATCTCCCAGGTGTATTTTGTGCAAGGAAAGCTTTGACAAAAACACTCCTCAGAGGGTTCCTGTCTCCAGCAGTGATAAACTATATTTTCTAAATGAGGAGCTTTATGTTTAGTACCATGTGGAGAAATAATCTTCTTTTGGCAATGGTGATCATGTCTAGAAAATTAATATTCCTGGTGGGTGTGGTCAGAAGGATATCTGTAGTAGTAGCTATCCAAATATTCTCAGCAGTACTTTCAGAGAGTTGGTTTGCCTTCTGGTACTTCTCTAAAAGAAGTCTGCTGAGACCAAAGGGAAGAAAAAAAAAATGCAGTTTTGTTCTTGTTGCGCTCCAAATTACAATTTGCACAAGTGTGGAAAAGTCACAGGCTTCCAGTTACCTCTTGTAACTGTGAAATTCTAGTGCCAGAGACAGCTTGGTGATGCAGAAAATATCTCAGGAAAGGAGGCAAAGGGAAAAAAGACACCACCAACCACTTGCAAAAAGATGTTTCGTTAATGAGACAATCAGGAGGGGCAAATGCTGTTCATCTAATCAATCTGACACCTCAGTCTAACAATTTGAATGTAAAAAATATTAGGCATTTTTATATGCATGTCAATAACACGATAATAAATGTAATGTTTTCTTTGTGAGGCACGAAGTGCAGACTTCCTGTATAAAACTGAATTCTGCACAGTTCTCCCTTTGCATTTCTCCAGGTTTTGGGGCATTTTCTAAAGAAGAGAAGAGAAGCTGTAAGGAACTCAACAAAACCCCGGAGTTTTTTTGGCCTTTTCTTTTCTTTTTCAGCTAATAGTGAGGTCTGGAAAAATGCATTTTCAGGATTTTAGGCTGTTGAATATCCAGCCTTAGGATTGTGAGTGTATTTTGGATCCTATGGAGTTTGTCATGGTGTGATACTGTCACCTTCTTTTCCCACAATTTCAGGTATTTTCTGTGCTGCCACCCTTGTGATTATGGCTGAAAATACATTTCTGATGCTGTCTGAGGATCCCTGAGCCAGCTGCTCCTCTTGATGGATTGAGTAATGGGAAATCCCCCATTGCTTACTGCTCCAAGGCAAGTGTATAATTAAATACCATTATCAAAATAACATAAATAGCATCTTTCGATATGTTTTGCAAGATTTCTAGGCTTTAATGATGGAAAATATTTTGTTTCCGATCAGTGCTGGCTAATTGAGGCCTGTGACTTTTACAATATGTTGGATATTTCCAATGTGTTTGGAATATATGAGCCTATGTTTGAATCATCAAATCACCAACATATTTGGAAGCTGGATTAATTGTCCCTTTTCCCTCCATGATTTCAGGAAAAACCACATCCCATGAAATTCCATTTTGAGCCCAACCTGTGCAAAAAGACCTGGAGAAAAACACATTGGATGTGGGTCCTGTGTTTTGTGCAGAGAGCAGGAGAGAGGAAAGACTTTGATGAGTGAAAACATCCAAAAGGCTTGTAAGAAATATGAAATAGTTTTAATGACACACATAGCTGCAGTGCTGAAGACTTTGTTGAGTAGGCTGGGTGTTTTTATTTGCTTTTTTACCCATCTGAATGGGTGTGAGCCCCTCAAGGCAGGATTCTGTCAGTGCCTGGGCAGCTTTTTTGTGTGGTTGGGGAGCCAAAGTTTCCCTGAACATGAAGGCAAACACTGGGGCAGATTTAGGGAAATTAAATTTCATGCTCTAACCCTGTCAGATGTGACAGCTGAGCAATCCCCAGCCCACCATAATGAGTGCAACCCTCAAAAAGAGAAAAATTACATTTAATCAGCCTTTTTCCTTTGAGTAAGATACCAAAAGATACTATTTTCTTTGTTTTGTGTTGTAAGGGGACAACTACTGCCACACCAGGTTGAAGGTATTAAATATTTCCTGCTCTTCCTGCTACCTCTGTGACCACATCCAAGTGCCCAGGAAAATTTATCAGGCTGGAGGCATTTTGCTGTCAGCTTCACATCCTAAAAAACGAGTTGAGAGCATACTTAATCCAGCTGTTTTCTGGGTACTTTGCTGTGCAGTCTGATGGTGGTAGAACAGTTGCAGATGCACAGTGTAATTATATCTGTATGATCCTAATTATTTTGCCAGCTGCCATTACTTTAGATTTTCTTCCAAGAATGAGTAGTTTGCGAGCAAGCTGTAGAATGAGCTATTTTTCCTTTGTGAGATGGTGAATTTATAACCAGACTGGGGACTGCTTTGGATTCTTATCAAATCTTTCACGATTTATGGCATATTATTTCCTCTGCAAATGGATTTCTAACATACAATTTGTTTATGTTGTAATCCCACCAGTTTTTTTTTTTGAAAGGAACCTTTAAAATGAAAAACTGCCTTTGAAGTAGAAACTGAAAGCAGCCAGTTCAGCACTTTAAGGGGGGGCAGAACTGATGAAAGTTTCTGTAAATTATTATTTGAGGAGCGCCATGCTCCTGTCTGTGGTCTGCTGGTGTCTGTGCTGGTTGGGTCACCTAATGGAACTCAGATGGGAAAAAGGACTTTATCCCCATGGAAAAAAAAAGGACATTATCTCCAAATCCAGGCAGAGAAGTCCCAAAAACACTCAGGGGGCAAAAGCAGGCAGAGATGCTCCTGGGGCATCCCCTCTTTCAGGAAAGCCTTAAGGCTGGTGTTTAAATCCATCCTTATTCAGAGGAGTGGCCACGTTTAGACACTGCTGGTTTCCCAAAAAAAATTAGCTCACCTGAGAGCCTTGTAATCTCTGTAACTGGGAAAAAATCAAACAAAAACCACCAAATCATAGGAGCTCGCCAGACACAAATATCCAGAGAACATCTGTCAAAATCCAGCTAACCATAAAATAGGAAAAAACCCAAAAATTCAAAGCAAGTGGATGAGGATGAGTGCCAGCACCATGGACCAAGTTTTTTGTTTTGTGGGATTTTTTTTTTCTTTCCCTCCTGTAAGAATATCTCTTTTCCAGTCCACATGATTGTGATGCAATGGTAAGAAATGTTACCAAAACTCATGCAAAATGGGACATTCAAAGGCTGAGAGGATGGGAAAATGAAGATAAAATTCACTTATATCTGGTGAAATATTGATAGTCTAATTCCTGTGTATTCAATTTGAGAGGAGAGGGAGGACAATGTTTCCTGTCTCATCTTCCTCACCTCACAGCCACTGATCCCAGGGGAAATACCTGAGCTTCCAGTTAAAACATTTCCTGGGAGATGCCATTTTATGTCAATCACTCCATGTTTTAGGAGGTTTGCTGCTTGTATGATTAATATTCTTAGTAGAGTTCACCCTTCTGTTGGAAAAAGAAAGAATATAATTTGGAAAATATAGAAGAATATAGAGAAATGTCCAAAGGCCATCAAAAAATGTGCTAGAATTTTGAAATGTAACAGTGGAATCTCATACTTCAAGGAACTGGTTAGAGGAGTGGTCTGGCAACATTGCTTCAGGTGGGAACCTAATGCTAGCAAAAAAAATTCCAACTGGAAGAAACTATGATCACAGCAAGAATTTTGTGCTAGAATATAAATAAGATTTTAGAGAGATGGAGAAAGAAACCAACAAAGTCAGTTAATATTTACAGTTTCATGGGAGTTTCCTAACGTTTATATTACATTATAATATTTATTATAATATAATAATATATAATACTATATATTAATTATATATATTAATTAATTGTATCTACTAATATATATTATTATATTATGAGACAATTATCTGAAGAGGGCAGCAGTGCTGGTTGTGGATCTGTTTGCCAGTCACAGGCAGCTCTTCCTTAGGTTTTCTGGGAGAAAGTAAACTCCATGAGCCATTTTCCAGCAGGGATCTCTCAAAGCTGCTCCCCTTGTGTGCAAACCGTGGCTCAAACCAACTCGGCACTGCAAAGCTGACGTTTTGCTTTCAAATGGCCAGCAACAGCACTGATAGCTTCAGCAACAAAATGCTGTCAGAACCACAAATCCCAGAAGATGAGGGCAGCGTGCTGCATGCCCTGGGCTTGTGGATGGGATGAGAACACACCTGGAGGAGCACAGGACCATCCACCACCAGGAAAGAGCTGTGTGCAGGATGGCACTTCACAACCTTCAGGGTTTTTTTCACATATATCACATTGAAAATGCTTCTCATGGCTCATTGCTGCTCCCAAAAATGCAGTTTACTGAGAAGGAAACCCAGGTCCCAAAGCTCAGGGAATAAAGCCCGGATTGTTTCTGCCTCCTCCTGGCTTTCATTTTCCCTCCTCTCTCTCCTGCTCCCATTGCCCCTGTTGTTTCAGCTGCTGCTCCCTTCCCTTTTCATCTCCTTGCTCCCCGCCAGGGAGAGGATCCAGGTTCACATTCCCTGGGGATGGGGGCAGCTTTCCACGCTTTCCTGGCACTGCTGAGAGGAAAAGGCCACTGCTCTGCTTCACCTCCTGTGGTTCCTCTTCCTTTCCAGTGCAGAGCCCACCTCTCTCCCTCTGGGAGCAGCTCAGGGATGTTCCCCTGTGTCCTGCTGAGGAGCTCCAGGGAGGCTCACCTGGAGGCTCCCACCTGCCTGGGGCTGGAGCCAGGTGTGTCCAGAGGGAGAGGAAGAGCAGGGATGAGGGTGAGGGATAGCAGGGATGCTGTTTTAGGGGGTCTCACCTGCAGGGATGAGGGTGAGGGATAGCAGGGATGCTGTTTTAGGGGATCTCACCTGCAGGGATGAGGGTGAGGGATAGCAGGGATGCTGTTTTAGGGGATCTCACCTGCAGGGATGAGGGATGAGGGTGAGGGATAGCAGGGATGCTGTTTTAGGGGATCTCACCTGCAGGGATGAGGGTGAGGGATAGCAGGGATGCTGTTTTAGGGGATCTCACCTGCAGGGATGAGGGTGAGGGATAGCAGGGATGCTGTTTTAGGGGGTCTCACCTGCACGGATGAGGGTGAGGGATAGCAGGGATGCTGTTTTAGGGGGTCTCACCTGCAGGGATGAGGGTGAGGGATAGCAGGGATGCTGTTTTAGGGGGTCTCACCTGCAGGGATGAGGGTGAGGGATAGCAGGGATGCTGTTTTAGGGGATCTCACCTGCACGGATGAGGGATGAGGGTGAGGGATAGCAGGGATGCTGTTTTAGGGGGTCTCACCTGCAGGGATGAGGGTGAGGGATAGCAGGGATGCTGTTTTAGGGGGTCTCACCTGCAGCTGGACACGTTTTTCTCCCCAGCTCAAACCTGTGCCTCTTCATCCCCGGCCAAGCTGTCCCCCCACCATCCCTTTCACCAAATTTTAGGACTGTAACTAAAAAAAAGTTCAATTAAAAAACCCCACATTGAGTTAATGGCTCACGTGTGCCCTTCTGCACACAATTCCACAGGCTTTCCACCCAACTTTTTGGCCAACAGCAGCAACAAATATTGTCAGGTCACTGCCAGCAGTGCATTTTGCTGTGGCTCATGGGACAGCAGAAGATAGAAAAGGTTTTCTTTTCTTCTCAGAAAGACCAGGTATAAACTCCCCAGAGCAATGTCAAGGAATGCCAATCATGCAGGTGATTTCCACACAGAGAGGAAAAACTAAAACGTGTACATGTATATTATTGCTCACCATTTACAAGTATGTAATGCATTGTCTCTGATTCCCATAATTTATTTTATAATTGTCAAGGTCATGAAACTGACAAAATTATCTGTGGTATTTGGGCTAAACTTTGCTTCACTCCATTACTGTCTCTTTTCCACTTTTTTTTTTAAAATACCAATACGCTTCTTAGCACATTTTTATTCTATTATCAAACAGCAGAGAAATATCAGCCAATCAATTCAGAATTTTTTGTTTGTTTTTTTTTTTTCAATAAACTGAGGGCTCTGAGTTCTGAAGGAAGTTTTCAGTGGAAATCAAAGATGCACAGAGCCTGTGCTCTACTGTCATAGACGATCTGGTTAGGAAAGATGGAGACTTATTTCATAGCAGAGAAACTTGTAGAAATTTGTCCAAAAAAAGATACAAATGCAGGACAAGGTGTGCAGTGTTTTCTTTCCAGAGGGACTCAGACAAACATGAGCAAACCCGAGCGTTTTCCACTGGTATATTCACTACATGGGTAAAAATACATAACAGTACTAAAAAACATTGACAACGTAGTGAGTGCATTAGTGGAAATTGTGACACTGAAAAACAAAGTTAAAATCAAACCCATAAATACCCCTTTTGGTCAAGGTAGCTAACAAATACAGACACAACTGTGGGCCTTGCTTGGTGTTGTTTAAACGAAAATGGAAAAAGAACACTTTCTGGTTTAGGCTTTTTGGCAGAAGCATGAGAGATGTCTGTGTGGGAAACCAAATAAAGAAATTGACCAAATTGAAGGTAAGGAGAAATAAATATTGGCAGAAAAATAAAACGAAAGGCCAAGTAAGAGCTGTCTGTGAATGCAAAACAGCACCTTGAATGAAGCTCCAGTTCTCATCTGTGATTTATTGATACAGTCTCTGGGCACTTGTGGTTTATTTAAACAGGAAAAGTAGTTGCTATGTACAGCTGCCATTGCTACTCAGCAACCTGTGGCATTTCTGGGCACTGTGATGACTTCTGAAAGCAGATTTACCACTCTGCAATTAGTGGCTTCTGGTGGTGGCAATATCCACTGTTGACAACTCCTGCCCCTTATTCCCTTCCTGATACACTGCAGTGCTACAAATCAAATTGTGCTGTTTGCTGAAGGAGCTGGGGGGATGATTGGTGGCAGGAGGGCGAAAGGTTTCTTTGCTGATCTCTCCTGGGGATCAGATGTGCAGGGCTTTGAATGGCTGAGTAACCTGACCTGCAGTTTTAGGGGACATTGTGGGAGAACTCGTGCACTCCTAAAACCAACAGCTATTATTCAGCCAAGATAATGAACCACGGGAATTAATTCAGTGGCTGTCAGCTGGGGACACTCAGGGCAGGGCAGCAGATATTTACAACCCATCCTACAGAGAATTAGGGGATGCCTGTGTGTCCTTGGGAGTGCAGCACTGAGGGGTCCCAGCTTTGTGTGTGCCTTTTTGGGGGCTTGCCAACCCTACAGAGTGAAGGGATTTAACACTGAGACACAGAGGAGATGTCCAGCGACTGTCTGGGCGTCTGTGTCACCCAAAACTCCTCCAGAGGAAGGAGAGCTCAGCAGACTGAGGCCAGTCTGAATCCAGCATCCCCAAGGAGCAGGGCAGGGAGAGCACTGAGGTGTCACCAAAGGCAGGCGTGGGCTGCTCCAAAGCCCTTGGGTAACAACCACATTGCTGTCCTCCTCTGCATGTGACTCTAAAACCATCAAATCCTGGATTATTGCTGTTGACTTCAGCCAAAAAGTTGTTTACTGCCCTTTCCTCCGTGAGGTAAAGGGTGCCCTGGTGATTTATCCTGCAGGGGTGAAACAGGATGGACTTTAAATGCCCTTCCAGCACTAAAATAAAATAAAATAAAATAAAATAAAATAAAATAAAATAAAATAAAATAAAAATAAATAAAATAAAATAAAATAAAATAAAAATACAGTAAAAAGAATAATAATATAACAATATCTTATATATTGTATATTATATAATATATAAAAATGAAATAAAATAAAATAAAATAAAATAAAATGTAAACTAATATAATAACATAATAATATATTACGTATTATGTAATATAAAATAAAATAAAACAAAACAAAACAAAACAAAATAAAAAAAAAAAAAAAAAAAAATTATAAAAAATTAAATAAAATAAAATAAAAATACAGTAAAAAGAATAATAATATAACAATATCTTATATATTGTATATTATATAACATATAAAAATGAAATGAAATGAAATAAAATAAAATAAAATGTAAACTAATATAATAACATAATAATATATTACGTATTATGTAATATAAAATTAAATAAAATAAAACAAAACAAAACAAAACAAAATAAAATAAAATAAAAATACAGTAAAAAGAATAATAATATAACAATATCTTATATCTTGTATATTATATAATATATAAAAATGAAATGAAATGAAATAAAATAAAATAAAATGTAAACTAATTTAATAACATAATAATATATTACGTATTATGTAATATAAAATAAAATAAAATAAAAATACAGTAAAAAGAATAATAATATAACAATATCTTATATATTGTATATTATATAATATATAAAAATGAAATGAAATGAAATAAAATAAAATAAAATGTAAACTAATATAATAACATAATAATATATTACGTATTATGTAATATAAAATAAAATAAAATAAAACAAAACAAAACAAAATAAAATAAAATAAAATAAAATAATATTCCTGTGTTATAATGATTTGTGATCTCTCTACCCAACCTCGTCCTGTGCCACCAAAATGTTGCAGGCCTGAGGAATGTTAAATTTGTGGGTTAATTGTGGATTTGCTCTGTGCTGTTGTGCTACCTTTATGACAAAGGGCAAATAACTGAGATTGCACTGAAGGATCACAGCTTTTTTTTTATGAGATGTAAATAAAACAAAATTAACAGACTTAAATGAAACTTTTCTTTAGCTAAAAATGTGTTACCAATCAGAATGATTCAGGTGACTAATTCTATCTTTCCAATTCAGTTTTAGATGCCTGTGGGTGTCAAGAGACATTTGTTTGAGGCTCCTCCCCTGTTCACATCATCCTCTGGAGGACAGCTGGGAAATTTGTGGATGCACTCTGAACACCTCCAGGTGTTACAGGCCTGTTCCCATCCATGCCTTGATAATGAACTGTGAGGAGATATTAATGTCCGTTGATGAATAAGCATGTTCCCTTTATTAAAAATATTTGTGAAGTGAAATAGTTATCTCCACAATAACTACAAGTCAGAGTGGTGGGCATGTGATAATGTGAAAAACTCTGAAAAGCTACAGGCTGCAGCTAAAAGACATTCAGTGCATTTTAAAAAGTCATTTTCAATTGCATAAAAGCATTCAGTGCATAAGTACAATAAAAAATATGCAGATTTTCCTTTGGCTGCAACACCACGTGGAGATTGTGATCACAACCTTTGATTCCTTCAGTGAAGAGCTCAAAAGCAAATTCGTGGTGTTTTGTCTCCAGACCTTCCTGAGCCTTGGCCTTTCCCGAGATATTATGTCTAGGAAACATTTCAAAGAAATTATTTGGAATTTCAAAATCCTTTCAAGTTCTGGGTTTTTTTTTTTAGAGCTTTGATTGTTCTATTTTTCTCTCCCTTCCTGAAGTTCTGCACAAAACTCCAATGGAGATCATCCAGTACAGCAGCAGGATTATTTCACTTGTTTCTCAGGACGTTTTTAGATGTCTCATGATAATGTTATCTTTTTTTTTGTTACAAAATGTTAAACTTGTGAGCCACCATCCAGCCCCAGTCTCCTTTATCTCCAACCACAAACCCCATCCCTCTGTTTGTGAAGTTTATTCTGTCCTGCCAAAGAGAAATATATCTCTCATCCCTGTTGTTTTTCTTTCAAAATGCAAAAACAACTTTCAGCTTGCTCTTTTTAACCAATAGTTATTTGAGGATTATTTCATCCAGATTTAATATGCATACTTCATGCCTTCATCCATTTCCTTCAGGAAAATAGTTGCAACCAAGTGAAAATAATTATAATCAAATTATTGCAATGTTGAAAAACATATGTAATGCCTTACTTGAGAGCTTCTTTCAGTTTAAGAGGAGACACAAATAAATAAACAAACAAATAAATACACAAATAAAGGCACAAATAAATACACAAATAAATACCCAATAGGATCCATATCTCTGGAAGTTTATGAGAAATTCACAGTATTTTCTTCTAGAGTTTGTTTGGAACATTATATGAAGTGTCATTAAATGCTATAATTAAGACGTATTTTCTAAGTGTGACAAACTTCGCGGAATAATGACAAAAGCTGGTTTATTTGATTTTTCTTGGTTTCGTCTAGACAACTCTATTGCTTGTTTATCAATGTGGTTGGTTTGTTGTTTTTTTTTCTGGCATCTAGTTGGTACCAGCAGTATGATTATTTAATCTGGTACCTCTCTTTTCCTGTCCCACTCTTCCATTTTCATCAGGTATGTTTGTCCTCTTCACTTCTTCTGGTTCTTCACACACAGACTGTGGATTTTCTGAGAAATAAATATTCAGGAGGTTTCTCATCCAATTCTCTCAGCCCCCTCCAGGAACAGACGTCAGACACAAACTGCTTGAAATAATTGAATTACCTCTATGCTCTGTTACCTCAAGGTGATGCCTTGGCTCCTTGTGCTGTGTGTTCATCAGTCTGAGATGTTAATTGATGTTAATTGGTCTCAGTTTAGGTGCTGAAAGTACATTAAAGTTCTTCAACATTACCAACAAATCCACTTTGGGCTGGAGTGCAAATACTGAAGCACAAAGAATTGTGTTTGAATGGAAAAACACTTAATTCCTTAGTAGAGTTTTATTCTTGGAAAAAGATGATAAAAATAGGTTAAAAGATGTTCACAACAGGTTAATTTAACACTGTCAGTGTAGTGCTGACTAAAGAGGGAACTCAAAAGGAGAAATTTTAACCCAAAGATTCCAGCTCCTGTTGCCAGACCAACTATTGGAACAACAATATTGACAGCAAACATAAAAAAAGATGCCATTGACAGACAAAACAATGAGACAGAGAGTCTCATTTTGCCATGAAAAGCAGTTTTTACCTGCAGATGAAGAAGCTGACGAAGTGAACTGACAGTGGCAGATCCCTCACCAGTGCTGGTAGCAGGATGGGGCAGCAGAAGCTGGAGGTCTGAAATCTCTTTTACAAGAGTCTCAGGACATGGAGAGGTGGCATTTCAGGAGGAGATGAGCTCCAAAAACTCCTGCAAATAGAACAAAGCTCCCTGCAAGGAGAGCACCCTATCTCACAGGCAGTAAATGACATAATTCCCACACTGAATGGTTCCTTTGTGCTCCTGAGGCTTGATCTCATCAAAGGGTATCACCAACCCCAACGAGCTCCTGCTTTCTATCTGCCAAATGTTTCAGCACATACTGCTCTGAGATGGTATGGAAAGCTAACATCTGGAGTTTATTCAGCCACAGGATTTTTTTTTTTTTGTAAGATATGCTTTCATTATTTTAGTACACCTCCAGTGTCTTCAGTGGCTCTGATGAATTCACAGAACATGACACAATCCATAAGGTCATGCTTCACTGTCCTGTACAAAAAAAAAAACAAAAAACCAACCCTCAGAGTAAATAGAAAAGCTTCTTGAACAAAGCCATCCTTTAATTTTTGGTCTTATTTCTTCACCCAAATGATTTCTTTTTCACCTGAGGAAGGTAACAGCAGCTGACACAGCAGAGGCTCCCAGAGGGGCAAGGCAAGGTCAGATTTTTCCCATGGTTGATCTGCAGACACCAAGATATTTCATCATAAATGCCTCTTTTGAGGCAACTTTATATTCATGCTCCAGTGGATACCTAAGGCTGAGAAAAACCTCTAAGATCACTGGACCCAACCATTAAACCAGCCCCTCTTTGCCACCAAACCCTGTCCCCAGCTGCCACATCCACACTCCTTTTAAGATTTCCAGGGATTGTGATTCCACCACTTCCCTCGGGCAGCCCCTGCCCACCTTTTCCATGGAGAAATTCCAGCTGGTGCCCAACCTGAGCCTCCTTTCCCAGCCCCTCTGCCCCACCTGGAGCAGCAGAGTTTGGTGTGAACCAAACTCCATCCCTAAAGCAGTGCTGTGCCACCCCCAGGAATAACTGCACTGAAAGGTGGGGTTGTGAGGGCAAAAGCAAATTAAAATTCTGTAAGGAAACATTTGCTATTAAAGACCTACATGCTTCTCACAGGAGGTGTACCCAAGCAAGCTTTAATTAATTTATTTACTGGTTGGGGAGTGGCTGTGCAAGCACAGACCATCCACCAAAGGGTCTGCCAGGTGTCTCAGGAACATTTTGCAACCTGTGTTAACTGAGAACTACCCCAATAAATTTAAAACTGATATGCTGTTAGCTACAGTCAAAGTAAAAGTCAAGTAACACAAAGTTTGTCTAATCTCTGCAGTGTGGACAGATAATAGCCCACAAGCTATTATAGATATTAATAGCCCAACTAACTTTTTGATCCAGATTTGTCCATGAAAACTGGCCACTGTCAATTCAAAAGAAGGGAGGAACTTCCTTCCACAATGAAGTTTAGCTCAGCAGAAGAAGAGAAGTGATAATCTGGAGTGGATGGGGTATTCAGAACATGCACAAGATGAGTGGAATAAAATTATTTAATTTTAAAAATCGAGTATTTGCAAAAAAAAGGAGTGACTATAAGGCCATAAAAATCACAATGATTTGAGTTCTGGCAAAAAAAAAATCTTACTCTGAGAAATCTAAGGAATTCACCCATTTATCTCATCAAAGAGAATTTTAGAAGGTAATGTGCCTTTGGCCTATAATTAATGTCTTTAAGCTCTTTAGGATGCCTTCAAGTGCTTAATATTATCCCATAGTTAAAGAGGGAAGACAGAGCTAAATTAAATGAAGAGAGTACTTGGCTAGTCCTTTCTCAGAGATTTTTGTGAGACTGGTTTTCACCTCTGAAGTGCCTTTACGTGGCTTTTGGAAGGTTCCCTGTCATTAGGGATGGTCAGCTCTGGGTGGATGTTTTTAAGAGGTTTATTTTTTTTTTTCAGTCTAACCACACTTCACGTGCTCTGTGCCTGAATCACTCAGGTTACTCTTGAGGCACAGGGGCTTTGTGTGCCTCGATGGCTGCACGAGAGGGGAGTAACTCTGGTGAAGAGTTTTCCATCTGGAAGCAGAAAACATGCAGGGTGGCACTGTGACCCTGAAAACTCAGGACAAAAAAAATCATGATCATCCCCCGCTCTCTGCGGCAATGCCTGAGATAAATGGATGAGAAGCAGGAAAAGCTGATGTTTCCAGGGCTTCAGCTGAGCACACCTAGGATTGCCAGGGGCTATTATCTGCACTACTTATCTTGTCACTTCGTGTTCTTTTGATCCTGTCATTGGAGCTGCAAGTGTCTGAGCTTTGCACGGGCACCGAGAGTCATTCGGGGACCATCAGCAGCCTGACACCGAGGATTTGGAGTTGTCAGATTCAGCCACTTGATAGAGACAGGAATGGTGACGGGAGGGTAAATTAATGGGAAGGTTTCCCAGAGGTGATGCACTCTCAGCTGCAGCACCATACGGGACAGTAGGGGAATTTTCTCTCAGGTTTCCTGACACTTTCCTAAATTAATCTGCATCTATTTCTGCGTCTATTTCTTTTCAGTTCCGAGGCTCTTACCCAACAATGTGCCAAATATTCAAATTCTTTCCAAACTGAGAACTAACGTGAGGACACCACTGTTAGAACTGGCTGAAAGTCTGTGATGCTCAGGATGATCAGGGTTTGTCAGGCCACTTCAGGATGGGCCCTGGCTGACAGCATGAGGAGGATAAAGAATCCATTCAGAAACATTACTTTTAGATCCTTTTCTTTCTCTTTCTTTGTCTTTCTTTCTTTCCTTCTTTCTTTCTTTCTTTCCTTCTTTCCTTCTTTCTTTCTTTCTTTCTTTCTTTCTTTCTTTCTTTCTTTCTTTCTTTCTTTCTTTCTTTCTTTCTTTCTTTCTTTCTTTCTTTCTTTCTTTCTTTCTTTCTTTCTTTCTTTCTTTCTTTCTTTCTTTTCTTTCTTTCTTTCTTTCTTTCTTTCTTTCTTTCTTTCTTTCTTTCTTTCTTTCTTTCTTTCTTTCTTTCTTTCTTTCTTTCTTTCTTTCTTTCTTTCTTTCTTTCTTTCTCTCTTTCTTTCTCTCTTTCTTTCTCTCTTTCTTTCTCTCTTTCTCTCCCTTTCTCCCTCCCTCCCTCCCTTCCTTCCTGGAATCCTTCCTTCCTTTCCTTTCCTTTCGTTCCTTCCTTCCTTCCTGGAATCTTTCCTTCCTCTCTTCCTCTTTTCTTCTCCTTCTCCTTCTCCTTCTCCTTCTCCTTCTCCTTCTCCTTCTCCTTCTCCTTCTCCTTCTCCTTCTCCTTCTCCTTCTCCTTCTCCTTCTCCTTCTCCTTCTCCTTCTCCTTCTCCTTCTCCTTCCCCTTCCCCTTCTCCTTCTTTCTTTTCCTTTTTCACATCAGGTGTAAACGGAGGCAGAGTTTTGCCAACAAACGCCTGCCTGTTTCCATTCTTCCTTCCCTGCTTTGGGGTTTTCCAGGGGGCACTCAGGGTGGAAGCTCCTCCAGGGCTGTTCTCAGTGACCAGTTTAACGAGAACTCCAGCAAATGGGATCAGTCAGGTAACCTTGACGTGGAGGGCTGTGAAGACACTCGATATCCACCCTGAGTGCTCACAACAGGGCTTTTAGTGCCTGCCTGGAGTCACCCAAGCTGAGAGCTGCACTCACTGAGCTGCCCTGTGCTCTGACCTTTAGACAAGCTCTTTTCTTTGCTATAGTAGCCCTCGTGGCTTTCGTGGCCGTCCTCTGTATGTTTTGAAGTGCTAGAGCATTTACATTACAGTGCAGCTCTCTCTCGACGTCTGGGTCCCTCTGGGAGCAGGATCTCGTGTTCTGCCACTGCCTGCCCTGCAGGAATTGCAATAAACCAGAAAGGTCTGGCCAGCAATAGTGCCAGGCAGAGAATAGAGATTGCTCCGTGTGACCCAGCTGGTGACTTCTGTCATTCCTGCAGATGCAGCAGGGACTGCAGAAAGTGGCCATATAACCACATTAGTCAGGGACCTCTCTTTGCTCCCCAAACCTTTTAAATTAGGGGAAATGAAGAGACAATGCCCTTCTGCTCACAGGCAAAAAAAAAAAACTCAAAAAACCCCCTAGATCAAAGCCAGAGATTTGTTTTTTTAAAGCTCACAGAGGTAATTTTCTTTTGGTACCTGTCTCTGTTTCCCATAACTGGGCAGAAGGATAAATGGTACATCAATATTGCTGTATCCTTTTTGAAATTATTGTTCATTAAGGGCTGGCTGGTGGGGCCTTTCCCTCAACGTCTTGTGGTGGTCATGGTGTTTTTTTACACTTTGATTTTAATCATTTGAAAGTGACCCCCAGAGTTTGGGTGGACTTTTCACTATTTCTGCATTGTCAGAGAACATTTCCCAACCTGTGTGACAGGAGTTCTTTTGCAAGCCAGGACAGCCTCAGTGTGGATATTCTCTTTAATTCTTCTGATTTCTTTAGGGGAGGGCAGTCCCTCTGTCCATCCGTCCTGCTGAGGATGTGTTTTTTACAGGATCCTTACCTTGGAGTTGGTTTCAAGGTGTCTCAGGTTGCATTCATTAACAAGAATCTCAAATGCAGTTTGGTGTAGGCAGCTGAAGCATGCCTTTCCCTCCAGCCTGCTGTTATAGTTTTGATGTTTCCATTAGCTTTTGTGACCACATTGTTTATTTTATACATTATTAGTAACTATAAACATATTTATGGTGCATAAGACACAATGCAAATATTAATTTGCTTTTGCATTAGCCCATCTTAAGTTAATAAGTGCTTCAATTTAGTTTGTTGATGAGAAGTTAATTTCATCTGGATAATCAGCAAATTACACACCAGGAAAGGAGGATAAAAGAGGATAGGGTGGGTGTTGTTCTGGCTTTTGGGTTCCAGCTTGTTCCATGTCCAGATTTATTAAGACTTTGAGCATTATTTGTTACAGCTGGAGTGGTGGAAGAGTCAGTTTCTGCCACTGTGGAAATATTACAAGTGTTTTCTTCACTTTCCAAGTTTGACATTTCTGTTACCTCTAAACATCCTCAAAGCTTTTTGTTTTAATTTTTTTAAATTTACTTTTCTATGACTGTGGAACCCCTTTAAAATCTTAAGTAATAAATCCAAGCTCCAGATCTGCACAAGAGAAAGACATGCAGCAGTTGAAAATACATCCTGTGGTCTCTAAAAGCCCCCTCTCATTTCTTTTATAATAAAGAAAAATTTTTCTCAGTGAAATATTTTCTTATTGAAAACTTTGAATTTGAACATGGCAGAAAAGAAATGTTTTTTGGTTTTACCTTGGTAATTTTTTGCTCATCTGTAACACTGGGACATTTCTGATAGAACATGCTGGCTGTTTACAAAGTAAAACGTCAGTTTAAAAAAGTTGCATGAATGTACACTGCCAGGGAGAGATGTAGAAAGAAATAAGATAATTTACTTTAAAACTACGTTATAATTACAAATACAACTATTTTAAATAGTAAGACAGTAGCCTAAGCAGGACAAAAATGCAAGATTGGAATGAGAGGGTTTACTCAGATTCACTAGTCCTGTAAAGATAAGTGGACTTGTTGAGATTTCTGTACGGAATAAAAAATGTATTGTATTCATTACCTTTTCCCAAGCACATTACTGAGTATTTGAGGGATACTTAGGTAGCATTTGCCAAATTTTAAATGAAATTATGCTGTCCAGGAGAACTCACTATACTGAAGTGAATTTTATGGTCCAAAGTGAAAGCATTAATAAGCATTCTAATTGTATTTTGTTCAATATGAATCCCTTGCTAATGCTGCCTCAGTGGGGACAGGATTTTAATGAATATCCCACTCAGAACAACCTAATTAGACTACATATAAATGAGCAACGAGGAAACTGAGGTAATAATAACCCATAAGATTAAACACAGTTTGTTAGGCTTGCGATTTTTATTTCTGTGTAGTGTCATTCCCACCATTGCTGAGGAGCAGGGCCAAGTCAGCATTGTTTCTTTTCTTTTCTTTTCTTTTCTTTTCTTTTCTTTTCTTTTCTTTTCTTTTCTTTTCTTTTCTTTTCTTTTCTTTTCTTTTCTTTTCTTTTCTTTTCTTTTCTTTTCTTTTCTTTTCTTTTCTTTTCTTTTCTTTTCTCTTTTCTTTTTTCTTTTCTTTTCTTTTCTTTTCTTTTCTTTTCTTTTCTTTTCTTTTCTTTTCTTTTCTTTTCTTTTCTTTTCTTTTCTCTTATCTTTTTTCTTTTCTTTTCTTTTCCTTCTTTTCTTTTCTTTTCTTTTCTTTTCTTTTCTTTTCTTTTCTTTTCTTTTCTTTTTCTTTTCTCTCTTTCTCTTTTCTTTTCTTTTCTTTTCTCTTTTCTTTTCTTTATTCTTTTCTTTTCTTTTCTTTTTTTTCTTTTCTTTTCCTTTCTCTTTCTTTTCTTTTCTTTTCTTTTTTCTCTTTTCTTTTCTTTTCTTTTCTTTTTTCTTTTCTTTTCTTTTCTTTTCTTTTCTTTTCTTTTCTTTTCTTTTCTTTTCTTTTCTCTTTTCTTTTTTCTTTTCTTTTCTTTTCTTTTTTCTTTTCTTTTCTTTTCTTTTCTTTTCTTTTCTTTTCTTTTCTTTTCTTTTCTTTTTTTTTCTTTTCTTTTCTTTTTTTTCTTTCTTTTCTTTTCTTTCTTTCTTTTCTTTTCTCTTTTCTTTTCTTTTCTTTTCTTTCTTTTCTTTTCTTTTCTTTTCTTTTCTTTTCTTTTCTTTTCTTTTCTTTTCTTTTCTTTTCTTTTCTTTTCTTTTCTTTTCTTTTCTTTTCTTTTCTTTTCTTTTCTTTTCTTTTCTTTTCTTTTCTTTTCTTTTCTTTTTTCTTTTCTTTTCTTTTCTTTTCTCTTTTCTTTTTCTTTTCTTTTCTTTTCTTTCTTTCTTTTCTTTTCTTTTCTTTTCTTTTCTTTTCTTTTCTTTTCTCTTTTCTTTTTTCTTTTCTTTTCTTTTCTCTTTTCTTTTTTCTTTTCTTTTCTTTTCCTTCTTTTCTTTTCTTTTCTTTTCTTTTCTTTTCTTTTCTTTTCTTTTCTTTTCTTTTCTTTTCTTTTCTTTTCTTTTCTTTTCTTTTCTTTTCTTTTCTTTTCTTTTCTTTTCTTTTCTTTTCTTTTCTTTTCCTTCTCTTCTCTTCTCTTCTCTTCTCTTCTCTTCTCTTCTCTTCTCTTCTCTTCTCTTCTCTTCTCTTCTCTTCTCTTCTCTTCTCTTCTCTTCTCTTCTCTTCTCTTCTCCTCTCTTCTCCTCTCTTCTCCTCTCTTCCTCTCTCTTTTTTCTTTTCTTCCTCTCTCTTTCTCTCTCTCTTTTTCTATTTCTCTCCCTCTCTCTTCCTTACTTTTAGCTGTTACATCTATCTCCAAAGTTTTATGTTTCACCACATCAACAGTGTTCCAAGCCTTTTGGAAATGACACACCACCAGGAATAACCCTGCTGACTCCAGTAATTGCCATTCTCTTTGACATATATGGAAACAATTGTGCTCACACAATTTAAAATCTCACAAATTTTGGTCCCACAGATCAAAATCTGGCAGATTTTGGCTGAGTGCAGGCTGGGTGGGTTTTCATGGTGTGGAGCCCATGGGAGGTCCCAGCTCTGCCTGCTCCCACAGGAAACTGCTGAGCTGCAGAAACACTCCTGCTAATTTCCAGCTCGGGTTTACAGCCCTGGTCTCCTTTCCTTTCCTCACGCTTCCCTCACCCAAACAGAAACAAAGCCCAGAATTACTCAGGTCAGGCATTTTGGGGCAGCCTCAACATCACTGGGAGCTGGATTTCCTGGGTGGAATTCCATCAGCCAGGGATGTGTCCTGGGTGTGTCCCTGCACATTTTGGGAGGCTGGTTGGGTACAGAGCCACTGTGATTCCTAAGAAAGCAGGTGCAATAAGGCAGCTACCTGCACAGGTGCCGTGTGTTTACCTGGAATCATCAGACCCATGCAGGTGTTGAATCTGGAGTGGTTCATCCCCAGAACCTCTCTTCCACAAGTTCTAAATTCAGGAATGCATGCTTTTAGTCAAACAGCCATGCATCTCTATTTTATCCCTTTTCCTATCTCCTTTTAGTGACTTTCAGTCTTCTTTGCCTTTTTCTCTACTTGTGCTAGTTCAAACACTTAATATTCTTAGATGTTTTAACTTATTTGTTATTTTATTTATGGATAAGTGGTGTTTAATTCCAACAGACATTTCTTATCCAAAAGCAAAGCATAAGAGCACACAGAAAATCCTGCTTTTCTGTAGAGACTGGCTTATGTTAAATGACATTTGAGCCCTGTGCTGGTAGTGTATAGGTGGCTATTGGGTAGCATGTGTCCATGACATATTACATCTCAAAGAATCAGTCATGGCCATCTCCCTGCATAAAACTCAAAACCTGAAGGTCCAGAGGACTGGAATGCCACTGGTAATCCCTGCTGGTGATCTCCATGGTGCTGCTGATGTTGCAGCACTGCCCTCTGCAATGCAGCTCTTGGCTCAAAATTAGGAACCAATTTCCTCCTGCAGCCCTGGAGAAATTCAATTTCTTGCCCTAGGTTTAGAGCAGGGGCTGGCACTTTTTTTGCTGTAATCTGCAAGGTCATCACTCTGTCTGGGGTTTTTTTTTAATTTTATATGTTTTTAAACTGTTTGTTCTTGCTTCCACTAGAGCTGAGTTAGACAAAGGAGGGGAACAAGAAGAAATGGTTTAAAAGGACAAGGAGCAGTGTTTTGATGGGGTTTGTCTGTGGCAGATGGTGCTGATTACAGGTACACGTTGGGCAGACCAGGATGTGAGTCATGGCTCTGTTTACACCAGTGAAACCAGAAACTTTCTTTTACAGGAACGTCCAGTGGATCAATCAGCATATTTAGGTGATGCAAAATATACATTTACACACTATAATTAAAGCCCCGTCATTAAAAAGCAGGGGGAAAGATAATTTAAGAATAAATGCATTATTTTATTATTGTATTTTGTATATTGTATTATTTAACGCATTATTTTATTGTTATTATTAGTTATTGTATCATATATGACCACATCAGAGGAGGGAAAACCAATGGAAGAGGGCTGGAAACGACTGTGCACTAAATTTTGGGGCTGAGAAGTCAGCTCAGCAGCAAATTTGAGTGCTTGGCATGGCTCAGGAGGAGAGGCAGGACACGGAGCAGGCTCTCCCCTCCTTTCCCTGTCCCAGGGACAGCCCTGGAAACCAAGTGTGAAATTAAAAGCCACCAAAAGGTCAAACAGAATTCTCGTTTCAGTCGTCGCAGGCAAGTTTTATGGGTCCAAGAAACGGGACCTTAAAGGCCTTCAGCTGCATTTTTGAGAGGCAGACAACTCTCTGAGTGTGTTTTTCCCCCCACCAAGTCCCCAGCAGGGTAAAGAGGGCAGTCCTTATTAAAATAAAGCACTTGAAGTCTGTTGTCAGAATGTGTATGAATCAAGGGGTAAGGCTCCATGGAAGGACCTGGGATGTAAATGTTAAATTCCCCTCAGCTGAAGCAGAGGAAGAAAGTGCACAAAAGAAAATTGCAAAGGGAGAAATGTGTTTTCACATTGCTGGCCAAGGGGCAGCTAGCTGGGGGTGATATCCAATATGGGAAATGATGTATTTTCACAAATAATACCTGGGAGGTTGATGAATTAATGGGTTCTTTTGCCAAAGGGTGCTTTGTGTGTGCAGCACTACAAGCCACTTTTTTTTTTTTTTTATTACTATGCATTTGAAAGTCAGTAAAACTTATTTACAAGTGGATGAAACATCTACCTACACAGATTAAACTTACTCCTCAGTGTAAAATCCCTCATTGTGTGGAGGAGGTGTGAGGAGATATCAGGGGATATATTTACAAAGGAGAAGAGTGAGTAGAAGTTTGGGATGCTGTGATTTACATTGACTTGGAGAGAGGATGGTGAATTTTGGAATGTGGATATTCCATTCTTCAACCCCTTTGGCACCACCTGAGCGTGGCCAGGACCACTGTGCATCCTGCCTGGGACACCAGAAGTGGATCACCAGATATCTTACTGAGTTCTGCAGCAATTTTCTGCCTTTGCAATCTTCCCAGCTCCTGGAAACATCTGGTGGATGTTGACTCGTGTGAGTAGAGCTTCTACCTGCTTGTAAAGCAAAGGCAGGAATTAGACCCATCCAAAATTTCTCCCATCTCATCCCATCAGCTTTCAATTCCTAAAAATTGGGACTCCTACACCAAACCAATGCATCCCCATATGCTTCTTTTAATAATCAGTCACCACGACCCTGTCAATGAAATCTCCTTTTTCACTGGAGTTAAGATCAAGTGTGTCCAGACTGCTCTCTGGCCACAGATAATTTTCTATTTCAAGCAGGTTTCGTTGCTTGTAGGCAGCTAAAAGATTTACCTACCCTCATTTCAATTACTCCCTGATTTCCAGTGTGGCTGGAAAAATGAATTATCTGGAAATAGGACAAATGGTTGCTTAGGTGTCCAGCATGACCATCTATGGAGCAGGTCACCCTTCTGTAATTGAAATATCCATGGTACTGAAGCATTAGCACCTTGTATCTGACATTAACTTATTGGGGATAACTGAGATATGGCAAATCTTTTCACTCCAACCACTGCAGATAGAAATTCCATGCTTTAATGGCTCAATTTTTCATACTGTTGAAGAGATTCCCAATTTACAGGTAACATTTCTCAGCCAAGTGCAAATAGTGAGTGGAAACAGACAGAGCAATTAAGGGACACAAGATCTGATCTGAATTATTAAACACTGGTTATACATTAATTCTAAATTTAACATTTAAGGTAAAAACATCTTTTCAACATTTTCATCTTTTAAGATTAAATAGTAAGACAAAAGAAGTTAGCTGTTATCCAGCATTTCAGGCTACTTCAGGAATAATGTTTCTCCTTTAATTAGCAGATTTTTAAAACAAAACTGTTCAGAACAGAAAGAGCATTTGGCTCATTGTGGAACACCAAAACAGCCTCAGCAATACTAGCTTCTGCAAAATAACATCAGTGATCAGTAAAACCCTGCATGGCAAAAGAACTACTATTATTTACCCTGACTTAGGGGATGAAATAGAGTGGGTAAAAAAGTTCCATGAGAATCTGACCGGATTCACTCCTAATTCCCACAGTCTGGCTCAAGCTGCAGCGTGGGCATTGACAACTAAAACAATGCCACGGGATAAAAAGAAGCTCTCACTGGAAGAGATAGACTTGACCATGGATATTTTAATGAGGGGCCACACTTGCAGTGGCAGAGATAATAATCCCCTTTCATGGGTGAGATATCTTTTATCCCATCATGAAAGCTACACTTGAGTATTACATTTGTCCACATTCAGCTTGGGGATCCGAGAGTGTCGCCCCCCGAGCTCTGCTGGGGCTCACAATGCAAATGTCACACTGGGGATGGCTGGCTTGACATTGACAAGTGATTTCTTGGCTTTTAGGGGATTAAAAAAACAAAAAAAAATCCTTCCCCACATGACAGGTCCATCACACTATAAGGCAATTGTGCTCTTTCACTTCCCTGTCTTGCACGGCAAGAACTGCACAGATGAAATACTGTGCTGGGCAGGAGTTGGAAGAATGATGTTTTCCCTGATAATATTTTTATTTTTCCACTGTGCATTTGTTTAACTGAATCCCTTATAAATGAATAGGTTTATGAATCCCCTAGGGCAGTTTACTTGTTGTATGCCACCATATATATTGAGAATGCCACAAGAATATTAAACACAATAATTCACAATGCTGCGCTGCATAACCCTTCTCAGGTAATTAAGTCTCTGATTTTAATCCCACTGAAATAAGTAGTATAAAATGGATTTAATGAGTTTTGGATCAGTGGTCCTGGTATTCCAGCACTGAACTCAGCTTCTTGGGGAGTATAGGAGCTGCAGATGGAAAAGGAACATTGTGTGACAAGCAATTTCACCCAATAAATTTTTTTTGCACTATTTTCATAAGTCCGTAGTGAGAGTTACAGGGACACAAAATTAATTAGTCTTTATCCAGACAAAGCATGTCAGAATATGGCATCAGCAGTCAGCTGGGCCGTGAACTGGATATCACAAGCAGACAGGAATGTGTGCTGATTGCAATACTCTGCACTGAGACAATGAAGTCACAGATTAAGGCAATTATCAGTTCTGGTTCTTTTTCCTTTTCAAAGTAACCTCACACAGTTACTGCAATGCATATGAGAGCCACGGTTTCATTGTCAGCTCTTCCCACATTTTTTTGGCCTCATTGAAACCAGGAAGTTTATTATTGAATGGAATTGATGAATCATATCTAAATTATTACCTTTGTTTACTGTGTTACACCCGTCTGAGTAAAATGAGCACAGACATAAACCAAGCTGTCTGGAAGTATTCTTGTTTCATAAATGTAGAAGTGGGGGAACTTCCTCATTTAGTGTACCAGTATAAAGAGAAAATTTCGAGTTACTGACTTCAGATACAGGATTGCAGAGACCTGGCAGTGGAAGGGAGGAAAACAAGGAAAGAGAAGTTCCAATGGAAAAGAAATACCCATTGTAGAACTTGCTAATTAAAAAAAAAAAAAAAAAAAACACTTTTCAGTTTGTCATTTCAATGGTATCATTATTGCAGAATCACACCACTGTAACAATAAACAAAAGTAATATAAAATAAATGCTACTTACAGGCAATTCTTCCACACCAGCAGTTCTGGGCAGCTCTGCAGATTTTAAAATTGCACCACTTCCTTTTGATCAGGAATATCATCACCAAGTTTTAGGGAACAAAAGGATTTGAATGGGTAGAAGCAAACAAACTAGAACAGAAGTTAAAGACCAATTCCTCACAATATCCTTGCAAGTTGCATCCCTCACATTTCTTGTAAAGTTGATAATCCAGCAATGACCATTCCTGAAGACTGGGCCCAATTTAAGGTCTTGTTCTTACCTCCCTAACAGGCAAAACAACTTCTCTGTCCTATTTTTATTCAAGGCTTACATTTTCTGTTAGGTTGTAATTCCTCTCCAAAAACCCACGTCAGTCTCAACATTTAATTTTCTTTACCACCTCGAAATCTTTGTAACATTCTGACAGCAAAGCCCATGTTGTTGTAGGCTGGTTAATGCCTAAATGCCCCCCCTTATCTGAGTCAGGGTGAACCCTGGTCTCTGAGGTTGTAAAACTATAATGTGGCTTATATTCCAATTTTTCCTGTGCTGGGAATGAGTTGTTTGGCTGCAGAGTGGGTGTCAGGAGTGTACTGATGTGTGCACAGCACGGGCAGGCAGAAGGGCAGGGAGCATTTACAAAATGCTTTGCCCTTCCCCTCATACCCAAAACGGATTGCCAAAATAAAAATGCACAAGACCAGGTCCTGTGGCTGCATTTTGAAATTATTAAACTGGTGAAGCAGAGCCCCTCATAATTACCACCCTAATTTCACAGGTTTTGCTTTAGGTTGAGTTTTCCTTACAAAGTCCTTGCAAGAATTAAGCCCATTCTGAATTAATTTTTCCCAGAAGTGTGAAGTTTATCAGCAGTCAAAATTTCTGTGATGCTCGAGTGCAGAATGAGCCACACACCTGTGAAATAACCAAGTTTTCAAACCCAGGAATCTCTCTATTATGTATGATGATTTTGCTGCAGGTAGTGGAAAATTCAGGATTATTTTCCCCCCATCAGCACCAAATGGATTCCTTCCAGAAGAAAACTTTGTTTTCTTTGTGTTGTGTTTGCATGTCATCTCTTTAGTGTTGTCACACGTGACTTTTGGCACCTCCTAAACATGGGGAAGCTTTTTGTAATCCTGGAATTATGTTGAATGAATTATTGCTGTTCTCTTATAATTATTAATTATAATTCTCATAAGAGAATTACCTTATATTCATTTAGAATATATTCATTTAGGTAGGCGTCAAAAAGATGCTGAGTGGGGGCTCTGTGTCATGTAAGGGTGATTTTGTGTGAGCACCAAGGGCACAAATATCTGACACAGAGCCTGGGCCCTGCCAAATAAATTTATTTTATTAGATTTATGGCTAATGTACGAGTAATTATGCATGTAATTGCCTCCAATCTGAAAGTGCAGACCCTTGGAGCTCCACGTAGGGTGGGGTGGGGTCTTGAGGAGAGCACATCCTCTTTAAAACCATGGACATCAGGTGTATTTTTACCTGCCTACACCTGGGGAGCATTCCTGCCAAATCCTGGATCTCAAACAGCAGGTCAGGTCACAGTCTGACCTCACAGATTTTAAATTTCACCCACCATCTCCTCAACAGAGAGCATTCACCTGGGCTGGTGATTCTCAGCCTGCTAAAGCCAAGCATGACGTTGGGAGCCCACTGAGACACCCCCAAATCCCAAAAGCCTCTCCAAAGGGGAAAATAAAAATAAAAAAAATCATTACTTGAGTTGTCCCATGTACTGCAGTGGGATGTAGAAACCTGCAAATGCCTCTGCTGCTCTGGCTTTGTAGGGATTTCCTTCCAGCCCTCAAATGCAGCATCTCCTTTCTCTCTGGGCACGCCAGCAAAGCAGGAATCCCAGAATCATGGAAAAGGTTGGGAAAGACCCCCAGGCACCAAAAGGATGGGTCCCAGCACGCAGGAGCCCTGCTCCCTGCAGGGACCATCCAAACCCATCAGCAGCTAGAGGAGGGAGGGGGAAAATGGAAATGCTGCACAGGGAAGTTGTTTTATTTTTCCCTGGCTCCCAAGGACACTGGAGAGGGAATTTCAGCCACAGTTGTGGGAAGAAGGCAAAGCAGCTCTGAGCATGGTCTGACCTGCTGGTCCATGAGCAACACACTCCCAGCCAATTCTTCTCAAAATGTCAGGAGGGAAATGTAAAAATTTTACAAATTGCCCCGTAAAGTTGTCAAGTGAAACTCAGGGTTGGAAAATGGCATTTTCATTCAATCTTGACTGCACAATAAAGGCATCATAATGGTCCTAAAATAAAATATTTCATTTTATTAGGCTCTTCATTCTGGCATAATAACATGTTCCATTTATTCTGAATTTACTTCCCCCTCCCAGTTATGATTCATGGTTTGATTTCAATGGAACAAAAGAAATATATTTACCGTTTCCTCTGTTCTAATTCTTACCCATTTTGGGCTTTGAAAGCTGCCATGAAAAGCCCTGGACAGCAGCTAGGTGGCATTGCTATTGTTTCTACTGCTCTTCCTGACTTTCCTTTTGTTATGCAGAGATTTGCATTACCTCTGTCTCCACAAATTCATGCTCAGAGCACATTTCAAGGCAATTATTTATGATGTTTCATAAACTCTTCTCTGAATCACTGCTTTCTAAGAAAAGTTGCCTGTTTTCTAGGAACAGCCTTTCTTCTTTGTACCCAAGGAGGAACATTCTATTACTGTGTTTGCAAACATGATCAGTGAATGATTCCTAATAAGACTTTCCTCTTTACTGTCATTTCATCACTAAACAAGGTGTTTTAGGCACACAGTGTTTTAGTTAAATGCTTTTGCAGCAGCAAGTGTTACACATAAATCTCAGTAAGGAATAATTGCTATTATTATTTTACACATGAACCTACTTTTGAAATTCCTCATGAACTTTGAATTTTGAAATGACTTATATTCTCTGCTGAAGTGGAGTAACCACATTCAGCCCAGAGGCTTCATGTTGCTGGGGCAGTGATGCAATCCTGAAACTGAAATCTGTTCAAAATCAAAATGCACGTGGTCCTGACTTCCTTGTAGTCAGATTTTCCTTTGGTAAGGAATTATCTGTCTGATGAGCTGGCTCTGATTGCAATGGGACCCTCTTGGTGAGTACTAATGCTCTCTCACAAGAAATTGTCCCGAAAATCAACTTGGCCCGTTCTCTCCATCCCCTCAAAAGTAATCTTTGAACCGTGTGTGCCATCAGGTGTAGAAATACCATCTTTTTTTCACAAAGATCTGTTGAGGAGCACAAGCCAGGCTCTGGTCCTCGAGGCTGCTCTGCAGAAATCTGCAGGTGATGGAGAGGTTCTTGCTGGGGATTAGGGAAACTTCTGCAGGGAGATGATTTTGGTCTAGGGGGAAAACGTCCACCAACAAATCTGAAAATGCATCCTGGCCCTCAAGTGGGGTCAAAACCAGATGGAAAATGTGATCAGGAGAATACAGTGCTCCTCTGTGTTGTACAAGAACTGCTGTCCCCCCAGCAGTAATGCACAATAAATGGATTGGGGTGGGGATATTTTGTAGATATCCCAAAAGGCAAAAAGCCTTGCTGATTCCCAAGGTTGAGGAGTGTTGCTCCTTGCAGCCCAAATTCCACAGACACTGAGTTTGGAGAGCAAATGTGGGGAGGGTTTTTTGGTGATTTTTTGGTTTTTTTTTTGTGTGGAATGAGCACACAGCCAGATCCACCACCAAAATCCAGGCACAGTGGGGATGATCCCACTGATATCCTCCACTCTTCCTCTTGCACCAGATGCAGGAGACAAACTCTGCCTGTCACTTTGCAGCCTCTTTCGGATTTCTTTTTCACTGGTGGGCATCACTGCAGGGTTTTGCTCAAGCCTTCTGAGAAGGGATAATAACATTATTCCTCCCAGATCCATTTTGAAAGCACTTCCCTACCTTTGGCACAAACAGCATGGATCCTCCTTGCTGGATTTGTTAAAAAAAAAAAAAAAAACCACATGTATTTTTTTCCCAGCACAATCTGCAACTAAGCCCCAGTTGCACCAGTTATGAGTGAAGACAGACACTCAGATCTACTCCTGCCCTTTGCTGGTACAGAAGCACTACTAGGAATTTACCATGGGTTTATCAGCCAGGCAAAACTATGCCAAGGGGCTTGGGTGCCCAAAAGTTCCTCTTTTTTTTTTTTTTTTTCCAGCTTTTTTTCAGTTTTTTCCCCATCTCTGTCCTTTTGTCCAAAAAAAGCTGCATGTTCTTTGCAGCCATCCCTGGATCAGGGAAGGGTTTTGAGAGTGGCTCTCCATTTGGCAGAGGTTAAAGCTGCCAGTAAAGCTCCCCTGCCTTGCATCTAAGCCAAATAAACTCCATGATTCCCCTGCCAAAAGGGAAGTTTTAGAAGTCACTTGTAAACTTTCCTTACCTGCTTTGTCCATAAAATAAAAAATCCCAGCAGTTTCACAAATCTGCTGTGTGTCTTAGAATGCATCATCATATTTCTGTGTTGGTTTGAGTATTTCTGTCATCTGTATCACTGTGAATGAGTAAAAATCAACGAATATTTCTTACTGTCTGTCACAAAACACAGCATTTACGTGTGTAACAGAGATAAGGTGCTGTTAAAGCAAATTGCTCTTGCTAAATATTCAGGGCAAAAAAAGCCTTTTCAAAAAATCGCTTTAGAGGAGGAATGAATGGGAAAGAAATTTAATTTTAAATCCTATTACAACACCTAGAATTACCAAGAAAAAGAAAATATTAAATTACTCTGCACTGCCAAAACAAAAAGATATTGGGCCAACAGAAAGATTTTGACTTATCTAAGTTGTAATAAATAAATAAGCAGTTTTGTAAGCATTTATTACAGCTGGTTGGTTCCTGTGACAGAAGAGGCAGAGTTGGGGTGCATCCAAATTGTATTTGTGCTAGAAAGGTTTGGTTAGCACTCTCTGATAGCTCTTGGAGAGGAGGACACTGCTAGAAAAGTTGTGGGGAGTTCTTGGATGAATTGTGTCCTGATAAACAGTCCTGAGGAACATGAAGGAAACATTAGATGTCCTGAACACCTTTCTTGTCAGGGGATAGAGAATATTTTCCTTTGTGCCAAAACCAGAAGGTATTGGAGCACTCACCAGAGTCCAGGATAACCACAAAAACGGGGAGATTTAGCAAGTAGTTTTACAGAGAGAACACAAAAAAAAAAAAAGTCCAAGAAAGCTGCAAAATAACACCAAGTTGAGTTTATTTGGATCTGCTCCTGGAAGTAGATTTTGAGCCAAAGTGAATATAGTGTACTAAATCCAGCACGTACAATATAAACCCTAAAGCTCACATGTCTGTAAAACAATATATCCTCACCAACACACACACAAAAAGCACAAACAAATCTCACCAGACACCACCATTAAAAATCTGTCCTAAAACTGTCCATACCTTTTAAAGTCAAAAACCTGTTGTGTTACTTGGATTTGTCTATAAACTTGTTTATTTTTCCAAACCCCAAGCACATTAAGAAAGGAGGAAAGTTCAGATTCCAGATCATGTTCATTTGAAGCCCAGCAGATGCCAACCCTGCCAGGATAAATCAGATGTGACTCCAAAATGAAAATTAAAATTTGCATAATTTTGGTATCACCTGCAAAGATTTAAAAATAATTTTATGCAGCATTTTTACTTCCTGTGTGTTATGGCTTAAAATTTCAATTTTCTACTGGTAGAATTTTTTTTTGTCAGTCATTATAAGACTTTTCTCCCACAAGTTTGTTTTGTACTTGTACTTTGGAAAAACAACTCTCTTTGAAGTGTAAGTCTTAGAAGTATTATTTTTATAAGAACAGCTCCAATTTGCCATATAAGTTCTATTAAGCTTAGTTCATCCTCTACAATACAAACAGTACCCTTTTTAATCAAGGTTTTTCAAAATTTTGATTAAGTTTTGGTTTTAACTTGCCTTTAAATTAAAATTTTAAAAGTTTATGGCTTTTTTTGGTATGTTTTCCTGTGCCAGGCTAAGAGGTGGACTCGATGATCTTTGTTGGTCCCTTCCACCTCTGTTCTGTGATTCTCTTTTGCTCCATTTGTTTTACAAAAACTGTAGTGAAAATGCCATATATTTTTTTATACGAATTCTGAAGCCTTTTAGATGCTCACAAATGCAATTTTTAGGTTATAAAGATGTCCTGTTACAGACCCAACTTATCAAGCTGCAGCCTACAGATGTGATACCACTGAATTTTTTATAATACCCCTCTCTTTCATACAGAGCAGAGTTATACAAGGGCATTCCTTTCAGGAAAAACTGAATAATTTAGGAGAGCCAGCCCCATAGCAGAGAGAGTGGCCCTAAAGTGAAGACTCTAAAAACCCAAACAGAGATTTCATAAAGGTCCAGCTTCATCTTGCCTGGTACTTGATTTTGAACTTGAAATCGAAGTGTTTTGAAATGGAGACAGATTGAGTAGCCCAAGGGAACGCTTTCTCCTGACAGTGCCTTTGGGAGTCTGTATCCTCACAAAATGCAGCCTTGGCTTGGCTGCTTGCCTGTGTCTGATGGCTGCACGGATAAGAAGAGGTCACAACCTTTGGGAATGCTCTGGCTTGATAAAAATCAAAGTGCCTTCCAAGACTACAGCTAGGAAGCCGCAGCCAAAAGGAAAGCTCTTCTTGAGGAAAGCAGAAAGTTGCTACTTTTTTAAGAGGGGCAGGAATTATGGAAAAGAGGGCAGTTATGGGGGGTGGGCAGAAAATGTCAGGAAAAGGTGGGATGGGAAAGGTGAGGAGGAGAAGATGAGACTTGCAGGAAAGAAGGATGACAGCAAAAGGTAAGGAAAGGAAGCTAAAGAGATGGAAGAAAACTGAAGGTGCCAGTGAGAAGAAAAAGGAGAGAAGCAGAGATGATGCAAAATCTTTAATGGTAGCAAAAGGTAATGGGAAAAGGCAAGGGGATCCCAGAGTAGTTGTCCCATCCCTGGCAGTGCCCAAGGCCAGGTTGGGCATTGGGGTTGGAGCAGCCTGGGACAGTGGGAGGTGTGCTGGTGGCATGGATGGGCTTTTGGTCCCTTCCAACCCAAACCATTCTGTGATATTTTGGGAAGAGAAGCTTGCCCTGTGGAAGATGCTGAGACATTGCAGGGAAGCCCACGAGGGTGATGAAGAGGAGACCTGAGGCAAAGTAGCAGCAGAGGAATGGCCTTGGCTGAGATCATCTGAGGAGGAATTGCTATTTGCCTCAAAAAGCTAAGTGTTAATTCCCCCCTGAGATGGGAAATGAGATTTCCTCTGGCAGTCTGCCTGGCAGATGGTATTATCCTCCCAGAACTGTGAATGTGCATCTGAATGGTGTTTAAGCTCCAGATGAAGAACCATTTTCAATGGAAATTATGGAGTGCTGAGTCTGTAGGTGACACCAACCAAGTTATTCACTGAGTTTGGAGGTGACACCAAGCCAAGGCAGGGAAAGGATGCCCTCAAGAACAAGGCTGACACCAAAAGATTCCAGTCTGGGGGAATGGGACTGCAGGAACCACACCAAAGTCAAAAGCTAAAAAGTGCAAAGCCTGCCCTGTGCAAGGATGATCAAGGGGATTAATGCTCTGTTTTGGAATGTCCAGCTTGGGAAAGACCTGGATGAACCAGAGTGAGGTTGGGGATGTCCCCACACTGATTGTGACTGGATTCTCTGTCCTTTGCACCTTGAGTGCTGAGGGCAGTTTTGGGCTCCTCACTTTATTTAGCTTTACTTTGAGTTTTTTATTTTTGACTCTGGGCTGTCCCAGCTGTGGTGTGGCAGCAGGAGCAGAGCAGTGACCATCCCCTTGAGTGCTGTGTCCACTTCTCAGGACCCTCAGGACAGGAATTGAGGGGCTGGAGAGTGTCCAGAGAAGGGATCAGAGCTGGGGAAGGGTCTGGAGCCCCAGGAGAGGCTGAGGGAGCTGGGAAGGGGCTCAGCCTGGAGAAAAGGAGGCTCAGGGGGGCCCTTGTGGCTCTGCACAACTCCCTGACAGGAGGGGACACATGGAGGATTTGGGATCTGCTCCCAAACAATAACTGAAAATACAAGAGGAAATGGTGTTGGGAAGGTTTAGGTGGGATATAAAGGGAAAAAAGTTAATTGAAGGAGTGTTGAGGCATTGGAACAGGTTTTCCAGGACAGTGGTGCAGTCACTGTCCCTGGAGCTGCTCAAGCACAGGTGGCTGAGGCATTTGAGGATATGGTCCAGTGGTGAAGGTGACCTTGGTGCTGGGGGGGTGGTTGCAGGGTGATCCCAGTGCTCTCCTCCAGCCTTCACAATTCTGTGATTCCACGGTTTTGTGATCAGAGGCTGTGGGACTGGGGCTGATCCAAGCTGGATTGAGGGTAGTGGCAGCAGCCTCAGAGCCTGGGGAAAGCCACTGGGGAGATGGAGAAGGGCCCTTCACAACACTGTGATTAACTGGAATTTTAAGGGTTCGATGAATGAGTAAGAGATCATTATCCACACTCCTCCCAGAATAAAAATTTTCCCATGACTGCATAATTTGTATAAAAGACTGAGCTACACAGATTGAAATCCTTATGAAAGAAGGTTGATGGAAGTCTGGTCTCAACCCTCCTTGCATCCAATATATACTTATAATGGCAGCTACAATTTGGGTGTAGTAAGATTGAGCTGTAATTTCATCAGACACTTAAAAATACATTATAGCCATTAATTCTGTACTTATCCCTGAATGTCCAGGACATTCAGAACATGATTTCCAGCTGTATGGTCAGCAAACAAAAAGGTCTCACCTCCAAGGAGCTGTCATGTACATTTCACAGTGCAGTCTAGACAGCAATGAACAACAGCATGTGGAAATCCGGCCTTTCATTATTTTCCAGGACATGCCATTAAAACACCAAAGAGTTTGTCAGTCACTCTGGTGAGTAAAGCAACACTGTACATGATGTTTAGCATGAGAAACAGGCAGTGCTTTATTTTGTATTGGGAACACTATTATTTTCTACCAGTATTTAGGATTTCTATGTTTGTGCTGATTCACTTCCACTAAAACCAACAGAAGGAGAAGGATGGAGGAGTGACTGCCCTCCTTTTAATGGTGGATTATGCATTTTCACAAAGGGCCTGATACAAGGCCCTTTGTCTAGAGTGGATTGAAAGGCTTTTACTCACTTTGATGGCAGTTGTATCAGGTCCTAAGAAGAATAAAAGTCTTATGAAAAGCTGCTGCTACTGCTCTATTTGGAGAGGTAATTAATAGCAAGGTTAGAGAGAGATCAAAGGGCTATGGTGGGTAATTAGAAACGTGGGGGAAATTGCTCCTTATAAAACAAAACTGTACCAAAAAAAAAAAAAAGGAATAAAAAATAAGGCTGTGTATTGCCGTCCTCCCAAACAAAAAATATGTTTCTGATTTCTGTTTCAAAACAGGCTCAGAAAATAGACTATAATTTGTTTCTCTCTGCTACTTTAACCAGTCATGGTAAAGCTCAGTTATGCCAATAAGAAGCAATGAGAGCGACCTAGACAGATGACTGCTCACTCGTTTTTTCATTAGGAGAGCAGCAGTGAGAGCCCATTTCACTGCAGGCAGAGAATTAGAGGATTAGGTTCATTTGCTGCACTTTTACTTTGGGCTCCATGTGGTCCCCATCTGGAGCTGTCGGAAGAGGAGTGCTTGACAACACATGCTGGCCAGCTCTTTCCCACTCTGTGCTGACGTGACTTTGGTCTCAGAGCAGTGACACAAACCCTCCCTGGGCTGCTCCAGCTGCCCCCAGCCCAACCCTGAGCCCCTCCCCTGGGTGCCCATCCTCGCTTCAGGCATCTTCCCCCTCCCCAGAACGGAAGGGAGGGTCATGCTTGAAGGGAAAGGAAGGATTCTTTCCTTTGCAAAGCGGTGTTTTATTTGGGATTCTGCAGTTTCTCAGGGCGGGAGAGGGGGTCTGTGGTGGAAGCCAGGCTGCAAAATGTGATGCTCACAGCATCTTCCCCAGGGTCCTGCTCGCTGCTCTCTCTGGCTGCCTCCCCAGCCAGCATATCCAGGAGTGGCATTTACAGCTGCCCAGAAAAGCCAGGTGGGGCTGTGTGACCAAAACACCAGCTGCCATTTACCCCACAATCCCATAACCAAAGGAAGAGCTGGTCTGCAGCAGCAAGGGGGAAGAGCCCAGGGCAGTGTGTGAGGATAATGTGAGGTCTGGGTAGGAGGCATGGGCTGGGGAGGAGGCAGTCACTGACATGGGATCAGGCTCATGGCAGGCAGGAAGGACAACAGATGACATGAAAACCCTCTCTTCCCCAATTTTCCTTCAAGGAGATCATACCGATGGGAAACACACCAAAATTTTCCAGAGTCTCAAAGCCTGAGCAAAGAGTTATTACATTTCCATGATTCAGGAAGGAAGAATTTTCAGTCTGTTTCAGTCTGTCTTTTCCAGCTGTGGAAGACTCCCCACATTTGCTTCACAGGGTACCTTTGAACCATGAAGAGATGAAGCATCCAGAGCCAAGAGAGACATTTCTCCACCCCTAGAGCCAAGACAATGGAAACCCTGGCAAGGGGATGCTACCAGTTGCCCATTTATTATTTCACATGCAAGGTGAAAATCATGAAATCATCACCAGGCTTTCCATTTCCTACATCACGTTGACATAACCCTCTCGGGTTTTTTGCCTCACCTTTTAAAAACCTGTGTGCTTTTCTCAGCAAATTTTGTGCCACGTGGTTCCACCTGCTGCTCAGGGAGATGTTCAGGGCCGGGGATCCAGGACAGGGCTTCACCAAGCCCTGCAGATGCCTTTTCTGTCGGTGGCACTCTGGTCTGGCTCAGCTGAGACCCAACCCTGGCCTCTGTTTGCCATCACCCTTCTGCAGAGACATTAAACAGGGGTTAGGGCAAATTGCCATCATTAAAAACTCCACTTTCCCTTGCAACAGTAGGAGTGTTACCTCCAGACCTCCAGCCAGCTCCTAACACGAGTAATTTACACGTAGCTCACCTAGAATTCTCCTGGTGTTTTCAGCCAGATAAGGCAATTTAAATATATTTTCCTGGGTGCTGCTGTGGGGCTGCTTTGCGCTGCTGCACAGCTGCTGGGTCTCACCTCGAGGTGGCTGCACAGCAGCTGTTGACAAAGTGATTCTACATTTACGACATGTGTAATTGTGTTGGTGGAGTTTGTAAAGCACGCCGGGCTCTCCCTGGATTAAATGCTCATGCAAATTTCCATTATGCGCATCCTCGCCCCCAAATACGCGTTTAGCAGCATCGTTAGCCCTAATGGGAGCTGCAACCACGAAGACGACACTTAATTCTCCCCGGGCATAATAGCTGCATCAGTAAAAGAACGCGTTAATAGCAAATGGCTCTATTCATGTGAACTTATCAAAGAAAAACCTTCAACTATTTTGCTCGGGCGGCAGGGACTTCAAAGACGTCTTCATTCATCCATGCGCTACAAGCCAGCCTTGGCTGAGGATGAGCGCTGGGTAAACACTGCGAGAGGGAAAATAAGATAAGGAGCAGGGGAGGTTTAACAAAGAGAGAACACATTTTCACTCTTCCCACCGCCCTACATGGGTTTAAGTGCCTGACCGCCAGCCCCAATTATGTTATTGTTGAGGTCCCTTTGAAGCGACTGTGCAAGCTCTTATATCCCGAGGAGTCACAGGAAAGGATGTTGCCAGTTGTTTTTTTTGTGCAGCTCACCAGCCCTTAATGGACTTCATATGGTCCCTGCTCCTTTCAAAGCAGCCTCCCCTTATCGCGGCTACAGAACGGCTCCTTTGTCTTATCTGAAAATTGTTTGTAACAAATTCATCACTCTCCAAAACCCTGCCGAAATAAATCTCCCTCCGATGCTGAAGATGCACATGAAGCAACGAACTCGATTAAATGTTAGGTCAAGCAAAAGTCAAAGTACAAATACTAAACTGAGATCAACTACATTGCTGTCTGTCCTAGCTCTTGGATTTTTTAAAGTCTCTTGGACTCTTGGTTGAAGCATCCTGTCTTGTGGGCTCTTGTAGGATGTGGGCTTTTTGGTTGACTGGCTAGTGTTCTCTTTTGGTTTTGTTAGCTGGTTTGTGTGTGTTTTGTGCTTTGCTGTTTTTTTTTTTAATGCCGTGCATTAATTAAAAAAGAAATGAATTAACTATTAACTTTGTCTTCAATAAGTGTGACTTATTGAAAAGAAAACCAGCCATGAATAGTCCCTGACTATTTCAAAGTATGATGTTATTCATCTAACCATGCTGTGAAAGTAGCAAAGCTACAGCCTCCTTTTTTACAGCCTTGTGTGCAACGTGAGCCAATGAGGCTCTTGGCTTCTTGCTGCTAGGCTCAGAGATGAAAAAAAGGAAAAAACAAAGAAAAAAAAGGAAAAAAAGAAGAAGAAATTAAAAAAAAAAAAAAAAGAATGAGCTTATTATCTGCTTATCAGCCTCTTCCTCTAGGAGTAGCTGCCCACTTTATTTGAGTGAGAGCAGCTTCTGCAATTCAAAGCCTGAAACCTTCATCTGAACCTGAAGCTACAGCTGGGCAGGATTCTCAGCTGTGCCCTGCACAGATAAAGCAATATTTCACCAAGCACCCGTTGGGTGGGAAGATTTAGTATGTTCAGGAAAAAAAAAATCAGTTTTTTTTAGGGAGGTGGACTTTTATTGCTCTTATTTCCTGGCAGCTGGTGACTGTAGTTCACACAATATCTTTAGAATAGCTTACAAGCCATCTAAACCATTAAATAATGTTATACAAAATAAACACATAGGTACTTATTGTCTTATTAAGGGGGACAATGCAGAAATTATAAGGCAAAACCAAACCTGGCTTTCAAAGTCAAAAGCCAAGTTATCCCTGGTCATATCAATTGAATATAAATGTCTACAGTCAGCTCTGCTCTCCACTGGAATATTTAGAACCCATTGATTCAAAAAATGGGCTATGTGACCAAGTTGGTCTTTTGTCGTCCAGACTTTTACACTGCCAAACCACCTTCCTCTTGTTTATTTTTCCAATCTGTTTAGATTTTGTCTGAGCCAGTTACTCTTCCACTCATAAGACCACTATGTCACTGAGCAATCTTGATATGTGCATCATATCAGAAGCGTGTTATCTTCTCAATGTCCTTTATTTCATTGCTTGGTTTCTGAAAAGTGTCTGCTGGAATCTGAAATGGTCTTTTCTGGAGCTGTCTGTACAGAGAAATGCTGATTTCTTGGTCTGCAGCCAGGTTGGCTGGCTGCCCCTTTCTAAGTAGGGAGACTAAAGTGGATCTTTCAAACTTAAATTTAAATTTAAATACTCTTAGTGGCGTAGGAATGAGATCACTTCCTCAGTTAATAACTGCCAGGGACACTGCTTTACATTGCTAAGTGGAAAAAAGAATAAAATTGTAGACATTATTAGCTTGCACAAATTTCTGAGAATTTCCCATTTTACTCTGATATGATTTAAAAAAAAGAAAAAATGTCCCATGACTGGCAAGCACAGTATTTTTTCAGGTGGCTGTAATGTACATCAATAATTTACATCATAAGGGAAAAGATGAAAATGACATTTCATGATTTTTTAGTCACAGACTGATTTCTTCTCTTTATACTAGTTTATCTATTAAATTTGTGTGCAGCCTTTCAGTTAGCAGAAATAAAATTCAAGGTGCCATGATCCAAAAAGAGCATCCAGGCAGATCATTGGGCTATTTTGAATCAGGTTTTAAAGAGAGCTATAAATGATACCTCTAGGCAGCATCACCTTGGATTACTTAGGCATAATTTCCTTGCACTGGACTCTATTCCATAAATTGAAAACCAACCTAGAAACTTGGTTTTTCAGTCATCATGATTTTATTAAAAAACAAAACAAGTCCAAAAAACCGAACAAAAAACCCCCCCAAACCAAAAACACAAAGTCAAAACCAAATGAACAAAAAAACCCCAAACCAAACATAAAAAAAGAAGTGAAAAAATAGTCTTTTTTAAAGCAATTCTTGGTAAATTCTCTGCTACTTTCACCTGCATAAATAATCTACAAGGTGTATCTGTATCCAGGCCTAGTTTCTCTGAGGACAAGAGATAAGAAGGTCTTTATTCAAGGTGTTAGATTCCTCTTTCTGATCTCTGTAGTCAGAGGTAGTACAAAGAAAGGCAAAATCAATAAAATACATTAAATAATTAAAATAACCCCCAAACCAGCCCAGATGCTCTAGAGATAGGGTTTAATTTTTGATAAAATGGTCCTCCTTTGTCATTTATTAAGACAAGTTTCCTTTTCCTTTTTTTTCTGTCTTATACTTCTTTCCTTTTTAATTTTTTTTTAGTTTTAGTATTTGCCTTCCCAACCCTACAGCTTATTCTAGTGTAATTTAGAGGAAAGGAAGCTGAGTGTCTTACCAGCTTACAGCTTGTTAGCCAGTCTGGGAAGCTTAGTTTGCCTTTGGAGGGAACTTTGAAGCTATTAACATCCTTGTAAATTGGATAAGTGTTATGTTACAGTGGCTTGTAGCCCCAGATAGGGCCCTTATCTGCTTTGAACTTCAAAAACAACCTCAGAAAAATCAAAATGCCCTCAGCAGGCAAGAACTCACTTTCTACACTCAGGTTCAGATTTCCGCAGCATAAAAAAAACTCCCTTTTTTTTTTTTTTTTTTTTTTTTTAAATCTAAAAGCACAACTGTAGCAAAGTAAGAGCTCCATCCTTCCTATTTAACTTCCTTTGAGGAGGAAGCTCTTGTGATCATGGATATATTTCTGATACAGAAAAAAATGGCTGTGTAAGTGTGCATTTTGCTCACTGGAGCAGCACTTTTATAGTCAGGCCCTGCAGCATCATTTTATTTGGGCTGAGACAGCTGAAACCTTTTGAGATTGTTTGGACTGTACATGCCAGGAACATAAATCAGAAAGTTTTTCTTTCACGCTGTCACAGGTTCTTGGTGGGTTGGTTTTTTTTTTCTTCTCCTGGAGTAATAATTACAGATGTAGTTAATCGAGCTGAGACTGTGTCAGGAGATAGATGTAATTAATAAAGAGGCCTTGCCAGCCATTTATAAACATGGTGAGAAGGGATTTGGCTCTGCTCTCGTCCTCCCAGGACACTGCTGAGACTGCAAACCAGCCCACCACAGCCTGTCACTGCTTAGAGGGCACAAAACCCCCCAAAACTCCAGCAAACTGCTGCATAAATATCCTAATTATTCCTTCCATCCCAGTAGAATGCTACCTCTTACCCTCACTCCCACAGGTTTGCAGTTATTCCCCACCCCAGTGTGATTTCCCACTGGAGCATTCTGCAAAGCTTGATGGTGTCCCTTTGTCTTCCTGAAAGCGTGTGTTTTATTTTATTTCTCTTGGTTCAAAATGACTTGGTCTCTTAGAGGCATCACTGATGTGAAGGATCCCATAGAATTCCATAAGAGCTCCCTGCAAAATTAACTATATTCAGTCCTTGGATAAAACCACAGCTGTGACGAAGCCAGACAGAATTTTGCCACTGAATTCCCAGTGGGGAGGAAAAAAAAATAAAAATACTGTATTCCTATTGTTTAGCACCAGCTTCATCTGAAGGCAACATGCGAGTCCAAGTGTATTTTTGCTGCCTGCATTTCCAGAAGTTGTTTGTTTGGTTTTGTTGAGAGGTGCGGCCTGGTCCTGGCTGCGGCCTGCAGCAGGCCGTGGCCTCCATGTCGCTCTGACCCCCACACGCCCTTTCACCTCTGCTGCAGTGCCGACGTGTCACACACCCACACCATCCACAGGGCCCTTGCAAGTTCAGAAGTTCTATTTTTACGAGCTGTGAAAGTTCCAGTAAGTGAGAAATGCATCCGCTCCGAGATAACACAAATATAGCACACCAGCGAGCAGGTCACAGGATTTTTACAATACTTGAGAAATGTCATGGCAAAAAAAAAAAACTTTTCCGGTGCTTTCTGAACTCTCGAATAACTTTGCCCTCAGATAAATTGTGACTGATCCTGCAAAAACTCAGTGGTTCCACCACGGCAGCCATGGAGTGAGTGCCCAGTGCCAGCCCAAGGAGTCTGCTGAGCACAGGAGAACCATTCCTAAGTTTAAAAGTTACCCCACACCCTGAGTGCTTTGCTGGAGAAAGGCCAGAGCAACCAGTGTGTCAGAGAATTAAGCTCTCAAGTTTAATAGTAAGAATTGAAAGGGATAGCCTATAGCTGCTACAGCTAAACCCAGTTCCGATCCCAAAAGCAGTCTGAAGTCTATAGCTGTTTTGTCCCTTAAAACCAAATTTCTTTAGCAACAACCACACAAAGTAACTGTGTAGGGTAAAACCAGCCACCATACTAATCCTGTGCTCGTGGATTAATATTTGATTCACATCAATCACTGATGATGAAGATTCTATTTGAGTAAGCAAGGATTTAATAAGTTGACTGGAGAGCTCCTGCATCTTCTCTTTAGTGTCAGGTGAACACTGAACAGCTCAGATCTGAGAAGGACTCCTCGGACCAGCAGCAGCATCTCACATCTCTATGCCTGCTCAGATAGGGAGGGCTCTTCTGAAGAGCTTTGTTTTGCTTCAAGTAAGGAAGCACATGCATCAAGGTGAATGAAGTCACTTTGGATGAAACTGGATGGATGGAAGGGGTCCAGGAGCATCTTTGCAGCATCTCAGTCTCACACAAGTGGCTGGGAGCCAGTTCACAAGACCACACTGGATATTTTCTGAAGGAATGGTAATTCAAAACCTCAGACATGTGTAGAGTGGAGATGTTGGACCCTGAGCATCTCCTGTTCAGATGCAGTTCCACTGCTCCTCAAGACACAGCGATATGAACATGGCACAGACACCAGAATCCCATCAGTGGGGATTTTTTTGACACATCATCCCTTTCACCTGAGTTTTTGCATTGTAGTGCCAAGGAATGGTATCAACTATCTGAGATCTCAAGGCTTGCCTCATTCTTAGAGATCCCATTGCAGCCTGACATATTTTTCTCAAACTCACTTCAGTTCTTTCAGGTCGCCTCAAAACCTTCTGCTGTTTTTGTCCCACCACTAATTTTTAATTGAAATATTTCACTTAAATATTACTTCAGGGCCTTTGCTGTTTCTTAAAGTTCCTTTAACTTGAAATTTTTACTATGATGTGACAAAATAATTCCCTCTTTTCAGTATATTTTCTTGCATGGAGTATTTATTGCTATGAAAATTGAGAGTAGCTGACTCCGTTCCTTTGACCAAAACACTTTTGCAAAGGATGATTTACAAATAATATAAAAATATTTACAAAATAATAAACAAGGGTTGTTGGCCCCTAATTCCACAGAACAGAATTTAGAAATGGAATGGAAATGTTTAGTGTAGATCCTTTTGGAGATGTTGCTTGTGCCTTTCTGTCAATCCCCAGGTGCATCTGCCATCACCATCTTCCTCTCCATTGCAGTTGGCCTTCACCTCCTCCCTGCAGCATCATTTCACCAAAACTGCACAATAAAATGGGCTGGGACCCATTGGGAATTGGAGACAAAATAAGACAAACTCAGCTCAGCCTTTAGAGTTTACCAATTTGATTTTTTCTGGAAAGGATGGGCACCTACCTCTGAGTGTTTCATAACATGAATGCATTACTGCCTCAGATAAAACTCAAGCTGTTTTGTCCCAGCCACAAACACCAATCTGGGTCTCCATGAGTGCTGAGACTTCATCAAAATGCAGCTTTGAGGATGGGAAAAAAACCCCCCAGCTGTGCCTGCTGCCTGTGTTGAACTCATCTGCTGGTCCCCATGTCAGGGTTCACCCCCTCCCAAAATCCTCTGGAGCTGGAGGAGGCTTTGCTAAGCCCCATGTCCTTCAGCTGCCCCCTGAGTTCCTGCAGCCTCCCCCTCACTCCACATCTGCCCAGGAGTGGAACTCTTGAAAGTGGTTGTATTTTTTTCTTCTGTCTTCACTCAAGAGTTAGGATAGAATGCTCAAGGGAAGAATTTATTGTTTGGACTTGATTGTTTATTAAATTTTACCTAAAGTACAGAGAGTTCATCAGCACTTCTAGCTATCAAGCCAGAAGAGAGAAAGTGGAGGTGAATTCAGCTAGTTACAAGGTATTTTAAAGGCTAACTATCCAATTAAGAGCTAACATCTATATTATTTATACTTTTGACCCAATAATCAAGCACCTATGACCTGCACTGTGGTACCTTCTAACCAATTAAGTAAGTAGCACCTAAAATCATGAAGAAGGAAGGAAGAAGGAAGAAGGAAGAAGGAAGAAGGAAGAAGGAAGAAGGAAGAAGGAAGAAGGAAGAAGGAAGAAGGAAGAAGGAAGAAGGAAGAAGGAAGAAGGAAGAAGGAAGAAGCAGACAACGCCCAAGAACGTCCATCTTGTCCCATACATATTACTATATTCTAAAAACCCCAAATTTCTAACCCTTCACCCTTTCAAATATGAAATTCCATACTTCTATTCAACTACACACCAGTGACTTTAACTCCATCACTCAAATTTTGGAATCCTTCTCCAAGGGCTCATGTCACAAGCAGTGTTCTCCTGGGGATCAGTGCCAGAAAGCACAGAAAGCTCAAAACTCTCAGGCTGCTGGGTTCCAACATGGAACAATGGCACAACTCCGTGCCCAACTTGTCCTGTCCCTGCTGAGGAGAGCAGCAAATCAACCCATCTCCCAGGGCTGCGAGGGGAAATGGGCAGCACAGAATCGCACAAACAGTTAAACTGGAGGGCTGCAAGTACAGCTTGTGGCAATTTGTAATTGCCATTTCCACATGGCACTAAATGCTAATGTAAAAAGTACTGAGGACTCCTTTCTAATATGTTTCAAAGCGAAATTGGAAACATATTTCTGTGTAACAAGTCACTAGGCACAACTTCTTGGGGAATAATGGTCAATGTTTTATGGGATTGCTTGTTAAAGCTGTTTCTAAATGGGAAGGACCCCAGGGAAGCTGGCATGAACAGTAAACATTCAAAGGAATAATTTGTGGTGACAAGTGATTCCTTCAGTATTTATTTAACATTTAAAATTTGTCTGAATAGAGGAGGAGGCCAAGGGCTGTGATTTGCTCCTGACTGTCTGTCTCTTGTTCGCCACGGGTTTCTCCAGGTTAAGGAAGCCCCTGGGAGGGGAGATAGCCCAGCTGATTCCTGGAAGCCATAAAGCTGAGGCGATTTGCTCATTGTCCTGTGTGGTTGGCTGTGCTCACACAGACCTCGTAACACACGCCAAACTTTGGGTCGTTTCCCTCCCCCTGGTGAAAAATAAAGGAGCACAGTTTGTTTCTTAAGTGCTCCATGAACGGCATTTTCCAAAGTGCAACAGTACCAAGGGGACCCAGGACACTGTGCTGAACTCAGAGCCTGTTTTTGTAAGGGAAAAAAAAAAAAATTAAAAAGAGGACTGAAAGGCCATGATTCAGCCTGCCCTGACGTCCCCTTGGCCACAGCCATGCTCACCCAAAAGTGCTGGACTGTACACTTACAGCGCAGGGACCTTTTCAGGCCAGGAATGATGCAAAATAAGCTGTTAATCAGAGATTAAAATTTATTTAGCTCAGATTTTTTGTACTGATCCCATCAATTAATTTTAACAGGAGGCACTTCAGCCTCTCTCCTTTCTGAAATCTGTACAGAAAAGCCCCATCTCCCCTCGGGCCAGCCTCGTGTCTGCCACCTCACAGCTGTTCAGAAAGTGAAGATTTTAGTGCAGAACGTATCAAATATATGATATTTCTTTCACCAGTGCCAAATAGGATTTGATGGAAAGAGAAAATATACATGACAAATATTATTTCTTCAGTGAATATACCCCTAGACTGATGAAGGGTGACAATCCTTGCAGAAACTCTGTGTTTTGAATGGCAGCATTTTAATCACATTAAAATAAATAAAAAACAGACGTAGAATAGAAAGCACATACAAAAAGGGTTCTGAAAGGCCAAACGAGGTTCATTTTGAATTTGTAATTAATAGTTGGAGAAGAGATTTATCAGTGTTTCCCCAGATATATTTTCCCCTAGGAAAATAGACTTGAATAAAATTTCATATTCTAAAGCACTGACAGATGTAGGGGTTTAAGTAGGAATCTGTTTTTTCTTTTCTTTTTTTTTTTTTTTTTCACATGACCATTGTTTCCAAAAGCTTTTAGGGTCCAAATAACTTAAACAAAATTTGTTGGGTGTTGGTCTCCAAGTCTATTTGGCATGCTATGCATCCCTCTTCCAGATTATTTGCGTATTTGAACACCATTCAGTCATTGTAAACATAATTAGTGTGTAGTGTTTGTAAGAATCTGGGTTTGGAGGTGGGCTAAGGGTGAGGGTGTCACGATAAATCTTCTTGGAAATAATGGCTTCTTCCTTCAAGGCTAGAAGGACAACTAGTGTTTACATTTTATCTATCTTCGAATTTTCAGTAATTCTGAACTAAACCTTGAAGACAGTCATGTTGGTTTCTGAGCACATCACTGAATGTTTTCCCTCGTTAAAAATAAGCAGCAATCCAGATGTAAAGATGGCTTTTCCTATAGTAATATTTTGCCTTTACTCCATTTTTTTGTCAATTATTCTTGCCTTCTGAAGGAGCAAAAACCCAAGCCGTGGTCTGAAGGTGTGTTCAAATAATCTGCATTTGCCCTCTGAATGGAGGCTAGTGCATCTGCTTCATGTGTGCCTTGTTAGGGCACTTGGAGGGAAGATCTGATGGCACTTCTGTTTCTATCAAATGAACAGAAATTTGCTGGAGGATGCCAACAGATGGCTGGTGTTGCACAGACAGCCTGGCCAGAGATGGTCCCTGAGCACTGCCCGATTTGTAGAGGTGTAACACAGTCTGACCTCCCAAAATGACTGTGAGGGATGGGGATATTTCCACTCACAACTCGAGCTTTTCCTTGTATCTAAGTGAAGGTACTAAGCTGGTGTATAAATTGGACATCGTGGAAGTTGGAGCTTGTTTAAGATCCATGTGGGAATAGGGAGATCACAAGAAAGATGGAGAGAGATTTGCAAGGGTCTGAAATGTCAGGACAAGGAGAATGGCTTCCCACTGCCAGAGGGCAGGGATGGATGGGATATTGGGAATCAGGAATTGTTCCCTGGCAGGGTGGGCAGGGCTGGCACAGGGTGCCCAGAGCAGCTGTGGCTGCCCCTGGATCCCTGGCAGTGCCCAAGGCCAGGCTGGACACTGGGGCTTGGAGCAGCCTGGGACAGTGGAAGATGTCCCTGCCATCCATGATCCTATGAAATCCCAAAGACAACAATATCCTTGATTTTCATGGGACAAAATTCCTCTCAAAGGTCACTGGCCTTGTCCACAGAGAAAAGCTGTGATTATGTGCCTGTAAATGCACCTGGATAAACGCTCTCTGTGTGTGCAGAGATATTAATGAAGTTCTATTATTAGAGGATAATTATCATTTTTGTGTCTGTAACACCAAAGAAACGGTCATTGACAATCCCAGCCCTTGGACAGAAGGGGAAAATGGATGAATTTAAAAATTCAGAGAGGAATATATTCAGAAGTGTGGTAATATCTACTTCACTTTAGGCTGCCGTATTGTGGGACAGTAGGATATCTCTAGGAGGTACCTGCAAATGGAGGAGGCAGGCAGAAAAAGAGAAAGACAACCCTTGGTCTCTCAAATCTGGCACTTTTCAGGCTGTTAAAGGTCCAGATCCCTCCCATCACCACTGCAAGCCACACAGGTAATCCAGTATAACTGCACACATTGTCATATGTTTTTGCTTCCCCTCAGCCCAGGGTCTGTGGCAGCTCTCCAACATCCTCTTCATGTGTTATTGTACTGCTGCCATCCCCCGTAGCAGAGTGTGAGGTTCTTTCTCCTTTGAAATGATTTCCCATGCCATTCCCAGACCTTGGTCCTCTTCCAAGTCCTCCCTAATCAATCTAGCATTGTAGGATGTCAGCTCTCATTTTCTTTCCTATGAGCTTATGTGACTATACATTTTATATTTGTGGCATAACAGTCTTCTTTCTGTTCCCGACTTTTGTTCATTAGTTGCTTTCTTCCCTGAGAGATTTTATTCTCTTACTCTTTGGCCTCTCCCTGAATCATCTCCACCTCCTTCTTCCTCTGTGTAGCGTAGCTGTGAGAATATTTTTGCAAATCAGCAAAATGTTTATTTCCTGATGTTATTGCACTTATTGGAGGTCCTGGGCCCTGCCTTGGGAAAACGTACGTAACAAAAGGAGCAGTCTGTGCTTCTCCTTCAGGGCTGCACTGAGGGCGAAAAAAAAGACATAAATTGAGAATACAGAACTTGTCAGACCTCCTCTGGGGAAAGGTTGACACGACTGTGGGGCCAGACTGTGCTCTAAACGAGCAAGTTCCATGGGAGCTCAAGAAAAAGGCTTTATTTTACCTTTACTCATGGTTTTCCCTCTCTGTTTTCTTCTGCCTGCTCTTATGCAAGGCTGGGTTGGGGTTTCGCCACTTTGAGGGCAACGCAGAGGTGAAGTCACCCCACCTCGGGGTGGTGTTGGTGGTGCCCTGTGTGTCCCCCTGTGCCACATCCAAGTCCCCAAGGGACAGAAGAGGATCAAGGCCAGGAGCTGCTGCCTTTTCTGTTTTCTCTGCCTCAACCACAGACAGCACCTGTGAGCGCCAAGAGGCAGAACAGGCATTGCTTGGAGGAGTAAAGGGAAAAAGAAACACCAGGGCTGAGAAAGGGGTTATTGTTCTCCCTTCCCCTGCTGTTTCTGCAGGGATCACAGACTGTAATGCACAGAGTGGGCATCTCTGGATGAAAATGAGTGATGGAGTTAATTGGCAACACCTCAGGAGATTCGCTTTCCAGGCTGATGCTGCAGGGCTGAGGGAGACCATTAGGTCAGATGGGTTAATTTTATAGTAGGGAATCACGAGCCAGCAAGAGCTGGGTACAGCATGTTCTGGCTGTGATCCTTTCCTTCTTCTTTCTTGGCCAAGTAGGACTGGCAAAAACAAGTATTTTTATTATTTTGTTTGTGTAACACCCCCTCTCCTTTGATGCGTGTAAATAGTTATTCTCAGGATGATGTCTGTGATGCAAAATTTGATTTTTCCAAGGGAAAAAAAAAAAGGCTAATTTGTCAGGATTCAAACAGCATAATGTATTAATGCTCTGCTTTTCTGGAACGGATTTTATTAGCAAACGTTTTCACTTATCACAGGAGAGAAATAATTGCACCATCAGCATCTATGGAATAATACATTTACCCCGGGCATATGCTTTTTTTTAACTATTGCGTTCCTTTTGATTCTGAGCCAATGTATACTTGCAGGGAATTAAGGGGAGGAAATGAGTACAAAGCAGGATGACTGGTCAATAAACACCATGGTGATAAGGTTTCACCTTCTTCCTTGCTTGGCACGCTGCATCATTGAACCCTGTGTGATAAATTGTACCAGGGAGGACACAGTTTTCATTGCAATGACAGGAGGACAAGCATCCTAAGCAAAACTGACATTTTGGCAGAGGGAGAGGTGAGGGGAGGCGTATGCCAATACGTGACGCTGTTTCGAATTAGACAGGAGTTTCCTGCTGTCATCCAAAAATAATAGCCCTGAGTTTTGTCCAGGAGAAAGGTAAGTCTCAGGAAACAACACAAGGCTCTTTTTTTCACCCCATTTCAGATGACTTACATCTTTCACGAGCAAATGTTGCAGCGAAATAGTGAAAGCCATGGCAACAGCTTTCACCAGAGCCCTGCTGCTGGCTTTGCTAGAGGAGGCTCCCAGGGTGAGTCACGGAGCAGGGAGCACCCTTCATGCCTGGAGATGTGGTCTGGGTGGGACAGACCCCACCTGGGAGCTTCAGCATCACCTTGGGGGCTTTCTGTGCTGGGCACACCCAGGACAGCATCCATGTGGCACCAGGTGACCGTGCTCCTCTGCCTGCTGACTCCTGTTATCCTTTCTTTGGGCCAAGAGCATCCTAGTGGGCTGCCACAACAAAAAGAAAAATTCCCCTTTAGTTATTTGGTTCTAATTTTCCAGTCAAAATAATTTTTGTTTGGGTTTTGGGTTTTAACAATTTTATTATTATTATTATTATTATTATTTTTTTTTTTTTTTTTTTTATTTTTATTATTTTTTTTTTTTTTTGTTAGTTTTGTTTTGCTTTTGGCTTTGTTTGGCTCGGTTCAGTTGGGTTGCTGTTTTTCTGGGGTTTTTTTTTGGTAATCTGCTCTTCTTCTAGACAATTCCCCCTGTTCACCCCAAGCTGGCAGCAGCTTAACCTTTATTTTCCTAAAGCAGTCTACCTTTATTTTCATCCTGGATTTGAATACCAGCAAGCAGACAGGGAGGACAGCAGAGGCAGCTCTCTGATCTCCAGGCTTTTTTCCACCAGCTTACATGATTCTATGATTCTATTTCTGTGTATGACCATAAATATCACATATACATACATTTTTACACAGAAATGCACTGAGTGGGTCCTTCCTCCCCATTTTTCCCTGTTTTCCATCTGCTTTGGGTGAAACCTGGTCCCAACACCTTTTCACAGGAGATTTTCACTTCATATGGTATTTCAGGAGTTGCAAAGGAATACCACTAGGGCCCATAGGATTATTTGGATTTCTTGAACCTGGTGTTGCAGATTAACTGAAGACATGATGTCTAAGAATAAAGGGGATAAAATATATATAAGGCAAATGGGGGGGAAAAAAATCCCCAGTTCATGCTACTGTCATTTTTACTAAATAATCAGCTCAGTCTTTGTAAATAGATGAGCATATGCATCACTGTCTGGAAATCCATCTGAAAGCATTAAATGGTCTCTTCAAATTAATCCTTTTTTTTTTTTTACTTGCTGACCTCCCATCTGCTTCTTTAAGCAAAACTGACAGAAGTCTTATTTCTGTTTCCAAGAGAGGTCTTTGTTCCTTGCAGACCCACCTGTCTGAGAGCAATTTCTGGGATTGCCCCCTCTTTACAAAGTTTGTCTTTTAGTCCAGGGAAACAGGACAGAAGTCTTGCTTGAAAAAGGACGATAAATCCCAATGTGGCACAAACTCTCATATGAAAAGTGAATTTATAAGCTAAAAGTGCAATGAAAGCTACTTTTTTTTATCCTTCATCTTCATGCAGTGGCATATAAACAGCTTTAGAACTTTTCTCCTAATGACAAGTTTTTAGACACTTCTTTTGTCTGAGCAGGTCTTGACTATGATCTCAGGGATCTTGGTCTTTCTCATGAGGAATTTAATTTTTTTGTTGGTTTGGTGTCTCGTGCAGGAATTTCGTGTCTTTGCCAGCTTGCAGTATCCTTCTGCATTTATGTAGCTTGCTGTGGAAATGGGATCTGTGTATTCCCTTGCAGAGGCTCTTGATGCAATGTGGAGAGACTTGTCCATTTATTTTGTCATGACCATGTTAAATATATTTTAATGTTCAGTGCTTTTATGTCACATGGTTAAATAACATTCCAAAAAAGCCATCTTTAAAGACAGAGGAAATGTCAAAGCTGTGTAATTCAAAGGATACAAGCACATATTTCTCACTTGTTTTATAATCAATGTGGAATAAGGTGTTAATACTTGGTGTAGTGTGAAGATCTCTGGTTCAGCAGAATTTGACCACAAGACCTTGAATTTCAATTAGGATGTAATGCCTCCACAAGCACCAGGCCTGAGGCATTCAGAATATTAATATCTGCTTCCAAATATCCTATTGAAAACCCCCTGCCACATACATCACAATAAAAATGAGAAATGCAATAAGAAAATTTTTAAAAAGTACACTCTGGTTGTGCGTGTAATTGATTCCTCTTCACGATGTGACCATTATTTAAGGACTGTATCTGCAGGCTTGACATTATTAATACAAATAGTCGCTTTTTAATAAAATCTTTCATTTGACCCAAGCCTTACCCTCGTGGCTCATTTATAATCCTGGCTGTGAGGAGCCAGGCTGGATGCTCAGCTCTATCTGTTGCATCCTGCACTCTGGGAGTCTCACAGGCACTGTAGCTGTAGGGAGTGATGGAGCTTTAATAACATTTCTATTTGTGCTCAGGATGACCTGACTGGCGGCAGCAGATGTGTGTATTCTGAATTAAATGGAATATCACTCCCGTGTGCCTTTGCTGGGCTGCATGTTTGCAAACAAAAGCTCTTGGAAAGAATGGTCTTTGTCCCTTTTCTTGCTCATGTTCTTCTTTTCTGGAGCAGTGAGTGTTAGCACGTGTGCTGGAGGGAGGAGGTGTTTGGAGTAACAAAACAAATCCGTGCACCAAAAAATAAATGTCCCCAAAAATAAATCCAGCTTAAAATACAAGCAACTCCTTCCTCTGGCATGGGCACTCAGGGAAATGAGAATAATCTCAATACTATCACTTTTTTGTGCTTTCAGGATGTTTTTAGAGAATGTGTTTTATGTGGAAGTATCAGCAGTTTCTTTTTATCTCATTATCAGGGATAAATGAGATAAAAATATTTTATCAAAGATATTTCTACCTATGGGTCCCTAGGTTTCCATGTCACAGAAGGGACCAACCCAAAATATCCTGGAGTGGGAACCTGACACTGCAGCTGGGGTTCCTAGAATGAAGTAGGAATCACTGTTTGCAGTATATCATAAATAATATAATTATATAAATCAAGCAAAACGGCATAGCAAGGAAAAAATGAAATTACAATTGCCGCATTGAGTAAAATTGATATTGAAAGAAGATGAAGCTCAGGATTTATTTAATTTAAAGATTTACTTCAAGACCACAATCAAGTGTGTTTACCGTGGAGATTTGGGGTTTTGGGGTTTTTGTGAGGAGGAGAAGACAAGCCCTAATGCCTTGCCCTTCTTTAAAGCAGACCACTTTGTACTGAGGGACATTGATCTAGAACTTAAAAATAAACTGGCTTGATGACAGTGAAAAAGCACTTTCCTGTTGGCTGGTGCATTTGTAGGAGGTAAAGAGGTTTTTCAAATCTCTGCTTCTGTAACTTTTAGTTTTCCTTTGTTTTATTTTTTGTTGTTGTTGTTGGGTTTCGGGTTTTTTGGGGTTTTTTTGGTATAGAAATAATTTAGGGGCTGGCAGATGATTATCTCAACACTGTTCTTTCTGAGGTCTGTAAGCTCTCACTGGCATCTCTGCAAATCTAGATTGCATTAGAACCAAAAAATAATTTTATTTAAAAGGTCCATCAGCCAATTTGTAGAAGTCACAATGCAAAAAAGAAGCCCAGAATAATTAACTACTCAATTGGGCACGCTGCTGTTTGCCAGTTGGAGGGCTTGGCACATTAGAAGCTGCAGAGTGTGGAAGAAATATTGAAAAATATTTCAGAATTTCATTATTTACACGATTTTGAAAACTGGGAGTGACAGTGAGGTCTGTCCACCTTCTCCTGGATTTGTAGCCCTGACTTTATCGAGGTGTCTCCTTTGGATATATCAACATTCACAGGAAGTACAGTTCATATCCTCAGCAGCAGAATTTTGCCCATGGCAGAAACTGATGTAATTCTCATTTTCTGTCATCTCACAGTTTGGCCTTTTGCTTTCCCAAATCTTTTGAAAGAGAAAAATACGGGGTTTTTTGTTTGTTTTGGTTTTTTGGTGTTTTTTTGGGGGTTTTTTTTGTTTTTTTTTTTTTTTTTTTTTTTGTTGTTGTTTTTTAGTTGGTTTTTTTTTGTTTTTTTGTTTTTTTTTTTTTTAGTTTTTTGCTGCTTTATCTTAGTTACAGAAATCAGGGATTCAGCCAGGGCACAGCATGGATTAAACTGAGTGGGCACTCGTTTCTGAACCAAAAAAGTTGAAAATAGAGGGGGGTGATAAGTCTTAGTGATTCTTCCCCTTCAGGCAGCCACAGTTCCTTACCCAGAGCTGAACCAGCAAACTGCAAGTCTCTCTTTGAAACATTGATCAGCTCCCAGATAGTCTAATGAACTGCTAAGGTGTCCCAGGCTGGAAATCAATTGTTATTAAAGCCTTGCTGTTCCTTAACCAGGGAAAAAAAACAAAAAAAAACACCCCAAAAAAACCAACCAAACAAAAAAAAAAACCCAAAAAACCAAAAAAAACCACCCCAAACCACAAATACTTAAAAACCATAAAGCTCAGAAAATAATTACTGCTTGCAATCAGAAATATTTTAACTGCCATTTGACCTGACTGCCAGCAGAAATGCCATGGTTTTGCTGTCACATATCTGCAGTCTGGCTATTAGTAATTAATATTTCGTTCTAGAATTTGTAACTTCATACCAGAAAAAAAATCACAAGCCAACCTCCTGCTGACTCATATTATGGTATTTATTCTATTAACACTTAAATATTCCCTTTCTGTTTCAATTGTATTGTAACAATATGGCAATAACACAAAGGAAAATGAAATTACCGGTTATGCTGCAAATAAAATAAAGTAAAATGAAATAAAACTAAAACATCCGCTGTTTTGATGTGCACCCTCTTCTAATCTTGGGAAGCTTGATGGCACAAAAATACAGTTGGGAAAGTAAAAAAGAAAACCCAAACAGCACAACAACAGGACATGAACTAAGGAAAGTGTTTGAACATTTGTAGGAGGAAATTATTCCTGGAAGTTATGGCCTATGTGGCAGTGATAGGGAAGAACAGGAATACATGGGAGGAATAGAATATGGTGTGGTGCTGGAACCTGAGATGATTGCACAGAGAGATGTTCAGCTGGGGTATGGGCACAGCTGTCCCTTGGAAATGAGAATATGTGCAGGAAACGAGAGAATATATGTAGAGAAAAGCCATTATTTTGTCATTTCCTCTTCAAAGGGTGCCTGCATCTGTGAATCTCCAATTAAAGTTGAGGGCAAATGCATAATTTGTATGTGGATGCTGGGTTTCTCTTGCTGTCTGTCAGAGGAACCCCTATCTCATCATACTCCCAATTAATTAATTAAAGACTAGAATACCTGAGGTGCAGCTTCCTCTCCATTTTGGCTTGAGTGATAGTGCTGAATCCAGTGCCAGTGTCATTTTATAGCAATCTTTGTAGTTGTTTATTTGCCTGATGGATAGCTAGAAATATTCCTCTGTTCCTCAGAATAAATTCAGATGGTTTCTTTGGAGGACGAGAAGATCTGTGCTTAGTGATTATTGACTCAACTTCAGAGTTTCCTCAAAATAAAGGTTTCTGCCAGGCAGAAATCAGAATGAACTCATCCCAGATTGGGTTCAGACAGGAATCTGCCCCAGCAGAGGCTGAAGAAGAGGTTTATCCTGAACCAAATGAACCCGTGCACAGCAAAGAGGGGAATGGATGTGAACCCAGAGCTTTCCAGAATTTATTTAAAGCCTCACTTTGGGTTGGTAACACGATGTTTGGCACCCGGTTTGCAGCCAGCTGCTGATGGCCACAGGAATGGCAGTGTGAGGAGCAGGAGGAATTCATGACCCCAGACACATGAGCACTGAGCCCACACTGACACATGAACCCACACGAGAACGTGCTGCTGTGCACTCAGAGAAAAAAGTTCTGGTTGTATTTGCAGGGTTCATTCCCTTTCAGGATTTAATTTTGCATTCCTTGCTCCCTCTTCTCCGTGTGAAGCAGCTTCCCCCAAATCCATGCAGTAACTCCATGATGAGGATTAGGACACAAAATTCAATATTTTTTGCCTAAATAAATAAATCTGCCAGAAGAGAACGATAACAGGGCTGGTTTATTTAAATATCATTTTTTTCAATTCCTTCCCCCCCCGCCCAGTTCATGAAATTCTCCTGGCTTGTTTGTAGCAATAGTGGAGAGTCACCTGCATTTTTACATTGGGGTGGCTCAATTACAAGCTCAATATGATGATTATAATTAATTTTTTTATATGCTATGTATCAATTATGATATAATTTATGGCCATCCCTGGCATTTTCCTAGGCCAGGTTGGACACTGGGGGCTTGGAGAAACCTGGGATAGTGGAAAAGCATCCCACCATGGCAGGGGTGTGATGGACGAGCTGTAGGATCCCTTCTAACCCAAACCATTCCGTGATTTTTGATGAATTTAAAGTTATAGATGTTTCCAGCAGCCAGAGGCAGAGGGTGTCAGGGCCAGGCTACAAAGGGTGCCCCAAATACCCAAACCATGGATGAAATGCCTGCTTTTAGGAGCTGGTTCCTCATGCCAACACCCTTATCCTACATCAAATGCAGCTCCAAGGGAGGAGGCAGAGGGATGGAAAAGAAGGGTGACCACAACCTCAATAAGTACGTGGCTGCAAATTCACATTTCTTGTGCCTCTGCCACTTCTCCCTCAGGCTGCCCAGTGCCCACGGGATCCCAGCTCAGCTGAAAAGCAGCAGAGCTGGCTGCTAACAGCCCCCAGGCTTCCAAGCACCTCTGAATACCCTCCAGGTTTGTTACTGATTTTCCTGTGTGTTCCAGCTCCACGCTGTCTGCCCTGATTTATTCCATATGTCCTAAATTGAAATGTGTCATGGCATGGAGGAAGTCAGTAATCCCTCTCAGGTTTCTGCTGGATACTGCTTCAGTCTATCTGCTGTCTGCTCTTTGTGCTAGCCCCTTGGAAAAGCCAGGAGTGGTCTGAAATGCCAGCTGCTTCCTTCTCTTCCACTCTGGCTTTATCCCCTGGTAGTTGGCTTTTCAGTATGAAATGCTGTGAACCCACAGCTGGGCTCGTAGGGGGAATGCAAAGGCCACGAGGAACATTGAATTTTGCCACCTCAGGCTGTGTTTGCTGTGCTGCAATCACCTGTGGTCTCAGGTATCTCCTGCCCTGCCCTCTGCCACCCCAGGGTCCCTCCTGGGACAGCAGTGCCACAGGGACTGTGACACATCTAGTCCGAAAGGAATTTTGGCATCTCTCCTTTTTTCTGGAATGCATGGCTGCTTCACTGCGCTGCACAAGAGTAATCCTTGCTGCACTCCCTTGCTTGAAAGAGAAACAAAAATCACCTCCTGCTCTACTGCAAAGATGAGGTTTTAAAACTAGATTTTGAAACCCAGCCTTGCTGATGTCTTAAGCTGTTGTATGCCCTGTTAAATGGGCACAGAACAATGTACTTTCTACCCTGTATATGGCCTATAGGGAACAGCAATGTTCCCTTAGCTTTGAATTTCCTGAAATGGTTCGCAAAGGACTTTTTCCTTTTTGTCTTTTTTTTTTCTTTCCTAGAGAGAAGGTGTATAGATCGTGCATTTAAAAAAAAACAAACCAAAAAACCCCTATATACCTATATCTATATCTATATCTACATCTATATCTATATCTATATCTATATCTATATCTATATCTATATCTACATCTATATCTACATCTATATCTATATCTTATCTATATCTATATCTATATCTATATCTATATCTAATCTATATCTATATCTATATCTATATCTATATCTATATCTATATCTATATCTATATCTATATCTATATCTATATCTACATCTACATCTTATCTATATCTAATATATATCTATATCTAATCTATACCTATACCTATACCTATATCTAATCCATATCTATACCTATATCTATAGCTAATCTATCTCTATCTCTAATATAGAAATAATATATAATATATAATATAATAATAATATGTATATTTATATCTAATATATAAATATAGATATAAATATAAATGATATATAAAATATAAATATAAATAGATAAAAATAAATAAATAAGATAGATAGACAGATAGATAGATAGATAGACAGACTGATAGACAGATAGATAAATATATGAAAAATGTTTGTAAGACTCCAGTGCTGCATTTGCACCCTCATTTATTCAGGGTGTGTGCCCGGACTGAGAGCTGGCAGAGTGCAGGAGGCAGCAGTGCTTTCTCAGGGACCGTGGCTGTGGGATGAATCAAGGGCCCTGGAAAGACCCACCACTCTCTTTCCTGGCTGCCAAAGCCCTAAATTTAGCTTCTCATTTCCCAGCAGAAGTTCTGCACTGAACACACCTCGTTCTGGGGACAGAACAAGGAATACTGGGTTGCTCCAGTACTGGCAGCAGGAGAGGATGGGTTCAGAATAGAGTGCTGCAGAAACCACAGTGTACCTGTGCAAACTGCCCACTAACAGAAAATTAAACAGGTTATTTGAACAGTAAATGAGGATGATAAAATAATTGTTGATCACCTCACTGAAGCCTACACTAAATTGGAGTTTCATGCAGTAGGCTTCTGAATTTATCTAAACAGGCAGTTAATATATATAGTAATATCTACAAATGCCCAATATTTAATTTTCTTCTGTCTATTCATAGTCTATTCATAAATTTTCTCCCCTTTTGGATGAAGAAATCTAGACTATTGAAACACATTATATCACCACTCCTTTTAACATTTTTTCTCCTGAGATGCCAATACTAAAGATGAGAGCCAAAGTGAGGGCTTGGTGGGAAAAGGGGTTTCAGCCTGGCACTGAATTTCAGGTGGTCACAACACTGCCCTTACTGGTCCATATGACATTTATTATAAATGCAAATCTCACACAGCAGCAGTGAATTAAATACTGTGCTAAATGGGTTCATGAAAAGAAAATTACTTTAGGGGAAGGCAAGAACCCCCCTGGTAACTCGTCATGCATCACCTCAAAATTCACCCAACTCTACCTCAAAATTATCCCAAAATTATCCCCCAAAAGGGCCAAAATTGACCTCAAAATTGACCCAAATTCACCTCGAAATTATCCCCAAAAGTGGCCAAAATTCATCTCAAAATTGACCTCAATGTTCACCCAATTCACCTCAAAATTATCCCCCAAAATGGGCAAAATTGACTTCAAAATTCACCTCAGTGTTCAGCCAGATTCACCCTGAAATTATTCCATAATTATCCCCAAAACCGGCCAAAACTGACCTCAAAATTCACCTCAATGTTCACCCAAAACTACTCAAAATTATCCTAAAATTATCCCCAAAACCAGCCAAAATTCATCTCAAAATTCACCTCAGTGTTCACCCAAATCTACTCAAAATTATCCCAAAATTATCCCCAAAAACGGCCAAAATTCACCCCAATGTTCACCCAACTCTACCTCAAAATTATCCCCAAAAAAGGCCAAAATTCACCTCAAAATTCACCTCAATGTTGACCCAAATTCACCTCAAAATTATCCCAAAATTATCCCCAAAATCGGCCAAAATTCACCTAAAAACTGACCTCAAAATTGAAATAAAGAAATAAATCCAGAAAAACCTTCCTGCTAATGGTTGTTATGGTCTTGGTGTATATCTCTTTTTAATTACTATTTCCATAAATAATGAATATAAAAATTTTAGGCCAAACAGATGAAAAATTGTGAACCCCAGACTGATGTATATTAGAGAGTGCTGGTATTTGCTTAGGGACTGGCAGCACATTTATCCAGCCCACGTTTATCCATTTACTGATCCCAAAATCCATTTAGAAAACAAAAATCAGGTGCAGCTGCATCACACCTGAGCCTTTGGAACTGAGGTGGAGGATCTGTCACTCTGCTGAAGCAAGATCCACTCACCAAAAATGGAAATTTTGGAAATGGAGGGTTGGGGTTTTTTTCCCCCTTCCACTTTGAATTTGGAATATAAAATTTTAAAATTATCTATCACCTCGTTTCTCAGTGTCTAAAGACCCACTTGTGGCTCCTTTGAGGGTAATTTTTGATCATTTTGACTACTTTGCTATGAGCTGATAATTGCTGCATTCAATACATTCCTGTCCTCCCCATTAGTGATGAATATTGGTAGAAAATGCATTAAATATTACCATCCTTTTCATGTAATGTGGCTGTGTTAATGAACATTAATAATTCAATATTTTTCTTTATAAATAATTGATATAAATCAAAAGGAGAAGCATGGAGGGAAAAATTTGAAATTTCTCCATAAGAAACACCAGAAGGCTTTCAGAATGTTTTCCTGAAAAATGTTTATAATCTGCAGGGGTTTTTTTTTACAGGCATTGTTGCTTTAAATGATGCTTTATTGAAGTGTTATGTGCCATTTTGAGAAATAATGGCAGGTAGAAAATGGTGTTTTCATAAGAATGTTGCAACTTTTTTTTTCCTTGGTGGATCAGCTGCAAATACAAATGTAAATATAAATATAAATACAAATACATATATAAATAAATATATAAATATAAATACAGATATAAATAAATATGTAAATATAAATATAAATACAAATATAGATAAAATTTTAAAAAATAAAATAAAATATAAATGTAAATGTAAATATAAATATAAATATAAATATAAATATAAATATAAATATAAATATAAATATAAATATAAATATAAATGTAAATATATCAGTGTCTGTGGTATACCTGACACATCAGAATTATTCCTGAAATCCTCTTTCCAAGAACAGAGAGAAGCTGTACCTTAGAGAGAGAATTTTTAACTGAGGGGGAAGCCCCCCCAGTTTAATTTTGAAGGATCAATAAAACCTGGTGTGTGCTGCAAGGGGGTTTCATCTCCTCATCTTCTAAAATCAGCTTTTATTATCGAGGCCTGGAGCTGGTGAGGAAGAGGAGCTGAGGAAAGGAAATAATCAATCCACTCATCCTCCAGAATTCATTCTATTCTTGAAAGTAGAAAATGTGAACGCTGTTATTTTTAACCATTATTGTTGCTTACAATAAGCAGTGACAGCAAATCCCCTCCACAAAGCTAGGAAAGAAAAATCTGATGCATTTTCTCAGTTATACTTACTACTAGTACTGCTAGTAACAATAATAATAATATTAATAATAATAATAGTAATAATAGTAATAATAATAAATAAATGGTACATAATGTAACGTTAATAATAGCAATAAAAATAAAATATAATAATTGAAGATACATAATATAGATAATAATATTAATAATAATATGCTATTATATTAAAATGTTATGTTAGTATATAAATATACGTTATAATATGTTATTAAAGAACAGTTTATTTTTATTTATTAACAGTTTATATTTTATTTACTCCACCAAGACCATCGTTGTTTTGCAATTAAATCATAAGGCACTGTGTGGGTTTCTCGACATTTTGGGTCATTCAGGCTGGAAAAATCGAGGTTGTTGCAGTCTTTTGTCTAAACTTGTGCACAGCGAATGGCAGCTCTGGAAAATGACAATAATTAGCTGAAGGTTGTTAAGGAGAGAGGTTCCCACCTACCAGAGCAGCCTGAGCACAGTGAGTTCCTTTTATTTCCAATGTTTGGCTTTGTTTTTTTACCTTCTGTGAAATGAGTGAGCAGCATTTAAACTGCACTTTGACATAACGAGACAACACTGGTTCTTCCAGCTTGCTTTCCAGGAAAAGAAAAAACAAAAAAAAACCCCACCAACAACCAAAAAGCCCAAAAAATAAAAAACAAAACAAAACAAACAAACAAACAAACCACAAAAAAAACAAAACCAAAAAAACCCCAAAAACAACAAAAAAACCCCAAAACCCAAAAAAACAAACAAAAAAACCCAAAAAAACCCAAAGAAACCCAAAACCAAACCAAACCAAAAAACAACAAAAAACAAGAAAAAAAAACAAAAAACCCCTCAAAACCCAAAACCAACCAAACAAAAAAAATGCAAAAGCAAACAAAAAACCAAAAACAAACAAAAAACAAAAAAAAACCCCAAAACAAACAAATAAAAAAGAAAAAAAAAAACCAAACCCCCCAAAATAACCCCAAAACCCCACAAAAAACCAAAAACAAAACCAAAACCCAAACGAAAGAGCTTCTGAGATGTTCCCCACTAAGAAGTTGTTTTTTTCCCGTGGGTTACATCCCAGTTTCCTGGACAGTGCTTCCCATCAGTGCTGCAGAAATGCCAATAACTGGGGCCACCCACACCAATTGCTGGTGAGGGGCAGCAGACAAAACCCCCAGAGCTTTGGGTCAGCTGGGGCTGATGAAACACAGAAGGAGATTACACGTTATATTTAAATATTTTTCAATATTACACACTGTTTTCTTTCTCTAAAGGAGGTGGCAACTACTTTTAAGCCAGTTATTTTTTGCCTTATTTTTTTTCACGTCCCTTAAGGGCACTTAAGAACTTTTAGCACGTTAAATCCCTTTTTCCTCAGAGTTCTGGGGATACTTTTTTTTTTAAAAAAACTAACTTTGTATGACGTGGAACTGAAGGCTCTTCTTTGTGATTTTACCTTCCTGACTCCAAAGTCACTACACCTAAAGACCATCCCAATGACCTGATTTTAGATCCTGCCTAAACTCAAAGAGAGTGAGAGGCCAACCACTTGCCACTTTGCTCCAGGAGCTCTGGATTTTCCCGAGGAAGCCAAAATCTCCATTTTTTTTGTGCATCTGACAGATTTCCACTCTGCCCGACTCTAGGAAGAGATTTCTTGTGGACGTCAGGAACAAAAACTGGTGCCACTTCTTCATTTGGAAGGCGTAGCACACTCTGTAACTATTAACAATTACCAGTCAGATTCCTGACTGTGTTTTTTGTCGTTGGAATGCTGGGCCTGGAAATAGCACAGGCACACAGCCCTGGGCTCCCAAAGAAAACATTTCCAGAAGAAAGCAGCACCCATAAAACCTGGAGTGTTAATTCACTGAGTTTGGATGATTAAGTGAATGATTAGCAGCCTTCCACTGAATAATCTGATTTGTAGATTATCGAATCTACAAAGCAGTGTTAAAATTTCCCTGTCCCCACAGTGGAGGATTTAAAAGCCTAAACCAAATAAACCAACCAATATCTCAGCAAAAATTTCCTGTGTTTCCTCTGCTTTCCCACTTGGCTGCACTTGTTTGCTAAATCCTTTAGCAGCAGAGAGTTGTGGCCATTTAAAGTGTATATATATATATATTTCATCCAGGCTAAATATCTGGTAAATACTCCTCTCTAAAAACAAGAGAGCCAAACAAATAAAAATAAACTCTTACTGTTTAAAATAACTCCAGAAAATAAAAGTTTTATGAAAGCATTTCTGTTAGTCATTGTCTAATAGCTGATTAATGACCAAAATAACTTATGTTTTCAGGACAGAAAAGCAACATTTTCAGCACAGATTTCTTCTCCACTGCAGTGTGCTCTTCCTTTTCTTTTATTGATTGATTGATTGATTTTTTAAAATATTTATTGGTTCTTAATAAAGACTCTGATTTATCCAGCACTGCCCTCCAGGAGAACAGGTTTTCAGATTGCTGGATAAAAGGAAAACAAAGAGAATGTGAAATCCCTGTCCCAGCAGAGAGCAGTAACTTTGCAAACCACAAGAACGAAATTTAGATTTGCAGGTGACCTAAGAAACAGGCAGAGCTGAGTGATGCTTCCCCTATTAACTCTTCTCACTGCAGAAATTCCATTATTAAATCCTAGGATTTAATAGGTGAGGGTGCTCACTGAAGGCTGGAGCACCTTGGTGCTGAGTGTTTTGGTACCAAAGGAGGTGCTCCTGCAAACCAGGCACATCTTGGCCGAGATCACCTCAGATGGCCACAAAAACAAGGGAATTAAAAACCCCAGAGAGCCCCTACGATGGCCTCTGAGCCACCTCCCAGGCTATTGCACTCTGATTTTTGGGGAGAAACAGCTGTTTTTTAGGCATGAGATGGACTAGGCTTGTTGGGGATGATTATTTTTCACCAAACCCCTGGGTGGGGAGGCAGTTTCTGGGTGCTCTGCCTGTGGGAAAAGCTGGAGAGGGAGGGCAGGGCTCTCATCCCCTTGTTTTTCTGGGATCACTTTGACTGGGCTGAGAGGCACAGGCTGAGAACAGGAAATTGTGGCTGCACTGGCAGAGGCAGGGCCACATTCTGGCACCTTGTTTGTGCATATGTGCTGGAGGAACACATACCTCTGAAGATGAACTCCATGTGCTGCTTCAGAATGTTTATACGCCGAAAAGAAAAGAAAAAAACCGGTTTCAGCACTGGCTTTGGTACCTCTCAAATAAATGAGACAAGAAAGTAAAGCACTACTGTTTCACAACCCCACTAATCTGATCCTGATTCCAGGCTCTGCAATGTATTTATAATACTTCACAACATGTGGTGTCTAGAGGAAATGCTACCTTCTTTCAGCAGCCTGGCAAATGTGTTGTGAGATAGTGTAATGACAGGAATGAATCAAGAGGTTCCTCTGGTTTGCTCTGGCACAGGGGTAATCTGGACACAAGTGCTTTCAAATGGCATTTTCAAAACTTTCCATGAGATAATGGTGGTTCTTACGTGGTTCACTTCAAAGCAAAGCAGATATCTCTGTGCCCTCTTACACATCTAAAGGCACCACGCCTCAGAGTCAGACATTACATCCTTCACATGCATCAGAGTGAGGTGGAATAACTCACCTCTAATTAAAGGATCTACAGGAACTGTAAAAAAAATCTGAACAAACGTGTGCTTGCACCTTGGTAGGTGTAATATTTCCATTTGTTGGTCCCTCCTGTGCTGGCTGCTGTGGGAAAGTGGCTGCATCAGCACAAGGGGAAAAACCCACTGGGCACAGCTGGGTTAAAAACAATTGTCATCTGACTGCTGAACTCACACAAAGGCATTTTGGCTGGTGGCCTCCAACAGCTGGCCCCGTTACAATCAGGATTTCTGAGCTCTGCTGGTGGGGTGTGGGCTATTTTTGTGCCCCTGCTTCCCTGGCTGGGATGCCTGGAAGGTGTCAGCATCCTGTGCTGGCCCGTCACCACCTTGGGAAGGTGAGGTGTTGATGGATCCTACCCTGGGCTGCCAGCCCCACAGTGGATTGGGATTCCCAAGACCCCCAGGAGGAAAAGGAGATGGGGGTGAGATGGCCACGGAGCATTTGGGACGGGAAAAGTGAAGAAAAGTCCCTCTGCAGGAAGTATTTTAACTGCTTGGTGATCTCTGCAGGCAGAATTCCATGTGATTGCACACTTGGGCTGCCCCAAGGCATCTTCTCTTCCTGTGTCTTTGTGTCTCCACTGATGAGCTGATGGACACAGCACTGGTTTATTCACTCACATGCCCTACATCTCCACCAAAACTGACGGGAAATGGGCGCAGGGAAGGTGGGATTTGATCCCCTGTGGAGCTGAGCTCATCGAGGCACACGCAGGGAAAACACAGCCAAAAACCCCAGGGCAGAAACACACACGGGGCGCCAGGGAGAGCAGACCTGGAATGGTCTCTGTGCCGTGTCCTTTAAAAACAGAGCAACCTCGTGGGTCTCTCTCTCAGAGCCAGAGCCAGTTTCACGAGTGCAATGATCCAAGATTGTCCCTGCTTGGTTAAATGAGTCCCAAATTAGGTGTCGTGGGCACGGAGCACAGCTATAAAAACCCCTGAGCAGTGACAAATCTTCTTATTGCTCAGTCTCATGCCCTGATGTCACAGGTGCTGTGCCCTGTCCTGCTTTGCACAAACTCAGAATTATGGTGGTGACTTGGCCTTTCAATATGCCCATCCTAAATTCCTCCTAGAGCTACTCCTCTGAGGAAAGGTGTTTCCAACTCGCTATGTATTTTTAACAAACTTCCAGAGAGGAAAAAAAAAATGGAAGTCTTCGTTCAAATCAGCTAGAAAAGACTTGGAATTAATTCTGTAACTTAAAGGCCAGCAAAGTAGGAAGTACTTAGACTAGTGCATAGTAATAGTTAGCATGAACTAGAAAAGGGACAAGTAAAAATACAGGAAAAATAAGGAAGTTCTATAAAACAAAAAGCTATCCTGAAGCTCAGATACTAAATCTTTGTCAAAAATAATTACTAAGATCATAACAACAAAATTGGATTAAATTTTCTTTTTCCTAAATGAATCAGCCCTTCTCTTCATTAAATAATTATGAAGGATATCAAGCAGTATCAAGAAGGGTCTTTCTCTAAGTCAATGGATAATTCAATATGCAATCTCCATCAGTTCCTATGTTTACACACTGCCTTGCCAAGATGTCAGTGGAAAAGTGCCTGCCATTGTTTCTGAATATCAGCTATTAATTAAGTTGCTCGGATTTTTCTTTGAAGATAAAGTTTGCTCATAACAAATGAAATATTCCTTTGAGACAGAGAAGAGCTAGCACGCTGAAAAAAAAAGAAAAACCTGGTTGGTGAGACACAGGATGTGTTGCATTTTCCCTTTCCTGTGCGTCCTCCTATTTATTAATAAAGCAAAACAAACCCATCGAACCCCAAAGCTGAATAATCTGCAGAGAACAAATTAATTGAAAGACACCAACCATTTCTGCCCTTGGCCAGTGATGTAGTATGTGGTAGATCCTTTAGCACCACAGTTAATTGTTTATACTACAAAGTTAGCCTTCCTTGCTGGCTCGGATAATCCTGCCAAGTGGAATTACAGGCCTGGTCCCCTGCCAGGCTTTGCTCCCAGAGTTCATTATTTAACTGTTTCTTTGTGCAGGGGTGGGCTGTCACTGGGGCTGGCAGGAGCCCCTGGGCCACTCTGTGCACACACACACATCCACCAGGGCTGGGGGGGACTCTGCACACTCAGAGATTGCAGAGACAGAGCAACCACCTCCTCCTCCAGCACCTTAGCAGAGTGGGGAAAGAGCAGCTGGGAGATCACAAAGGGCCCTCTAACAGAGTGGGAGTTTGGTGAGAGGCTTTTTCTTGTTTGGTTGGGTGGTTTTTTTTTTTTTTTTTTGTTTTGTTTTGTTTTGTTTTTTTTTTTTTTTTTTTGGTTTTTTTTTTTTTGGTTTTTTTATTAGTGCTTTGTCTCAGTCTCTTCTGTCTTCACTCAGAACCAGGATTAAAAAATACATGAAGGAAACGAATTTTCTCATGTTGGGGCTTGGCTTTTTATTAAATCTTATCTAAAGTACAAAGAATTCTGCAGCACTCCCAGCTAAAAGTGAGCAGAATGGAGCTGAACCGAGCTGGTTACAAGGTGTTTAAAAGCCAAACAGTCCAATAAAGAACTGACACCTGTATTATTTATACTTTTGACCCAATAACCAAACTCCTGTGACCCACAGTGCAGCACTGACTGTCCAACCAAAAACTACTGCCAAAAGTTGGAATCATGAAAGAAGAAGGAAGAAGACAGAAAGAGACAATGCCCCAAACCTTCCATCTTGTCCCATACCCTTTGCTGTATTCTAAAATCTCAAATTCCAAACCCTTCACCGTGTGCAATCACACACTTCTATTTAACTACACACCAATAATTTTAACTCCATCACTCAAATTTTGGAATCCTTCTCCAAGGGCTCATGTCACAAGCAGTGTTCTCCTGGGGGTCAGTGCCAGAAAGCACAGAAAGCTCAAAACTCCCAGGATTCTGGGATCCAACAGGACCTGGAACTCATTTCCAAGAGAAATGTGGATTTTGCATCCTAAATTCCCTGCAGAACTTCCTGGAGGGTGGCTCCCCACTGGACACCTGACTGTGGGACCCCTCCCCTGCACGGTGTGGGGTTTGAAACAAAAGAATTTATTGCCTAAAACAAGGTTTTTGGAGAGCACAGGGGCTGCAGCCCAGTGTCAGGACACGATCCTGGTGCACTGCAGAAATGTCACAAAGCTGCTGTGTGTGGAGCCAGGCTCTGCCCCTCTGGTCCCCACCCTGGAGGTTCTGTTCAAGCAGAACAGGGTTTATCACAAATGTGGGGTGAAAGAAAGATGCTGCAGATTCCCAGAGGAATCCTCCACAGTTTTAAATTGTCAGAAAGGATGAAAACTCTCATAGAAGGAACTTACTGGTGGCCAGAAGAGTTTGAAGAAACATTTGTTCATTAAGAGCACCAAAATAAGCCCCACCAATGAGATCCATCGTGGAAATGGATAAGCAGGGATTTTTTTGGTTATAAGAACGATTTTATTATAAAAACTTTTTTTTTTTTGTATAAAACAAATACAATAATGCAGGAGCATTATTTCTCCTTCCATCCCCAAACTCCACTGGCATTTCAAAAATTCAGGGCACAAGGGTCCACCTGAACAGCTGAAAGTGAAGAGAAATCTTTTTCCCACTTGCTGCATCCTTTCATCACTGTCTTCTCCTTCATTTTCTTAACACTTTTCTTTAAATAATACTCATAAAAGAAAACCTTCCATGGTTCAGTGAAAGGTTTGGTGAACACCATCCTGTGAGCTGCTGCTGGTGCTGAGCTTCTTATTCCCTGGGATTCCATGGTCTTCATGTTTCTGAGGAGCTCATTCCAGTGACAGGAGGAAAATGGCACCTTTCAATTTATTTCTGCCTTTCAAGGAAATAAGGTGGTCATTTCAAACCCTTTCTTGCAGTGGAGTTTCTAAACATAAAGGGAAGGGTTTTTATTTTATTTTTTTTTTTTAATAGAAACAAGAGGGAATGGCTGAGAAGGATGGGCAGGGATGAATGCAGTGACAGGAGCCAGGAATTCCTGAGTTCTCCATCTGATCTCTGGGGTCTCCAGTGCATGACTTGGTTCTCATTCCCTCCCTTTAAAACAGCAATTTTAAATTTAAGGGGGAGCCGAGCAAGGTGAATCATTAGGTGCTGAGGAGGAATTCACTGGGCAGATTCCTGGAAGGAATCACGCTGTGGGGTGGCTGATTTATCTCAGGACAGGCAGTCAAATAGCCACAAGAAAAGCTGCTGCAGCTCATGGCTTGTGCCCTCTGCTTGCCAGGGCTCCGAGAAGGTCTGGGGGCTGCTCAGGCCAGAACTTGTGCAAGCACCAAGGCTCTAATTTCCCCAGGAATGGGGAAATTTGTCGCTGCTGAATCCCCTTCTGTGAGTCACTAAATCTGCTGAGGACAGGAGCAACCAGAGGCTGAAGATTTCCTCAGACATCCCTTGGGGTAAAGCTCATGCCCTGTGAATGCTGACCCTGTTTAAATCCAGTAGGTGCTCTGGGGCAAATGTTTAAACTGCAAGCAAGGGTTCTGACCACAAAACAAACATTTAAAAAAAAAAAAATGCACAACGACTTGTGATGGACTGTTCTCCTACAGCAGAATGTGACTCTGGGGAGCAACACAACCCCAGGTTGTAGGGGAAGGGTGAGGGAGGTGGAATCTGAAAGATCCCACTTTTACAACTCCTGTGTGGGCAGGGAGCTGAGCTGCAACTTTTCCAGTTCCCTGAACCTCTTTACTTGTCCCTGAGGCAGTGGGTGCTGCCATGGTCTTGCTCCACAGCTGCCTGCACCATCACCCTCTCAGTGGGCTGGAAACCTCAGGACACACAGCCTCTGAGGTTTCTTTACACAGAAAGCTCCTTCTGAGAGTTTCCTTTAAAAAGATTCTTAAGATAGCTCTTACTTCATCTATCCTCATCTTATAGCTCCTCTTTTCCTTCTTACAGCTGTCTTTGCCTTCCTAAATATGATCCAGCTCAGAAAGTGCTGACTTTCCCAATATCGATTTTCCTCTTCTCTTCATTCTTCTGATCATATTTTTAAAATTTCCTACCCTATTTGTGCTGATGCAAGACATCCCCAAGTGTCCAGGAGCAAAGGACCCCGTGTTCCCCACCACATCCCCCCCGTGAAGGGTGCAACCACAGCCCCGTGCCATTCCCAGAAAGGATTCCCCATGTTCCAAACCACAAAAAAAAATAAAAATTTAAAAAAAAAAAAAAAATTGGCCAGGCAAGGCCAAATTGTGCCTTTTCTTTGCAGATCTCCTCCAGGCTCCTTGCTTGGAGCCTCCTGCCTTGCCTGCAGATGGCAGCTGCTGCTGCAGGAGATATTTCCTCCTCTCTGCCTTGCCATTAATCTCTTCTGGAAGTTGTGGCTGCTGCTGCTATCTTTGGTGAACCCAGGAGCAGCGACAGCTGTTCCTTCAATGAGCCTTCCCACCATCAAAGGAGTCTGGGAATCTGTTCCCAATTGTGGACTGGAAGAGGCTGTGCTCAACAACTTCACCACTCCCATTTTTTTTTTTTTTTTAATTTTTTTTTTCTCCCTTTCAGAAGAAGGAGGTATCAAATAACTTTCCATTTTAAACCATCAGGAAAATTACATATCCTCTGCTTCAAGAGTATGACCCTGGAAATCACAGGGCAGGAGGCCTCAGGGCTGTGGCTGTCTAGATGTAAATTACTCCCTGCCTGGCTCCACGGTGCTGACACAGTTTTGGAGATGCTGGATGTGGCACAGCACCCCAACAACCAAAGGCCTTCCATCAGAAGCCCCGGGGCACCCAAATTCCAGTTCGAGTGAAGCTGTCCTAGACCACAGCCAGGCAAGCACAGGCACACCCTAAATGAAAGAAATTTGAATTGTAAATACTTAAATGTTTCGCATTTAGGCAAATCAGGACCTTTTTTTTTTTTTTTTTGGGATGGTGGCTCCTCAGAGCACTCCTGCTCATTTCAGCTCAGCTGCTGAACGTGCACTCTGCAAGGCTGTGAGTGCTGGAAAATCAGAGAATGGAATCACAGAACCCTGGAATGGTTTGGACTGGGAGGGAAATTGAATTTCTGCTCATTCCAACCCTCTTGCCATGGGCAGGGACACCTTCCACTACCCCAGGCTGCTCAGATCTGACCACGAGGTTAATCCCATCAGTCATGGAAATAATTCATTGTTGCTTGCATCACCTCCTCTTATTTATCCTTGCTAGAGTATGGCTTCCAGTCCTGGTTTGTTTTTTGTTTTTCCAGTAGTTTTTTTGTAGGTTGTCTCCCTGGGTGTATTGCCTAAGCCTGAAGCACACTAAAACATATTATCCCTTCACAGAAAACAAGAGAAACAACTCTGTTCCAGGAGTGTGACAGATATGGCTGAGGGGCTGCCACAATTCACTCCATTAACCTTTCCAGAAAGAGTTTTTAAAGTTATTTTACTCCCCTTTTTTTCTGTTCAGCTGAAATGTCACATTCAGCAATGTCATAACATAATAACTACCAAAGCAGCAAAATGCCTCTGCAGAAATACCCGGGGCCTGATCCTCGAGCTCCTTAATGTGCAGTGACACATTCTGTCCTTACAGATGGCTCCAATACTCTTCAGAAACAACACACTGGGGTTGTTTTTGGGTTGTGGTTTTTTTTTTTTTTTTTCTTCCCCCCCCTAAGAATAACGAGTTGACATTTTTCTCCTGTGCTGAGGAAGTCGCAACTGCAACCCAAAACTTGTTTAGGCAAGCCGTAGAAAAATGAGGTTTGAAGTACAGACAGAATAAATAGAACAAAAGTGAAATGACAGACAATCTGTTTCAGTGGATTTCCCATACTACTTGTTTACTTTTTTCCCCAAGTTATATGCTCTTGCTGGTTTAAATATCCGTGGAAGGGGAGCACTTATAGCTGAGACCTAATTCAAATATTCTGTGTAATGCAGCAGAAGGCTGGAGATCTGGAGCTCTGGTTATGTTTGATGAGGTATGACAGGTCATTAGGTAGTTTTGGGCTCAGATCTGGGCTGAAAAACACTGAATTGATAATTTTGCATTTTTGTAGTGATATTTGCAAGATGCTTCTCCTTGACTTCAGTTTCCTAAAGGAGGTACAGAATGATGTCCCAAAGCCTCTTTCTTCTCTGCCATCATTTCCTTCCTAACCCAAACATTGCATAAGGGTTAATTTGAATGAGCTGGAATTTTTATAATTTTCTTACGCATTTTTAATTAATTTTGTATGTGACCACGAGCACAAAATTATCCTGGTGTTGCTGAAGCAGAAGCTCAAGGTCTGTTAATACAACAGCCCCACTTGGCAGGAAAACCAGTTCAAGGAAATTTTGCAGTTTAGGAAGTTTGGGAGACTTGAATTTTTTTGGTAGGCCTGGATTTTTACTAATGCTGACCTCAAATTCCACTTTTACCAGAGATGGATCTCTCTCCAGCACGTTTTCCTTACCATTTTGGAAGTGCAGATGCATTTGTTAAATGAACTCATGTTAATGTTGTGTGGGAGAAGGGGATCAAAACTACCATAACACTGAAAAGTGAGACAGAGATAAGAAATCTGTTAGATTTTTTTTTTTAATTCAGATTTTTTAATCCCTTAGGGTGTTTCGTTTCCTTCTGTTAGTGCTTATTGACACAGATTTCTCTTTAATCATAGCTCTTCAGGCAGCATCCTGCTTCTAAAATTTACTTCAACCATTCACCCTTAAAAACAGCTTAGCTGAAAGATCTTTTTAGAACATATCTTTTGAATCTTCTCACTCAACAGAAGTTATTTCTGAATTATTACTCTTTTCCCTCTGGGAAGATATTGTGGTCTGCAAAGAAAGCAGGATTCCAGGGCATAAAAAGAGTTGTCTTCTTTGTAGCTCTGCTATTCGTAGGGCATAGTATGGGCATGTATTCAGGGTTCACTCTTTTATCCTGAAATTTCCATACCATGATGGAAACAATGCATGTTTTCTTGCTCACTCTCTCTTTTCCTTCCTTCCTTCCTTCCTTCCTTCCTTCCTGGAATCCTGGAATCCTTCCTGGAATCCTTCCTGGAATCCTTCCTTCCTTCCTTCCTTCCTTCCTTCCTTCCTTCCTTCCTTCCTTCCTTCCTTCCTTCCTTCCTTCCTTCCTTCCTTCCTTCCTTCCTTCCTTCCTTCCTTCCTTCCTTCCTTCCTTCCTTCCTTCCTTCCTTCCTGGAATCCTTCCTGGAATCCTTCCCTCCTTCTCCTTCTCCTTCTCCTTCTCCTTCTCCTTCTCCTTCTCCTTCTCCTTCTCCTTCTCCTTCTCCTTCTCCTTCTCCTTCTCCTTCTCCTTCTCCTTCTCCTTCTCCTTCTCCTTTTCCTCCTTTTTTTGCTATTTTTCCCCTTGTCTTTTGGCTTCCATTCCCATTCATCTCTCAGTCTATCCCCATCTCTCCTTTTCTTTCTCCCCTTTCTCTTGTTCTTTGTCCCTTTTTCCCTCTCTCTTTCAGCCATCCATTAACATGAATAAGAGGTCACAGAAGAAAAAAAAAAGAAGAAGAGAAACTCAAAGCACACTTACACCCCCCCAAACCCTCCCAAATTACAGTACAACAGAGCTGAAACTTGAACCTGGTTGGGGAGAATATATAAACTTTGCAAGTCTAATAAGAAACAGATTTTGAGGGCTTTGTACTTAACAACTACTAGGAAATTGAATGTAAGAAATATTTAAGAACAACATGAAGATTTCAAAAGCAATGTTAACCTGATCACATTTAAAAACCATTGTGTGATATACTATGATAAAAGTTCTGTTTATTAGCAAGGATTTAAGTTAAATATGTGTTCTAAGGCTGAGAGCACAATATTTTTACTGGCTCTTCCTATATTATAGAACTTCATTACTTGATTTCAGTTGGTTACTAATCATAATTTAAAAAGCATTAGGAGATTGATTATCTATTTCCAGTGTAATAAACTCACAGTAAAATTGCATGAGACTGAAGCAAACCAAGTGAATTACAGTGTGAGAACACTAACTTTTCAATTTCCTTTTCAGGGCAGAGCTTCCTTTGCCCTGTGAGCTTCACCACACTTTTTTTCTTTTCACAATTCTTGCACCATTCCCTCCTTTTTTTTTTTTTTTTTTCACCAGTAGCTGAGAAAAACAGCTCTGGTACTGAGCATTTTTCAAAGAAAGGAATCAGGACATGCTCTGAGTGTGGGGAATTCAATACCCTGGTTTCAACACCCTCATGGTTTTAGGGTGGATGAGGAAGAGCTTGAACTCTCTTGCATCATTGCCACGTCGAGAAAGTGAAGCAGAAGTAACTGCACAGTTATTCCTCTGCAGAAAGAAAACAGAAAGTAATTCTTGTCCTCTTCCTGGAAAGGAAAATGAGACCCTGTGGTGAGGACCAAGACCAGCCCCTCTCTCTGTCATCCACACTGGAAATCCTCATCCTGAGCAATATATCCCCAGTCACTCTTTCCAAAAATGATGGCAGCTAAAAAGACCACAAAAATAACATGATACACTGCAGAAAGCAAGATAAGTTTGTCTGATTTTCAGCGTGTGGTGGGAATGGTATTTTATTTTATTTTATTTTATTTTATTTTATTTTATTTTATTTTATTTTATTTTATTTTCTCAGACTAGTTCCTCCTAAGAGTTTCTTTACAATCAACCTCTTTCCTTTATCTCTGCATCACTTTTTGATCCAGTCCTGCAAGGTGCCAGCAGTCCTGCACTGGGAGGAAAATCCTGTACAGGGTTCACCAGTTGGTCTGTCCATTCCAGCCTGTGCTGATTTAGCAAGGTAAGCCTCTGCTGGAGGCAATTTTAAAGCTTTTTAATCTTAAAATGCTTGATTTCTTAGGCACAGGAAGAACTGCTGTTTGAAGCTGATCCAAGGAGGGGGAGGAGAGACCTGGCAGATGTCAATTTGAGCCCTGGTGAAAACAATCTCCTCCAAGCAATCCAACTCATCAAGCTAACAGTTAACTCAGTCTGATCCTGCAGGGCCTTGTGTTTTATTTCTGCTTGGGTCTTCCTGAGATAAGGCTCTAAAAGGGAAAAAAAAAAAAAAAAAAGAAACAGAAAAACCACAACAGTGGAAAAGCAAAACACACTCAGGCAACTGTCTGCAAATTTCTGGCACAATCAAGGCTGCAGTGAAAATAAGGGATCCACTGACATTTACTGTGAGAATGGTGTCCCAAAATTACTGTGAGATGTGTCTGGGGTCAAGCTGATTAGGCAAGACTCCACACAGCCCAAAAAAAGCCCAGGTTTGAGCTCAGTGGTTGCAGCTGGAACAAGAACTTGAGGGCCACTGACCAACAGAGGCACTTTAATACAAATAAATTAGTCAGAAGGAATAGAACCAACAAATGCAGCATAAGTGTGATCTGTGCTGCTGAGACCAGCACAGGTTTTTGTTCTGTGGGGTAGGAAACAGTCTTTCCATGTTTGGTGCCATTAGAGAGTCCAGTCTTGGAGAGCACAGGGGGAAAAAAAAACAACACCCAAACAAAAAAACAAACAAAACCCAAAACCACAACCAACCAAAAAAACCCCAAACCCAACCCAACCAAAACACAACTGAACTCAAACCAAACCAAACCAACCCAACCCAAATCAAACCAACCCAACCCAAATCAAACCAACCCAACCAAACCAACCCAACCAAAACACAAGTGAACTCAAACCAAACCCAACCAACCCAACCCAAACCAAACCAACCCAACCCAACCCAACCCAACCAAACCAAACCAAACCAAACCAAACCAAACCCAACCAAACCCAACCAAACCAAACCAAACCAAACCAAACCCAACCAAACCAAACCAAACCAAACCCAACCCAACCCAACCCAACCAAACCAAACCAAACCAAACCCAACCAAACCAAACCAAACCCAACCAAACCAAACCAAACCCAACCCAACCAAACCAAGCCAAACCCAACCCAACCAAACCAAACCAAACCAAACCAAACCAAACCAAACCAAACCAAACCCAACCAAACCAAACCAAACCAAACCAAACCAAACCAAACCCAACCAAACCCAACCAAACCAAACCAAACCAAACCAAACCAAACCAAACCAAACCAAACCAAACCAAACCCAACCAAACCAAACCAAACCAAACCAAACCCAACCCAACCCAACCAAACCAAACCAAACCAAACCAAACCAACCCAACCAAACCAAGCCCAACCCAACCCAACCAAACCAAACCCAACCCAACCAAACCAAACCAAACCAAACCCAACCAAACCAAACCAAACCAAACCAAACCCAACCCAACCAAACCAAACCAAACCAACAAACAAACAAACAAAAGCCCCCCAGAAACTAAAACAAAGCCAAAAAACCCCCCAACCACCCCCCCAAAAGAAAACCCAAAAAATCCCCCAAAACCTTTCTTTATGCAAAATTTTAACTCCATCCAACTACCTGAGAATTTTATCCCATAACATCATGTCCAGAAATTTGAAGTAATGTAGAGCACAGAGTGTTATCAGGTCCTCCTGCAGGGAGGGAACAAAGAATTACATAACAGAAAAAAAAAAAACCCAAAACCAAAACCAAAAAACACCCACAGCATTAAAATTCTGCCTCTTTCTTCCAGATACAAGTTCATATTTTCACTCCTGGTGGTAGAAGAGCTGTGGTTCTCCTGACCACATGAAGCACAAACCCTCTGGGGGTTTTCTCCAGGTGATGGCAGAACCCAACCCCACTTTTAGTCCTTCATGGAAGAGATGCCCTAAAGAATTTCCAGACAGCTTTTACACTTTTAAAGAGTGAGAACTAACAGTGACATGTGGGTCTGTTGGTATGAAATAACATGCAAATGCTTGTTCAGCTATTTTATAAAAGTACTTCCACTGGTCTTTAAATGATGGATGCAAAGATTAAAATCTGTGACTTGACTTGGCACAGGTAAGACTTGTGGTGAAATCAGATTCTGAATGGGTGTTTGCAGCTTCACACAAGGTTTTCCACTCCCAGATTTGTCACGTTCTGGAGGGAACAGACATCTGGAATCTTCCAAAGAGTGTTTTTAAATTATTATTAATTCTGGCATGTTATTCAGAAATTGAACTTGTGGCTACTCGAGTTATGGATTTCCCTCAGATCTAGGTCAAAAGTGGCATCAGTGTGTTTGTCTCAAACTAGTCCTTGGATGCTGCAGCAAAATCCATTAAAATCATTAGACACTGAAGAAAGGGCATGAAGAGCAAAGTCTGGCTCAGGGGGACACAATGAGCTGATTCACAGAGCTCCTTACCAAAAACATTTATGTTGTGGATTTGGAAACAAAGCATCCTCTGTTTTCTCGTGGAGAAATAGATTGGGTGGTGTAGGAGCACTCGACAAACTTGACAGACCAGCAACATCCATCTCACACAGAGCTCGGGTTTTGGGACAAAGAAAATAACACTGAAAGAGAAAGGGAAAGTCAATCTGACCCCACCATCTTTATAGGCAAAAATCTTTGTGGTGGCTTGGCCCCAAGTGGCCAGCCACTGGCAAAGCTGTGAGAAATAACCACAAAGGAGTAACAAAGAAAAAAAACCAAACCAAACCAAACCAAACCAAACAAAACCAAACCAAAAAAAAAAAACCCAAAACAAAAAAACACCAAAAACCAAAAACCAAGCAAAAAAACCCAAACCCAAACCAAACAAAAAACCCCAAAAACAAAAAAATAAACCCCCAAACCAAAACACAAACAAAAAAACCACCCCCTAAAACAAAACAAAAAAACAACAAAAACCAAACACACACACACAAAAAAACCCCACCAAACCAAACAAAAAAAACCCCAAAAACCAAAAAACCAACCAAAACAAAAAAAAAAACAACAAACCCCAAACCCAAACCAAACAAACAAAAAAACAAACAAACAAAATCCCAAACCCCCAAACCCAAGCAAAAAACCAGTAGGGAAACCAAGGAAATAAAGCTACAGCATCGTGGTGGGGTTGTGTAGATAAAAGACCCACCACAGCACCTGAATTTTAACTCACCTCACCTTGAAATGCCCAGCAGTGCTGCAATTCTTTTTACACAGTGCAGGCAGAGCTGCTTGAGATATTACTTCCCCCCACTGTCAGGGAGTGCAATCTATTTGTGTTTTTTGATCTTATACATTAAAACAAAGCAGAGAGCTCTCCTGGCTGCTGGACAGGCAGAACTGGTGCTAAGGTTAAGCTGATGCTGTGGCTCTCTCAAATCCAGGAATACATTTTTTTTTATTTGTGCTCCAGCAGCTTCATTCACTTATATTTTCACTAAAGCCACAGCCTTTTGAAGATGCTGCACTCGGACTTCCTCCCTGCCAAGTTTCTACATTACAATGTGCTGTGTCCATGAGAAAGATGAGGAAGATTTATTAGAACAAGGTGCCAGAATGTTTCTGCCTGCCCCACATCAGTCTGGGCTAGAAGCAGCACATGAAAAGACGCCGTCAATTCATTCTGTTACTCAAATATATAAAGATTTTTTCTTCCCCCCCCTCTCCTTTCCCAAAATAGGCTGTAAAAACACTGAAAATAGCTTCAAAGAAAATGTTTACTGGCCTCTCAGACCTCCTGGTGCACTTCCACTCCCAAAGAGCAGCTGCCTGCATCTCCTGCCACTCTCCTGTTCCCACAAACAGGCTACAGGCAGCAGAAAGATTCATCAGTGCAATGCAAAATATCATTTACAGCTTCACTGATGAGAGCTTTGCTAGCTGAGGATTGGCCAGATGGGTGAAACACAACCAGAGAATCAAACCCAAGTGTTTTGGGGCTTTTTTTGTTTGTTTGTTTGTTTTGTTTTGTTTTGTTTTTTGTTTTGGTTTGGGGTTTTTTGGTTGGTTGGTTGGTTGGTTGCATTTTTGGGTTTTTTTGGGTTTCTTTTTGTTTTGCTTTGTTTTTGGTTTTTTTTGTTGTTTTGGTTTGGTTTGGTTTTGGGGGTTTTTTTGGCTTTTGTTTGTTTGTCGGTTTTTTTGTTTGTTTGTTTTTTGGTTTTTTTTTCAGCAGAGTGGGTTTTGTTGGGTTTTTGTTTATTTGTTGGTTTGGTTTGGTTTTTTTTTGGTGTTTTTTGGTTTGGTTTGTTATGGTTTTGGTGTTTTGTGGTTTTTTGGGCTTTTCTTTTGCCTTTTTTGTCGTTTTTTTTCTTTTTTTGGTTTTGGTTTTTTTTGTTGGTTTTTATTTGCTTTTCTGTTTGGTTTTTTGTTTTTGTTTGGTTTTGTTTGGTTTCTGTTTTTGGGTTTTTTGTTTGTTTGTTTTGTTGTTGTTGCTGTTGTCGTTGGGGGTTTTTTTTTCGGTTGTATTGAAGACGAAAAATAATCCAAGATATGAAATCTATCAAAAAGATCCAGCGAAAAAGATCCACTGGGTTCCTGTTTTGGGCTTACATGGGGGAGAACATGCCCATTTTTACCTGATTTCTTGTTGGAAATGCTGTGCAGGACCTCCCAGCTTTTATTGGGCACAACCCAGCCCTTCCTCAGAGGTGCTGGTGTTGGTCCCTTGGGCCAGGTGACCCCTGGGTGGCATTTCTGCAGCCACATCCTCGTGCTGCTGGGTGGCATCAGATTTAGAGCCAGCACAGGCTTTTCATCCCACCCCCTTTGGCTTTTTTTTGTTGAAAACTAAACTTTCATCGTGTTGTTAAAATATCCCACAAAAGCCTGGTGTGGCACTCTGGTCCAGCACACACCACCACGGATGTTAAGGGATTAAAAACTGTCAATAATTTGTGTTTCCCCTGGTGTGTGGGGTAGGAGATAACCCCTGCACACGCAGAATTCCTGCGTGGAAATGTTGATTGGTGATTCCTTCTCCAACAGAACTTTATCCTGAGCTGATTTAAACCCACAGATGTGACAAGCTCCACCTGGGAAGGAAGGAGAGAGTTTGAGTGCAGGATGCAGAGGAGGAGAAGGCAGTGAGGTTTTTCAAATGGACACAGGTCAGAGCAGTGTGTCTGTGTCATACACACAGCTTTTCCTGGAGCACAGACTGAAACCCTCCTGGAGGCAACACAGAGGGGTCTTTGAAAAGCTCGGATTGCTAAACATTTGTTCCTAATAACCCAAATGACTTCACCCATTTTCCTAAACACAAATTGTGATTATCCTCTCGGAGAGCTGGGCTTCATGATTTAATGCAGAATGGTCGTGTCCCACAGGCACGGTTGGGTTTTGAGAATATGAGGATTGAGTTGCCTCTCGAAATGTCAGCAGGTAAAATAAATCTGCTCAGGAAATTTATTAACAATTGCCACTTTCTCCCTCCCTCTGGTTGTGAAGGGCTGAGTGGGGTGTCACGTTGTGAATATATATATATATCTATATACTGGATGTGAATGGTTCCTTATTACCCTATCAGCATCATGCCAATAGCAAAGCTAGGAAAATCAATTTTCCTTTGAAATATCAGAACACAAGTGGGGGGCAGTGTAGCAGAGGGAGATTTGTCACCAATTTCACAGAGGCCAGTATTTCAACCTGTTTGTTTGGTTTTCCTTTTCTTTCTCAAGGCTGAGTTCTCCTCTCAGACTCTGAAATAGATTCCTCTCCTTTTCAGTGCTTTATTTTGGTATTTTTTTATTTTTATGTTCTGCTTTGATTGCTTAGACAAAGTCCAAAAGGTGACATGGAAACCCACTAGAAAGTAATCACCAGATTCTTCCCTCAAGGGTGAATTTTTTTTCTCAGCAGCATTAGCACATCAAACACAGCAAATGATAGAATTCCTGCTTGTCGAAGTGCAAATTGTTGGTTCACTAAAACGGGGAGAGGGGGGAGATCCAATTTCAGAATGCTGCTCCTACAAGACCCTAAATGGTGCAAAATATCAGCCAGTGCTCAAGTGGCCGTGCATAGCTCATGAAATGGTCTCAGGGAGCTCCTTTACTAGCCAAACCTGACCAGATTTACTGAATTTGGGGTTTTTCTAGAGCGCTGGGGGAGCAGCAGGGTGCCATCCGAGGGCTGATGTAACCACAGCTCCATGTCTTATCCCACCTCCTCCTTCTGCCTGCCCCTGCTCCTCCTGAAGGTGTTCCTGCAGGAAAAAAACACAAAATATCCCTTCCAGCATCTGTCCACACCATGCAGCAGGGCACAGAGCTTATCCCAGTGAAGAAACACGTGAAATGCACACATAAAAGCACAAAACAAAGTTTAAAACTGTGGGCTCTGGAATCGCCTGGGCAAGGGATGTGTTGGATTGCAGCTCACAGCACGTTCTGCAAAGAGAATCCTGACAAATAATAAATTATCTAACAAATCGTCTAATAAATGAAGGCCCTCGAATGATGAAGGATTGTTTTCAGGCAGTACCAAGGCAGCAGGGGCCAGGTTGGTTGTGTCCCATCTCTCAGGAAGGTTTTGGGAGGGAAATCCTGAGTGGCAGACAAAAGGAAGAAAAAGCCAGTGTCCATCATTCACCCTTCCTTAATGGTACCCAGCACCAGAGGTGTCAACTGGAAGTGTATTGAGTAAAACACTGTGTTTGGAATCCAAAAAAATGACACTCACTTAAAGGTAACACATGTTAGAGAAGTAATTTTATCTTTACCTTTACCTTTATCTTTAGAATTTTATCTTTAGAATTTTATCTTTTAGAATCTTATCATCTTTATCTTTTTCATCGTTATCTTTCTCTTTCTACTTCTCTTTCTCTTTCTCATCTTGATCTTTTTTTGATATCTATTGATATTTTTACTTAAATATCTTCTGGGAGTAACAAAGAATTAAGTGTATTTGTGTATATCTATCTATCTATATGTGTATATCTATCTATATATATGTGTGTATATATATATGTGTATATCTATCTATCTATCTATCTATCTATCTATCTATCTATCTATCTATCTATCTATCTCAGTATTTTAGCTGTCCATGAGTCCCCAGTACTCCCAGGGTTGATTTGGATGATGAGCAGAGCACCTTTCCCACCACTTGGGCCACTTTGAAGGAGTCAATTCTGTATTTGTTGCTCATGAGCAGGAATTTTAGGGCCACACTTGCTGCAGAATTCACCTCTGGTTTTAAACCCCTTCCTTTCACTCCTGTTCTTTGGCTGGTAATAAAATTCAGGCATAAATATGGGCACTGAAATTCAGAGAAATGGATCCAACAAATGTTGCCTGTTGATCTGGACCACAAGGGATGTGCTCTGCTGGGGCAGAGCAGGAAACTAAGCCTTGATTTTCAAAATCTTTGGGGGAAGTTACATTATCAGATCCTTTTTCTCACCCCACCTTCAGTTCTGTCCCAAAATTAAAGTCACAAACTTTTCTCTGGTTCCCTTTTGCTCTTTCTGGTGGGCAGGGAAGAGTTTTCCATCACATTTTATGCCCAGAAGTCACAAAGGAATCCTAAGTGGGATTCCACCTGGCCATGCTGCACCAGCCAAGCTGTGGGGTGCACAAAATTAAATTTGATTTCAGCTACAGCCATGCATTCCCACTTTTCTCTTGCTCATCACTTGGCAGTTCACTTCTGTGCAGTGCAGCATGGCTGGGGCACCAGGTATTCACGAGAAATATGGATAATTATATATTTATCCAAGTATAACAAATATCTAGCCCAATATATAATATCATAGTCGTATGACTGCATGTCTTCATGCAGAGCACTGGAGGGAGGCCTGGGTAAATTCTTCAGGCTGGAAAGGGGATGAAGATGTAAATGAAAGAAAATAATTGTAAACACGTGGGTACATTTATTTATGTGTATTATTTACAGATCCATGGAAATCCGTGTATGCAGCAACATCTCCCTCCACCTTGAAATACAGGTGGCACAGGCCTGAAGGGTGAATGGGAACATCTGCTGTCAGCAGGTTAAAATTCTTAAATTTCTTGTGCTGTTGTGGCAGAGGGGAGCTCTCCAACCCCAGCTCTGCTGCAGGGACTGACCTGAAAACCGTCCAGTTCCAGGCTCCCAGCCTTGGAAGCAGAGCCCCCTCTTCCAGAAAATCCCACTGGATTTTCCTCACCACGTGTAGGATCAGCAGATTCACCTTTCTCTGGGCTGGACTCTGGAGAAATTCCTGGCAGGTTTCCCTGTGTGGTTGTACATGAACATTGCATTTCCTGTTCATGTTACAGTTCCAGCAGCTGGAACAGGGGGAAAAAAATTCTCTTTTGCCATGAAGAGCACGTTTGAGCAAGGCCACTCAATAAAACACAGGCCCAAACCCATATTTTTTGAGATTATTAAGGCATGGTAAAGGCACAGTTAATGCAGTCTAGCTCTAGCAGCTATGCAGGTGTTATCATACCCACCTAGTTTATTACATGAAAACTACAGTAAATCTGTCATGATTGCAAGAACACCAGACTCAGATTCTAGGTCCTGTAGTAATAATGTGGTTAAACACGCTGAAGTGTAGTTTTTATTTTGCCATCTACTAAATTTATTTGACAGGGCATGGCTTGGGAGCACT